>AHAN01000880.1:0-437778 GCA_000260095.1 Tetrahymena borealis | reverse complement strand
CCAACCCCAACCCCAACCCCAACCCCAACCCCAACCCCAACCCCAACCCCAACCCCAACCCCAACCCCTCAACCCCAATAGAAATGATTAATTAAATCCAACTAAAAAATTTTAAAAACTCTAAAATAAACGTTTAGTATTTTAAGTTAATGTTTTAATTTTCTTTTTTTAAAAAATGAAAGATTATTCATAATTGTGAAAGAAAATATACTGAAACAATCAAATTTAGGAATTTTTTAATATTTTCAAGTAATAATGAATAAATCTATTTGAAATGTAATTAATTATTTAATAATTAGATCAAAAAATTATAAAACTTTTTTCAATAGAGGAAGAGTTATTAAGAATAGCTGGACAATTAGAAAATTAAGCAAATTTCATAAAATGAATTAAGATAAATATTAATAGGGTAGGGCTAATGGAGAAGGTGAAAATCAACCTTTAGGAAATAAACCTTTGTCTCATTAAAATTCAAGCCATTCGGAGAAATCCGGTAAGAGTTCTCAATAGAGCGAGTCTAATGTTCGTGAAAGATAAATATCAAAAGAGGAATTTGATGAATATATTAGAGAAAAGAGGAAAAAAAGTGAATTACTTGAGAGAGCTTAAACAGCTAAATAGCCCTCTTCAAACTAGTAAACTGTTTAGTAAAGTAATGCACCAAAACCCTAAAGTGGAAAATAGTAGGAACAGAAAAAATTGACTAGAGATGTATAATCTGCTGTATTGTTGAACCAACCTAATAAATAGAAACCAACTGAACTTCCTTAGATTTAAAGAAAATATTAATTGCCTGCCTATTCAGCAACAACAAATTATAAAGATTCAGAAAGAAAAGGATCAATGTTTTTTAACTCTACAATAGATGCTAATTCAACCAAAAATAAAATTAATAGAAATTGGTCTGCAACAAGCAAGTTTACTTTAAAATAGTTCTCTCTTTAAAAACAAAATCCATAAAAATTAGCTCCTCCTTTGATTATTCATTTAGAACCAGAAGATGAAAACTATGATGATTTGCGTGATAAATTATGGGATTAAGTAAATATAAATTTATCATTTGATTTAAAAAGATAATCCAAAGCTTTAAATGATTTTGATTACTTTTTATAATAATTTTCTACAATAATTACTAAGTTCTATAAATGCTTAAAAATATTGTATAAATGATCTAATAATCGTTTTATATTTTGAAATATTAGGTTTATTTTACTAAAAATTAAATAAATGAGCTAAATTAAGATAATAATAACTTTAGAGCTAAGATATGGAATATAGAAAAGGAAAATAGAAAGATGGTAAAGCAAATTGAAAATTGGAATTTATACAAAGGAGTTATTTTTGATGAAGAAAATAAACCATTTGTTGACAGTGCCACTTCTGAAAAAGTATTTACTGATTAAAATTTCTAAGCTATTTCTATGAAGAAGGAAATAAAGCAGTTATAAGAAGAGATTTACGAATAAGATATGCTCATAAAAGATCTTCGTTCAAAGATTAAAGCCACAAAAGAAGATTCCCTTGCTATGAAAGATTAATTACACGAAGCATTTAAAGATACTTTAATTTCATATTAGGTATTTAAGATTGAAAAAAATCCTAAACCAGAAAGTAGTTCTGTAAAAAAATTGGAGAATTTAGAATTTAGAAAGGAATTATTCTAAGAAAGTAATAGAATATTTTAATTTTAACTATAATCTCCCTTAAATATAGATCTAATAAAGTAATCATTATTAATATTAATAAAAGATATTAGGGAAATAATGGAAAAAAATAGAGTTTAAAAGTTTATGATAGAAGTTTAATAATAAACTTATGAAAGATCTCAAGAAGAATTAAAGTAATATACTGCTAAATTGAAAAGAAAAGAATCTGAAGAAGAAGAATTAGAAAATGAATTAAAAGAAAGAATTCCAAGTGGAGAGTTGAAAGAGTTGCCTTAAAAGAATCAAAGAAAGTAATAAAATAGAATAAGTTCTGTTGCTATCGCAAAGAACATGGATGAGTAGCTTGAAGAGAAGGATATGATAATAGAAGAATAACAAAAGGATATATAAAAGATTAATTATGATATGTAAGAAATAACTCGTAACTCTATATTAGAAAAATAAGATCTTATAAAGGAAACAAATGAATATAAAGAATGGATTCAACAACTCGAAGAGAAGTATCTTATACTATAATCAAGACACACTAAGCGTTTAGTTAGAAATAATTAATAAAACATTTCTAATTAATCTGTCGGATTAACATAATTTGGGTCCAATACAGAATTCTCTAATACAATACATGATATCCCCGATTATATTGTCAAAGAAAATAATTTGGGTAAAACAACAAATGCACTTGGCTTTAAATGAATTATTATTAATTCCTATCAAATACTAATTAAAAAACTGTGTATAATTAATTGTATATTCCCTTTTCTAAAATTAATAAACATTTTAAATAATTTCTTCAAAAACCTTTAAAATTCGTTCTAATAATGTGTCTTTAATATTGTTTTGATTATAGCCTTTAATCATTAAATATGTTTAAATAAAGAATATTTTATAGAAAGCTAGCTTACTGGATTAATACAATAATTTTATTCAGTTTTAATATTAAGAATTTTTTTAGAGATTGATATTTATTTAATTAATGAAAAAATAATATAAAAATAAATTTAACTAAACATTTGATACTCTTATATTTTATTGAATTAGTTTAATTGTTTGTTTTATTTCAAAACTTTTTAAGTAGTTTACTCTCTGTCTTTTTATAAAGATTATCGAATGTTGTTGAATATTATGATGTTTAAAAGGTAGGATTGTTATCTATTTAGGAATTATTAGTTGTATAGCTTGAGTTTTTCTTTTATAAAGAATCTAGCCTGATATTATTACTAACGTTTCTCTTATGAGTATTAAAGAAATTATTTGTAAAAGTTTCTCTAATTTCATTAGAGTGATGATCTGACATTGTTGTAAAGTTTTACAAATGAGATCTAGACAGTTATTGGAATAGCCCTTTTGATTTTTTAAGCTTCTCATCCATTTTTTTCATGATATTAGAAAAGTATCTAGTTTCTGTCTTACGAAGGATATTCTATTCTGCGGTAGAGTTAGTTACCTTGTAATTCTTGTTCAACTCAGAGTAATTTAAATTTGATTGGTCATCTAATAAATTCCTTTTATTAGCATAAGAGTAAAAAGAATTACTTTTGTGCTAGAAACTATTACAACTAGTAGAATTCGTTATCCTGAAATCACTCTTTGAGTTCTTTCCTTAAATGAAAGTATCTCCATTATTAGAGTTATCTCTTGTTTCTCTTTTTGGACTTTAGCGGATCTTTTTTTAAATCATATATATCTTTTTTTAACTATCTCTCTTGATAATTCTATTTTAACTGGAATCTTTAATAGAATTACTATCATTCATTACTACCACTCCAGTTCTTTTTTTCTTTTAAAGCGATCTTTCTAGTCTCTCATCTAAATCCTCAACATATTTTATTTTATCTATAAACTCTGCATTTGGCTTTTCTATAACTTTTTAACGATACTTATCATCTAAGAAAGTTAATATGTGTTTGTATTCTTTACTCTTCTCTTCCAATCTATCAAATTTATACTTATACGAGGTATCTTCAAAGGAATAGAGAGTGTTATTTTATTTTTTCTATTACTACTAAGCTAATTAAATAATAAATACATAAAACTGTAAGTTAGTTCAACAAATAAATAAAAAATACCTTCATATAGCTTTTTCATTTCATTTAAATGCTTTAGTGAAGGACCTTTGAGCTCTTCCTAATAAAAATCTTTAATTTTATCATAAATTAGGTCCCTAACTGTAAACTCTTCTTTCATCAGCCTTACTTTACTTGAATTTATACTCCTTCTTTCACTTTACTCAGTATTATTTTAATTATCTGTTTTCTTATCTTCAGTTTATTATGGAAACGATATTTTCCTTGATTTGATTTAATCAGTTATATACTATTAAAATGAACTTGTTTATTTAGTTAAAGTCAGATTTTAAGGGGAGCTTTCTGTCTTACTATTTCTTTATTCTATGTTCTAAATCTTTAAAAATATATTGGAATTAAAGAATGTAGTAAATAGATATTTTACATTTTGTGATGGCTTTAGTGATGAAGTATCTGGATTGAGAATATCTTTGAATAAATTATAAAAATTAAATTTCTTTTCCTAATTTTATTTATTTAAAATTATTTTTACATAAATATTTGTTTACAAATTATTTACCTGTAGATGATTGATCTGGTTGTCATATTTTGCCACAACACACTTCATTGATTGAAGAGCATATAGTATCTTTGTTTTATATTATCTTGATTGATCGATCTCAATATTCCAAATTATAGGAAGAGGATGCTCTGTGTTTAAATTGCAGCAAAGAGTAAGTTCAGGGTATTTCCATATCTATTTTTGGAAATATTAAAATAAATATTTAACTTAAACTAAAAATGTTATCTACCTTTATATAGGAATCCAAAGAAGATGTTAAGACATATTTCTTTCCTAGATCTATGAATTACAAGCATTATATTGAATCTTTATGAGCTGTAACACTTTTAATAAGATTTTTGGTTTGATTAAAATAAGGATCATTATTTGCTTATTCTTCTCTCATATTGTATTAATTACTCTTTGATTAATAGATATTTCTAAGATTTGACTTTCTTGCTTTGTTATTTGTTGTTTTTGGACTTATTAATGTATTATTCACTTAATGTGCCATATTTGGAGATTATTCAAAATTTACCGAGCCTAAGAATATAGTATTAGCTAAATAATTAATGTTATCGTTGGATTGTTAAACATCTTTTGTAATTTTATCATTTGAAAGTTTAAATTAACTAATCTTGTCAATAGATTTAGTGAAGTCTTCTTTGCTAGATCTAAAGGCATTGTAGTTTGCCTTTTTATTACAATGAGGTACTTTCTGAATTGAAGATTTAAGGAATAGCGAGTTAATATCATATTCTTACACTTCACCACTATGTTGAGCTACAATTAGATGCCTGTTGCTAGCATCAAACATTATCTTTGATGGTATAGCTATTTCTTTCTTTTCATTTTAAGGTTGTGGATTTTATATTTATTAACTGTTTACATTACTTTATTGATTTTATGATGTATTATCAGTTCTACCTGTTAATTAATTAACCATCTTTATATTATTTGTTATAGGTGTTTAATTTTAATAGTTATTATTTGTACTCATCATTTAAATCAACTATTATTTTGAAAGATTTAATTATGCATTTTATTGCTATTATATTTGAGACTATAATGGCTATTCTACTTTTCTAGGAGAATTCATACTTTTAGGACCCATTTATTATGCTTTACTTTCATCTTTCTACTTTCCAATTAAAAGATCTGCAATATCTTCAGATGATTATTAAAATTTTATTTCATCAAATGAATCATCTTCCTTGGGATTTAGAGATATTTATGCTACTAAGTTGAGATCAATAGTATCATCATTAATTTTAAATTAAATGAAATGAATAAAACCAAGACTTGTTCCAACAATAAATATCTTTTATAAAAATGTATTAAAAGCATTAAATAATATCTAATTTGTATATTAAAATTACTGAATAACCACTGATAAACTCTAAACAAGTAGGTTCTTCATTATGAGCTAGATAGAAGATTGACATAAGTTTACCAAATTCATAGTTTATTAAATATATTTCGTTGCTGGAGAGTGTAGCAATCATTAAATTATGATAAACTGAATTTTCTAGATTTCGTATCTCCTTTCCAATAAATATTTCTCTTAGTATTTCATACTTTCCCTTTTTCTCTTCCTTTTAGATGTAAATGTTACCATCAAAACTAGCACTAATCAGTAAGCTATTCAAATAATCCATTTTTATCACAGAGACTTCATCATTATGATCTTGTAATTTTCCTGTAATATTATCTCCATCCTTTGAACTAAAGATCTTTATTACACCTTTATATTAATGAATTAATTAAGTAGAAATAAGAAATAATATTATTTAAATTACCTTTTTAATTTCCTACTAAAAATTTTTTATTTTATTGGAATACTCTATATGTAGTAATTTCATCTTCTTAAGAAGATATAATTCCTGATATTAATTTCTTAACTCTGCCAGTGTCTATATCAATGTATTTTACATCTTTTCTACTGCAAACACTCATTTCTTTACTATTTTGATCATATTCTATTGCAATAGGATAAGAGACATCCTTTACTTTAGAGTTTGAAAGTTCATCTTCAAAGAACAAGCAAGTTACTCTCGAACTAACCAAGCAAATTCTATCTTAAAGAATATGAATGAACTTTATAGAATTTCTTAGATCAATAGTCATATTTTAAATACATTTCATATTTCTAATATCCCAAACCTAAAATTAATAGATTTAATTATATCTTAAATTACTTTTCAAAAGTTTGTGAGATAATTACCTTAATGTTAAATCTATCATCGGCTGTAATTACCATTGGTGTATTTTCTATACACTATATAGAGGTAACAAGCGTTTAATGTCCAGAGAGTTTACCTAGAGAGTTATAATCATTATAAGTAGAATGAAGAGAGTAAATGTTAACTATATTGTCATATCCAGCAGTTAGAATTAACTAGTAAGTTTTGAAAAAGACTATCTAATTTAAATGACTATGATCTACTTCGATTTTGAATAACTACTTTAAATTTATAAAATCCCATATTGCAATTTAATTATCACAAGTGGCTACTGCAACTACTTTTAAATAAGGAATTTCTAATAGAGAAAGAATTCCTTTGCTAAATGTTTCTGATTTTAAAGTATTACTCACCTATTTTATAAAAAAATCATTAATTATTTATTAATAAGCTTATTAACATTAATACAATTTCTTTTTCTAAATCCCAAACATATAATTGATTCTTTTTATCTGTTGTTATCCATTTATCTATGCACTCCAAATACCTAAAAATAATTTATACAATGAAATCACATTCATTTATATTTTATTTTAGAATGATTTTACCATATTTTTGTTTATTCCTCCTGGAGATATTAACCTATCTAAAATACCTTTTCATAAGTAAAGTTATCATTCGCTTCCCAAAAGATTAAATATCCATCCCTAAAGCTTGCTCCTAATCTTTACTATTTATTTGACCAACAGAAATCTATGCAAACTTAGCTTTTTAGCTTTTTAAAATTAATAATTTTATTAAAAATTTATTTGCTAATAAATAAAATCACTTATTAGAGCTTAGGATATATTTCTTGTGTGACTACACAGTTGCTGTCATAGAATAAGAAATGATCTGAATAACTATCTAAAGTTATAACTCGTTGAATACTAGGAGCATAGTGAGATGCAATAATCATATTTTTATTATGGTGTACAGCATCAATGCAATTCTTTTCCTTGGTCAATCTTCTAATCAAATTATCATCATCTTTGAAAATAATTGGTGGATTTATGTCAATTTCTCTAACGATCCTTTGAGTTCTATTTATATCGAATTTCTTTTCTTCAGGTAACTTTTTAGATGGTATTTTTCTGTCACTAACAACTCCTAGTATATTATTATTAAATTAATTATTAATTCGTGCCAATATAGTAATTTGATTGAATTAATAACTATAGCTATTTAAGCCAATTAATTCAAGAACACTTTTTAATAGATTTTCTTATCTCTTCTACTTAAAGATTTAACAACATACTCATATTTTCATAATTATTTATATAGAATTTAACTGTTAAAATAATTTATATTCTAGTTTAAATAGTTATTTTAGTATCTTATAATTAAAAATATAGTTTACCCTCTGCGAAAGTAGGATCATGCTCACAAATATAATTAGTTATGTTCTAAAATTTTATTGACTACTAAAGGTTTTCACTTTCAACCATTCCTTGGTAGAAATCGATCAAAGCAATAGCTACAAAAAGGGTTTAGTTGGAATTGTAGTCCATATTAGTTAGCATTTAATAAAGAAAATCTATAATATCGATTCCCTTTTTGTTGTTATACTAATAAAAGATATTCTCAATCTAAGTAAGATTCCTACTTAGATAAGTATTTATGTAGTCAATATTAAAAGTTTCTAACATCAATTTGCCATCACTGCCCTTATAATGAATGATCTTTTGAATTAATTCTTCTATTTTATCTTCATTGAAATCTTTATCTGTAGGAAGAATCATTTCAAGAGATTTAATACTTTATAAATACCTTCTTTATAAATGTTTTTATGACTTGTAAACGGGTATTTAATTGAATTCCTATTATTATGCTTTGAAAGAATAATTGATTAATTTATAGATAAATAAATGATGTTAATAAAATCTTCTTTCAAATATTAGTAACTATTTATTATAACTAGGTATATTAATGAAATTATTAAACTAAAATGAATGGATGTATCATTACTATGAATTCTTCATACCTAAATATCCTATTATTTATATATAATGAATTAAATTAATTAAATGATCAATTAACTAACATTCATACCTCTTTATTTGTAGGTTTTTTTACAAATTGTCTATTTACACTTCCTTTTGTTTAAAAAATGTAATATTTAACCTATAAGACTAAACTATCCATTTATTAAATCAATGTAAGCTAATATTATTTAAAATAATTATTTCCCATTAAATAGTTCTTATTATCTATTTTAATGAAATTGATGTAATAAATAGCATAAAATATTAAATTATTTATTAAACTAATATTTGTAATATTTATCACAAAATAACACATAAATTTTTAATTTATTTACATCACTAAATAAATAAAAGGTATTCTGGAAAAATACTCATAAAGTAACTTATAAAATTAGCTTCATTTAGAGGAACAATAGATTAATTAATAAAATGTTTTAAGTAATTAGTTTTTAATGCATTGAGTTTTAATAGATAATATTCCATTTCACAATATCCTCACTTTAAGTAATTTTTTAATGAAAGAAAATGAAATTAATAATAGTTTGTTATTTAATTTAAAAGATAGAATAAATCAATTGATATATAAAATATAGATAGATAGATTTTATTTACAAAATTTTATAAAACTTTAAAATATTATTTTTTCTAGGAGCTTTTGTTAAAATAAAAAAGTTAAATTATGTAGAAATCAAAATTCATGATTATAGTTTAGTGATTAACTATGATTTTATTAATTAATCTAAAATGTATAAGTTGAGTTTTCATGAGCCTTTTATGATTATAATTAGTAAATGCTGCTTTAATCTAATTATGGGGAAGAAATATCATTAGAGTTATATTAATTATTAGAGAAATTATATTTGAATTTTTATGTATCTTAGATTTTGTTTCTTGGAGACTAGTCAGAAGAACAACAAGATGATGAAGAAATATCTTCATTTTCATAATTTTGTTTTGGAGACTCTTTAAAGCATCTTTATTACAAATCTAATAAAGTTTTTAATTATTGATGATTTACATCTAAAGCTTCAGATTTTCTCTCACTAAATATAGACTTTTAATTAGATGATATTGAAAATCTTATTTTATTTTAAATATATTTTTGTAAATTAGGAGGTTTAAGCTAATTACTGTCTTTATTATTAAACTCATCTATTTTTTTTAGCCCTCCTTCAATATTATGAAAATCCTTGGCTTCTTCATAAGGGTATGGTTTTTAAAAAGGATTACATTGTGAGAAAACCGATTAACGGTGAGAAATTTATTATTAGCTATAGTTTTTAGAACTTTTTCGATTAGGTTCCATCATATGATCAATTATTGACATATCAGGATTAGTTGTTTTATATTAGCCTTGAATAGCTAAAGGGCTTTCAGTATTAATGTTAGGTACCACATTAGAAATTTACTCAAATTTAAAGATTAATTTTTGCATTTTGGTTGTTGCAGTCTTTTAACTTTTTCTTTTCTTAATTAGCATAGCTTATCTTTTTTATTTAGATTCAATTTACCTTTGTTTCTGCTATTAGAACTTACGAAAGAGATGATGATCTCTAGAATTACTGATAATATTAGCATTAGTTAATGACCTTTGTTATTCTTTACAATTGTTTTAGTTAGTATAGTTAATTTAATGTAAACTCTTAATATGGTGCTAACTTTGTCTTAAAGTAGCTTTCATATTTTTAATATTTTTCTATTTATATTTGAAGTACTCTAAAATCATTGTAAGGTTATTGTGAGGTAAATAAAAATCATAATTCTTTTGCCTATCAAACTCTTCTTCATTGTTATTTATTTATCCTTCATAATCTCTCTAAGCATAAGCATTGACTATTTAATTAATCAAATCACTTATTTAAATCTTATTTTCTTAATTCAATATATTTTGATTATTATTCAACATGCTACTCATTTATTTTTATCTTGAATTTTGCATGCTAATGTTATTATTGTGTCTGTTAAATGTACTCTGGTCATCCCCAACAACTTTCATGCTGCTGCCCATGTATTAATGCAATGTTTGATTATTGAAATTAGAAATACTATTTGTTATATTATTCTATGCATAGGAAGAAAACCCATACATATTGTTTAGCTTTATTAGACTATTGTTCATAACTTGGTTTTAGAGAGGATTTTTATTATGGGTTTTTGGTTGAGATTTATCTCTATTGAAAGGAACTCTTATTGTTGGAGAATTCGATTATTGTTTAGGTGAAGACGTTCCACTGTGCTTAGCTGTTAAAATAGAGGGTCTATTTATTTATCTAGGAAATTTTTATACTTAGTCAGTTGTTTCAAAATCTGATGAGATTTAATTTTAAGAAGGTTAATTTTTAGAATCTTTGCTTTTCTTTCTTGTTCTAGTTTCTTATCTACTGTATTACTATTAATTATTATCTGACATAGATAACTATTTGGAAAAATTATTATTTTAGTCATCTAATTGACTTGGTATATTAGATTATTATTAAGGAGGATTACTGTCAAATATTGGGCTTGCTTTTGCATCAGCATCATTGTCTATTTCTTCTTCTATCTTTCTTTGTTCAACATATTCATTTGATTAAGTTCTATTTAGATTTGGGCTGATATCAGAATATAGATCAACATACTCATTCTAATCAATGTATTACTCAAAATAGGATTCTATAACTTCTTCGAAGTCCTAATTATGTTTATCGATGTTTTATTATGTAAATTATTATAAAATTAATGTTGGATATTTTTCTCTATTCCTTTAAACATCTTTCCTTCCACTGTGTTCTGAAATGTTCAATTTATTTATAACAGCAACCTATAATTAAAAAGTATTAAATTGAAAATCTCTATGTTTAAATTTACATCATTGACTATTAAATGAACATAAGGACACTATTTGAAAGTGTGATAAGATGATCTGCATGAAAAACACTCTGTGCTTATTATGCTATATTATTTTTGATAAAGTAATTTATCTTAAATGCAACAGAATATTTCATAATCCAAAGGATAAGTCTATATTAGTGATATGAATTTTTTTCTTCTGATTCTAATTATAGAGGAGAATTCTGTAGCTTTAATATTATAAGAATGAGCCTAGCCGGAAAAGAAGGCAAGTTCACCAAAATGATCACCCTTTGATAGGATTTTTACAATTTTTTCAGCATTTTCATCGACGTAAACAATAACCTTTCCAGATTCAATGAAGTATAAATCACATTCTTAATCATTTAATTCACAACTTATTTACTCCTCTGGTCTAAAGGTATATTCTTCCATAATGCTAATCATACTTATTAAAAACTCATCAGAAAAGTTATCTTGAAATATTTTATACTAGTAAAGAATCAGTTTATAAGTTTCAGCCAATAATTTTTCTCTTAATTAAGGACTAAGTTGATCTATAAGTTAATTTTCCTTTTCTTAATCTCTATTACTTAGCATATGCCATTAATATTCAAGAAACTCTCTTACTTCATATTATAATTCTTGATTAATATTCTTCTTACTCATAAAATTACTTATTGTGTAAAGATCTCCTTTTATTTTCTTACTATTTTAATTTAATGTAGAAAAAATATCTCCAATTGCATTAATACTATAAGCAAACACACCACAGGATATCAGCATTGAAGCAATATTCACTAACCTTTCAGTATTATTTACCTAAATTTTTAAAAATTAAATGGTTTGTAATTTTAATAGTAAGAGAATCAAAAATATTGAGTGAAGATAATTCTTTAATAGAGTTAAACTTTAATTAATGATGGATAAATAATTTGATAAAATAATAACTATATTAATCTTGATAGAAAATCTGTAATTATGATTTTACCAAAAATTTCAATTCGTTACTTTACAGTAAATTAGATATTTATTAGTAATGATTAGGTTGATATTTTATTCGAAAAAAAATTCAAATTAAATTAATTAATTAATTAATTATTGGTTACTGGAGAAAAATCACCATATCCTACAGTGATCATAGTTACAGTGGCAAAGTAATAAGCGCAAATATATTGACTAAACCAATCATCTGAATCAAACTATATCTGCTTCATCCATGTCTTTATGTTGTGATTAATTTACTCATGAGCCACAGCTACCCACATACACGCAAAAATATGTGAGACTGTTAGAATGAGAAATAATAATTAAATTAAAGAAGAAATTTGCATTATTTTTGGAGTTAGATGAAACCTCTCCTCAATCTTCTTAAAAATTACCTTTATAGATTTGATCTTTATTACAAATAATAAATGAAAGGGATTGGATGTAGTAGAAGAATTGATCAGAATATCGTATAGTAAAAAAATTGAAGCGCATACATCAATTAAAATTCCATTCTTTAGGTAATTTATTATCACTTAAGATCTTTTTGTAATTGGCAACCCTTTTTCGTAGTAACCAAAATTCCAAGCAAGAAAAAAATCTGCAATTAAGATTGAAATACAGAAAATTATAAAAGAGTCATTAAACATACATCTAAGAGATTGGTTAAAAGTTATTGCCAAAGGAATCATGAATAAAAAAGCAATTGTAACACTAAGTATTATGATATCCCACATAAATTTAAATTTTCCAGAAGGAGAAATTACAGGTATCCACTAAAACCACTCATTACACCATTACAGATTTTTTTCCGTAAACAGTTATTTGAATTTCGATTCATAAACATTAGACTCAGCTATTAAATTATCCTCTTCATCTTAATATTATTCATTTATTAAATTTTACTTTATTCTTTTCTATTTTCTTCTCCAAAATTAACAAGAACTTTATTTCTAATCTTTAATCCTTAACTTCATATTCTTCTACCACTCGTAGTTTGGTAGAGATCCTTCTGATATTATAGTTGATTTATCATTTATCAAATTAAAGTGGTGATAATTTAGTTTCTTGAATCTTGAAAAGCTAGTCTTACTTAACCATTTATTAGCAAAGAATTTCCATTTTATTGTATTAAATATTGAAAAACTCTTCTTTTTCTATTCGCTCCTTATATTATTATGTTAAAATTCTACAATAACTTTTTGGGATGATCCATAATTTTTTTCTGCAAATTGTGGACTGTGAGATATGTTTTTAGTAAATGGTATGTATTATTATATATATCCACTCCCTGTTAATTAATGTATTGTTTAATCTATTTAATTCAATTTAGATATCCCATTGTTATACTTAATCTCACTAACTTCATCTAATAAATTTGATCCTTTGTTAATGTTAGTATTTTATTATTTCCCTTACGTAATCAAGCCTGATTGGAGACCGGTTTGATTTATATTATTCGATTATAAAGCTCTATTACTGATAAGATTGGGATAACTTTACTCTCTTTAGGAGTCATCATAAGATAAAATCTATTCTTATATGTTCTAATCACTTTGCATAATAATATCAAGGTAAAAAACTAATAAGCTAATTAACAATCTAACTATTGAATAATACACTTTTATGCAGTTTAATTTACTTGTGAAATAAAAACTGATTTATCAATCTTCTTATTTTGATGTTATTCCTTTCCACTTACATAAATTATTGCATTTTTTCTTTCTAAAATTAATCATCTACTTTACTAAATTTCTTTAACATACTATCAACATTTTTTTAACTTTTTAAACAAATTACTAAAAGAATTAGTAATCAAATATATTAATATCCATCATTTTAACGTTGATTATTCTTCTACCATTAATTTTAAAAGAAATTTACCAAATATATTATCTTTATAAAAGACTAATAAATTTAATTGTTATTTTCACTTAATTTCTATAAAATTTAAAATAGATTATACATTAATTATTTTACAATCAAATATTATGCAAAATTAAAAAATTTAGCAGATATAATTACATTTTATATTTTCAAAAATTTAACGAATTAATAATACTTAAAACTAAATGAAGATGAAAAATATAAAAATAAAATATGAAAATGAAGAAAAGGTTTTAAGGGTATTTAAATTTATAGGATAAGATAGTAAAGATAATTTATTTACTTAATAAAATATATTACATTTTCTAAATAATTTGTAAATTTTTAATATTAATAAAATTAATATTAAAATTAAGTAAATATTTAATAAATACATCATTAATAGTCTAATTTATTTGCTACTGTATTGTCATTCTTTTTTTTAGGAATTTAGATTTAATTAGATTTTATATTTCTCATAATCTTATTAAGTTGTAGTTCTTATTAAATAGTTGGTCTCGATGATACTTTTGGTGTGTTTAGTAAATCACCATCCTCTGTAAAGTATTGATCTTTTGGAGCAATCCCTTATGTTGAATGAATTCTTGTAAACTTGGGTCTATCAGCTGATACTATTTCTTCTTCTTCTTATCCTTCATTAAAGGATGTTTCTTTATTAGGAAATTCAGAAGCATTCAAGTTAAAATTTAACTTAACGCGAGATAAATCAGGCTAGAAGCTATTTAAAAATGGATTATTATTTGTCATTGAAATAGTAGATAATCTTCTTTTTTTTTCCATATAGTTTTGAAATTATTAGGATGAAGGTGTACAATCTTCAAAATGGCTAGTATTATTTCTGGAAGAAGTGAGATTATTATTATTATTGATATTGTTGTTATTGTTATTATTACTATGATTATAAAAATTGAAGAAAGTTGATTATTTATGAGGAACATTTTTATTTTAGCCACTCATGACTTTTTTAGCTGTAGGGATATCCTCTGTATCATTATCTCCTATTTAATTGCTTTAATTAGCACTATTATAATTGTTATTTGGAATTGAATTGACAATACTAGCGGCATCACTATTTTCTTATTACTATGCAACAAATTCATATTTTTCTAATAAGCGCTATAGGCTAGTGTTTGCTTATTTTCCTTTTTTATATCTGCTTAAATTGAATTATTATGCAATTGAAATACGATTTAATTTTTCATTCTTTTTCATTTTCTATAATTAAACTTTCTTATCAAATACTCTCTAAATTTAAAAGCTTCTATTACAATTAACTGCATTGAAAGGATATTGATAAAGATAGGCATTCTTCTAATTAATTACATTTTCTAAATTTTATGTTTCTGATAGGCTGATAAGTTGAGCTTTTATTGATGGATTGTGCCTTTATGATGTTTTTAATTGTTTGAAAAATCTTTCTCTGAATTTTAAGTATTCAATAATATAGGGAAGATTATTGTGAGGTAGATAGAATTCAAAATTTTTTTATCGATCGAAATATTCATTCTCCACTTATTAATCTTTTGATTCATGAATAAATCTTTACATTCCAATTAATTATTGCAAATGCTCAGCTAATTCACTTATTCGATTTGAATCCAAGGCCTTTAATGTAGATTATATATTTTCTTTTTAAAATGTTGTATCTCCCTTAATTAATTATTTTGAGAATCTATGTTTTAGTTAACCTCCTTTAAGAGGACTATCAATATTTCTAATTTAAGGTGAACCTATCTCTTAATTTTATTATTGGTGCTATAGAGAATCACTATTATAAAAGGAACTGTGGTGAGAAGGATTAGTATTTTTGAAATTAGTTTATATTTATTAAATTTTGTTTATATTTCTCTTTTTAGTTAAAGGTGATTCAATATTAAGCGATTAATTGGAATTTTAGCTAGATTAGACTTTTCTCAAATTTATTATGCCTTGTTCAGGAATATTATAATTAGGATTATTGTTGTTATTCTTTGGGGTAGTTAGATTATTTTGATTTATATTAAAACCAACTGCTAAATTAGATCTGTTTCTTTATGTTTTTGGAGATTTTACCATTGGGGAATCCTTTTCACCATCATATATGTAAGGAACTTCCAAATTATTTTTTTAAGATTATTCAGAAAGAGTTCTTGATAGAAGAATTTTATCTTTTTCTTTTTGTTTATTATTATCAAAAGGAGATATATCTTACTGCGAGTAAATATTAAATGATGATTGTGGTTCATCACCTTCTTAAACTAAATTGTCTTCATCATCTTCTTCATCTTCATCATCATCATTGGAAATAAATTTATAAAAATAAAGGTCAACCTCTTTATTTTGATCGGTTATAAATTAGGTTAATTTATTGAAAAGTTAATTGTAATTCACAAAAGTTGGGTATTTATTCAGAGATCTTCTCAAAATCAATTTTCTATTTTGTTACTCTGATTTATTATGTATATTAACTACTCTCAGCTATTATTATAAAAAAATGATTAAATAATACTAATAATGATGATGTAAGCTTTTACTTTATTGAATATCGGAAAACCTTATTTGCATTTGTTGATTATGTGAGGTTAAGAGCATATTTAGCATTTTAAATTTATTATACTGTAGTTTTATTAGTATAAAAGAGTATCTTAAATATTGCAAAAAACTTCATGGTCTTAAGTATTCTTTTATAATAAAGGTAAAAATTCAGCTCTTTTTATTTTAAAAACAGATGTAAATTCAGTAGCTTTAATATTTAGATTTATAGACTATCCTGTAAAGAAAGAATAATCTCCAAACATGTCACCTTTCTTTAAGTATTTTATAACTTTTGTGCCTTCTTCATCCATAAAAAGAGTTACTTTACCAGATTCTATAAAATATATGCAGTGATCTTCATCTATCATTTCAGAGATGATCATTTCATCTGGTCTATAGGAGCATTCTTAAATTACTGAGATCATACTCATCATGAATTCTTAAGAGAAGTTTTATTTAAATATTGGATAGTCTTGTATTATCATTTTGAAAGTTTCGTGAAGCAATCTTTCTTTGAGCTATGGACTTAATTAACTTATTAAATTATTTTCTTACTCAACGTCTCTTGCATTTTACATGTTCCAATAATATTCTAAGTATTCCTTAATCTATATTTATAGCTCAAATTAGATATTTTTCTTTGCCATGTATTGGCTGATTGTGAATAAATTATTAACTTTTTCATCTTATTTTTTATTAATTGAATTAAAAATAGTACCAATCGCATTAATACTATAAGCGAAGACACCACAAGAAGTAAGCATGGTCATTATGCTAACCACCATTTCAAATGGATTAGTCTATTTTTAATTAATTAAAGAAGATTAGTTAAAGTTTATAATAAAATAAATTATTGATTTTTGAGTGGGTAAAAAAAATAAATCTATCTAGTAAATCAAGACTTATAATTATTATTATTATTGAAGTCGAGAAAGTACTCTAAATAAACTCCCCTATTGATTTATTCGTAAATTTATAAATAAAAATAAATTACTGGCCTTATATCACCATATCCCACAGTAATCATGGTAACAGTGGAATAGTAATAAGCATAGATATAATTAGAAATCCAATCATCTTTTTTCACATTTTTATCACTTATCCATGAACTTTAGCCAATAGCATCCTCATAATGTCCTACTGATATCCAAACACATCCAATTATATGAGAAACTGTAACTATAAGAAGTAGCAGTTAAATTAAAGAAGAAAATTATTTAATTAAGGGATTGAGATTATACCGTTCTTCTATTTTTTTAAAGAACAGCTTAGCATTTTTAAACCTGAGAAAGAAAAGGATGTGAAATTAATTAACTTAGTTTTCAGCCTAAAAAAAAGTGACAACAAGAAAAAATGAGGAAGTCAAATCTAAATAAACTTGCAACTTAAAATAATTAGCCATGACTTAAATTCTATTCATATTAGGTAATCCTTTCTCAAAATACCCAAAATTCCATTATAATATAAAATCAATTATTAATGCAAGATTACAGAAGAGCAAAATATAATAAGGAAATAATGTTTTAAGAGGCTTATTGAAAGTAATTTCTATAGGTATCATAAACAGATAAGCCACAATTACAATCATCATTACTATCTCCCATAAGAATTTAAAGTTTCCTGCAGGGGAAATTACAGGAATTTTATTTAATTTATCTAGAAGTTTTGTAAATATTTAAGAATTTTATACTATCCCTTTCAATGAAAACTTAGTAGTATAGTACTTAGATTAAGCCTTTTAAATCCCCATTATAACTGATGTTTATCCATCTTCGATATGTGTTTTCTATTAAGCTTAAGCTTAAATGAAAGTTGTTTTATCATCTACTAGATTTTATTATTGTCTTTTAAATTTATTGAACCTTCCTATCCTTGACATAGTTAAGAGCTTCTAAGCAAATAACTTTACTTTTAATGTTTAGAAGAGTTTTGTTGTTGATCTTTATCTTTCATCTAATTATTTATTTTTATTGCTTGAATTGCCTCTATTTGATTAAATATCTCTCATTGATGGACGGTCTGTAATATTTATCATTGAAAGTGAAGCGTTATTTGTATTCTATGGGGCAGATAATCTTTATTCTATATTTGGTACATTTTATACCCTAGAATTCTTTTGTTGCTTATTTATAAATAATTATCCACTAGATATATTCATTAAATCGCTTCCTAAATTATGCTAATTGGATGAAGGGCTTAGAAAATTATTAGTTTCTAAATGTTTATTCATATCTACTATCATCTTACTACCCTATTAATTATGAAGAGAATCATTGTGATCATTCATTTGGTGTTTAATAATGATTCAATTAAATGCCTTTTTAGAAATAGTAACAATATTCTACCTATTAATTATTGAAGATTTCTAATTAACTTTATAAATTTTTTGTTTCTTTCAAAAGAATTAAAAAGCCAATATAGTTTTTTTTTTCAGCTTTACTTATCAATTATTACCAAAAATACAAAATCAACTTAAAAGTTGCTTTAAAGCTATTTACAACATCAATAGTTTACTATGCTATAATTTTCAAATAATAATTAACTTCATTCAATTCTTCACTAAATCAATGTACAAATATTTCTTTCTCACCTTCTACAATGTAAAATCCTTCATGTTTAGTTTACTCCAATTAATAAATTATTTATTAAAATTTTGATAATTCTGGAGATTTTATAAATCTAAACAACTTTATTAAAGTACCTAATCAATTTAAGTTTTAGATTTCTAAAATTCTTAATAATTTTATAACATAGAAGTACTTGAATAAATTTTTAGAAGTAAACATTTTTAATAAATTTTAGAAAATAATAAATCATCGTTCAGTTTAATTATCAACTAACAAATTTTTAAGTAATTTAATATCTGTAACATAAACTGTATCTTCTAAACTTCAATAATTTTTTTATAACATACATCATTTGTTAGTTATCAAAAGTTTTATCTGTATCCTCTATCTACAATAATTTATTTGTATAATACTCGTATGGTTGAAAAAACTTGGGATTTTACAATAGTAACTTTAACTTATGATAAATTTATTTTATATTTTATAAATGTATTGAATAAATTAAGAAATACTTTATTTTACAACATTACAATTTTTTACTTAATTATTAAACTGTAGATACTTATTAATTAAGCTAGGTCTCTTTACAATATTTTTATCAATTAATTGGCCTGAATTTATTTTCTTCTTCTTTATTTTTTAAAAGTTATTCAAAATAAATGAATTTCTATTAGATTTATATTTAAAAACAATTAATTTCCTTATAATTTGAAAACGAGGAGAAAATCTTTTATGCAGTCTATTCTCTTTTGTGGTTCTTAGAAATCACTTCTTCAATCAAATGATAAGAAAAGAACTAAAATTTGCCATTTTTGTGTATATTATAGTTGGAGAAATGCTTTTTGTAATATTATTTTCTAAAATAAGTTTGTTGGTAAATTTACTCAGTTTACTCTTCAAATATTACCTTTAAGATTACTTCTTACTTGGAGATTATATTTCTTTAAGTATTTAATATACCATAAATCCTTATTAATTAATACTCCTCTACTATACCCTTAAAATCATGTTAATTTTATGAATTGAGAATTGAGAGATTTTGATTTTTAAAGATTTGTATGGGGGGATAGAATAATTTATTTGTAGCTCTAAACTGAGATGGTGGTTGATTTGGAGATACAAGTAAAGATAATTAAATTAATTTGTTTGTGGCATCTTGTTCCATCTGATACCTAACTTCTTGATCTTCATTTTCTCTAATTAATTAATTTTTTAATCATTATTAATAGAATTGCTTCTAATATTATTTAGATTAATTTATTTTTTTGGAGATTTATCTATTTCTAAAAACAATTGTAATGTAAAAATTTGTTAATTTATTTAATTAAATATTTTGAATATTAAATAAAAAATTTAAATATTGAAAATTAAGGTGAAATAACAGAATACTACTAAAAATATATTTTTAGATTAACTTATTTTACTTCAAGTAACCTTGAGTAATCAGTTGATTTTAAATTGTAAGCTTTGACAATAAGAAATTAACATTTCTCTTTTGCCAAGAAAAAAGATATACAGAAATTATATTGAAAGATTCATTTTTGATATCAATTTAATAAAAAATAAAAAAAGTAATTAAATCATATTAATAATTCAATTTAAAAATACACCAATATCATTACTAGATATTTAACAAATGAATTCTCCTAAAACCAAACCAACAAAAGATAAAATAAAGGAAGATGAAACAGGCGACTTTAAGTTTTCTTGGAAGGAGCTTTTCTCTTATTTTGGCCCAGGTTTATTGATTTCAATAGCCTATTTAGATCCTGGAAATTTAGCAGGAGATATGGAGGCAGGATTATTAGGAAAATATAATCTTTTATGGGTCTTACTTTTATCCACTACTTTAGGTTATTTCTTCTAAGTAAAGTCTATGAAGTTAGGTTTAGTTACAGGTAAAGATTTGGCTAAACTATGTCGCCTCCATTTATAAAAAAGAGAAAGCTTACTACTATGGGTTATGGCAGAAATAGCTATTATGGGAAGCGATATTTAAGAAGTTTTGGGTACAGCAATTGGTTTAAAGATTCTATTTAATATAGATTTATGGATTGGAGTGCTTCTCACAATATTTACTACTTTCCTAATCCTTCTCGTTAAAATTTGTGGTATGAGAAGTTTAGAAGTAGTTTTTGCTTTGTTAATTGGAACTATGGCTATTAGTTTCTTTATTAATTTAGGTTATATATAACCTAGTGGTGTTGACATTTTAAAAGGTGTAGTAATTCCAACAATTCCTTCTGGAGCAATACTTGCTTCTGTTGGATTAATAGGAGCAGTTTTGATGCCCCACAATCTATATTTACATTCAGCACTGATAAATGAAAAGGAAATAGATAAAAATGACAAAAAATTAGTTTAGAAATCTATGTTCTACTTTAAAATTGAAACTGGACTAAGTCTATTCCTTTCTTTCGTTATCAGTGGAGCAGTTATCTGTACTTTTGCTTACTACAGTAATTCAACAACAGATGCAGAATCTATTAAATTAAGTACTGCTGGTGATGTTCTTGCTGGTTCTTTTGGTCAAACAGCCAAATACATTTGGGGTATTGGTTTACTTGCTTCAGGACAATCATCCACACTTACAGGTAATATGCTAATAATTTTGAATATTATCTAATAAATTTATTTTTTCTATTCTAAGCCAAAATAGCTATTAACAAATATGAATTGCTAGTTAATTTTTATAAAGATACATAAAAGCATATCTTTTAGCATTAAAATAATTTTTTGGTATATTTTTAATATTGAAAAAGTTATTATTAGACATAATAAATATATTTTTTATTTTCAATTATTAAAAAGGAACACTTGCAGGCTAATATGTTATGAGTGGATTTATTAAAATGAAAATGGGAGATTTCAGCAGAGCCTTATTAACCAGAGCTATTGCTATTATTCCTTCTATCATAATTGCATTCGTTAATGAAAATGAAGATTTCAATACATATCTTAACTTACTTTAGGCTATTTAACTTCCTTTCGCCATCATCCCCTTATTAAAATTCTCAAATTCTAGTTGGTTAATGGGATCTGATGTAATTGGTTAAGGTGAATTGATAATTCTTGCATTACTTTCAAGTCTTATCGTAATAGCTAATTATTATAGCTTGATTCCATCAGAAATTAACTTTAAAAGTCCAGTAACTTATATAGTAGCCGTTTTATTCATCATATATTTCCTCTTTTTAATCCTAATTCTTCTTGCTAAGATAGATTAAAATTAAAGAGGAGGAAAATATTCAGATGAGCTTGTTTTAACTTAATAGCCTACTTCTGTAGATATGATGGATATAGAGAATCCATAAACAACTAATGTTTAAAATAATAGTAATCTTCATTCAGATATAAGTCAAAGAAACCAATTAAGCATCTAAAATTGAAAAATATATTCATTAATTTATTAAAAATAGTAGAGTAGCCAAACAAAATTTTAATAATTAAATTAAATGTAACAAATAAATAAACAAATTTATTTCTAATTTTGAATTTTCAAAATATTTTTTACTTCAAAATTTCATTCATTTTTATAATTGTCATATTTAAATATTTGTTGTATATCTTCAATTTTAAGATGAATTATTACTATCATAACCCCACTTATGATATTTTTTTACATCGCTGAGATCGATATTCATACTAAAAATAGGATTTATTCCATCATCTTTTGCTTAGTTAATGAACCATTAATCGTTATTCTCAAACTGATTAGATTTTCTATTCAAAATGTTCATAGGTTATTCTTATTCATTTCTTATCTACTTATCAGTTTAAATGAAATCTTAGTTGTTGAATGATTTATTTGGTGCTTTATTTTAAATATTTTTATATGATGTCACTCTTTCAATTTACTCATTTGATTTTATATTTTCATACTATTATTTTTCACTATGAGCTTCTTGATTAAAAAAATAACTATGCCTTTTACTACCTTAAATCATATTCATAGACTCTTATCTATTAAATGGATTTACTAAGTTACTCTAATCTATACTGTTTTCAGATAGCCCTTTTTAAATGCTAGAATGATATACATTTTTCGACTAACTTATAATCATCTGGCTGTTCGTGTCTTATAAAGAACTGAAACACTCATTTTCAGGAATTTCAGATAATTTCTTTTTTCCTGCAGGCCTCTAAAATTATAAGAATTAGTTATTATGACTAGTATGTTATTTTTAATTTTAAAGATTATTTGTAGTTTTACTCTCTTCTTCTTCAAATTTATTTTGTATATTAAGTATTTCATTTTGATTTATTTCCTAAAGTTCCATTTTCTTCTGGAAATCTTAATCTGTATTTGAAATACCTTCTTCACATTTTAAGCTACTGTCTTGCTGATTCAATGGCTTATCTGATAAAGATGATCTCAATTTATGCTCCTCATTATTGTAATCTGATTAACTATCTTTTTTTTCATTGAATTAATTTTAATTGTTATCACTTTTTTTGGATGATTTAGACTCTTAGCTTTTTCCCTGCTCCAGTAAGATTTAATTTTACTACTATTACTGCTATTAACCAAAAATGGATAACTTTCTCTTATAAAAACTTTATTTTCTATTGCTTTTCTAACTTAAGTTATCATTCACTTCTTCAGCTGCTTCAGTTTAGTTTTAGAATGTGTTGAGGAGTTTATTGAATTTTGATTGATTAGCATGCATTCTTGTATTGCTTCTACCTTATTTTCTCTCTACTTTATTCATTTTTTTGGAAGTCATTAATTTATTAAGCCTTTTCCTACGATCAGATTGACTTAAATTAGCAATTTAAATGACATTTTCATAATTATTATGAGGGAAATATAAAACATAAGATTTTTTGGTTTCTAACATTTAATCTTATTCGCTTTTCCTTTACTATATTATTTATTGCTATGCACTTACCTTTCTTTCTTCTTCCTTTTTATTTTTTTCATTTTCTTTTTATGGGAATTTATCTTAAATTTTTTCTTTATAACTCACTTCATCTTATTTACTAAGCTCATTTTATTTATCTCCAAACAGCTGCTAATAGAGTGTTTAGATTTTATTCACATTTAACTTTTAGAGGGTGCTTGACTGTTTTCTACTGTTATCCATTTTGTACATTTGAGAACCAACCCTATCAGGTTCTTAATTAACTTTTAATTTCTCTAGAATGGAATTAATAGCATTAATTTATTCATACTTTTAATCTTCAGGTATATACTAATTCAATTACACATCAAGCATGAGTTTATTTAATTTTTCATATATCATTTAGTATTACATAATAGTATTCTAAATAACAGAAGTATCTTCAATGTATCTCATTTCTGGATTTACAATGTCATAATCATTCCTGCTGCTTTTATGAGATTTGGTATGTGTGCTATTTCTCATTAAGGATTTACTTTTTCTACTTCTTGCATCTGCCATTAATTATTCCGAAAGATCGATAATTCCATTAAGGTTCATAAATTAATTAGCACTTCCAGCAGAGCCAACTGAAAGTTAATAAAGGGTATTACTATTAATTTTACTCTTTTATTTTGAAACAAGTGAGCTTGATATTTAATAGCTTAGATTTCCTTTATCTTCCCAAGTTTTAAAACTCTTTGCAAATTGTGTATGAGTATTTTATAATCCTGCATCACTTCCATAAAGAAGATGCTCTCCTATTTTAGCTACTCTTGTGTAGTCAGACTCTTCTAAAACATTTTCACTTGATATATTTTTTTATGATATTTTACCAGTAGATCCTCCTTAGACATTTCTAATAAATCCAGCTTGAAGATCATTCACTTTGAAAATATTCTTTTAAGAATAAATGTATCCTCCATCGCTTTACTATAGATAGTTATTACTGGCATCTTAAGAGTTAATTTCATCAGAATTTAAGTCATTTCGCTACTAAAACTAATTTTTTACTGAATTTCTTTTCGCAATTGAAGTCATTGATATTCTATCTGATATTTAAGAATTGACTGATTACTTCATTTTCTTATTTGGATCGTCATAATCAGTGCTTGATAATTAAGTTGTGTCCGATGATAAACTCTCTATACCAAAAGCAGCTTCATATTAATCTAATGCCATCTATCCATCCTTTTCATCGTCATCACAAAATCTTGCAATTCTATCTTGAATGAATTTTAATTTTAAAAGAGATTTTGTAGTAGTCTTTCTTCTGAACTAAGTTCTATCACAACTTTAGGGAGGAGAGTATTAGATTTTTCTAATTATTAACTCCTTATTTGCATTGTAATGAATAAGGGGACACTCTCCCATTAAATGATTCTATAGGTTTTGAAAAAATAATTATAATATAAAGAATGAAGTTGAAATATTTTACTTCTTGGTTGCATGAAAAACATTGTATATTGAGCTAAGAATAATTATTATAGTTTAAAATGTTATCTTTAATTGCACAAAACATCTCATAATCCTCAGGCGATTCCTTTGTTAGGAGATCAATGAAGTCTTATCTAAAAAATTAAATTATATTTTTTAAAACTTATTAGATAAAATCTAAAAAATAATATATCATGAACTAAAGTAATCTTGATTTTAATTATGATAAATACTTTACCTTTTTATTACTAGTAAGGTTGTAAATTCTTTTGAACAAATTGAATATTTTCTTGGCTATCCAGTAAAAAAGCTGAAACTCCCAAAATGTTCACCTTTTTTGAGACTTTTTAAAATTTTACTTTTACTTTGGCATGTTTTTGTTTCAGATTATATGGTATCTATAAAAATATCAATTTCTCCTTTTTAGATAAAATAAATTGAACAATCATCAGGTTGGTCTTCGAAACATACTATTTCTTTGGGGGCACATCGATACTCGTGTATTAGTTTCACAGTTCTCATTATCATATAATCCGTGAAGTTGTTGCTGAATATTGGGGATTCTTTTAAAATAAATTTATTCGCTTCTAGTAATAATTCATCTCTGAGTAACTCTGACAGCTGAGTAATAATCTTTTCTTCTTTCTCTATATTTGAGTCTTTCATTTCTCTCCAATAGTATTCCAAGTATTATCTGATTTTATATTGCAAGTCTTAATTAACATTTTTCTAATCCATATAGTTATTTATGATACATAAATTATCTTTGATTTCTTTCTCTCTGCTACTAAAGTCCATTAAAATCATACCTATAGAATTTACACTGTAAGCGAACACACCACAAGCTATTAGCATTGTAAATATACATAAAATCATTTCAGGATCATTTGTCTTTATATAATTGAGAAAAATTAATATAAAATAAAAAAAAGTAATCATAGTAAAAAGCAAATAATTTAAAACCAAATGTTATTTTTAGAAAAAAAGTAATTAAATTAAAGTAATCACCGGAAGTGTATCTCCATAACCAACTGTTATCATAGTCACGGTAGCAAAATAATAAGCTCTAATATACTAAGATAACCAAGGAGATTCATTTAAATTATAAAATTATAGCCAAGATTGATAAGAAGTTTTAGATGTTTCTATAAACGCAGCAAATAGCCAGATTTAACTAAAAATATGCGCAACAAATAGGACTGTAAATAATAACTTTATGAGAGAAACTATGTTCATAGTTCTTGGCGAAAGGTGATACCTTTCCTCTATTCTTCTTATTATATCACTCAAGTGATAAATTTTAAAAAGAATACATAATGTTAATATCTCTGAGAATTAATAATCTTCATCTTTCATTCTCATATTATTTTTTCCAGTTTCATATAACAGAAAGTGAATTAAAAGAGGTACTATGCTCAATATATCATAAAAATAATTCTTCTTTAAGTATGAAGTGAAAATTAATTTTCTAGATTGAATTAAAGCACCCTTTTCATAAAAACCTGTATTCATGTTTATAGGAATATCTAAGATCAATAAAATAGGACCTAACCAGCTAACATAGGATGGGATTAGGTCTCTAAATCTCATTTTGAAAACAAATATTATTGGTACAAAACAAATGGAAGCAATGATCACACAAAGCTAGAGAATATCCCACAGGAATTTATAAGTATTTGAAGGTTAAAAGACAGGAATGCGTGAAAAAAGGCAAATTAAATAATGAATGCAAGAATTATTTGAAAAGAGGTATTTAAAGTAATTTTAGAGAGTATTTTAAGTTATCCGAATTATATTTCCTTTTTTCTTAGCCTCTTTATTATCAAGAAAGAAACTTTTATCATTTATAAGTTGATAACAGTTTTCATTTAGCTAATTCTAGCGACGAGTTTGCGTAGAATTTGCCAATTTACTAGCTATTTCCTTAAGTTTCATTATAAGAGGAATGTTAGTACTCTCCTCAATTTATTGAATATTTTTACCTTCATATATTTTTTTATAATTAAAATACATGCTGTTCAATATATCCTATCCTTAATAAGGATCTTTTTTTTATTGTGATACCTTCCTCAATGATTTTTGGTTCGAATAATCCATTTATTTACTCCCTTCACTTAGATTAATCGATTTAGCTTGGACAGCCTATTATAAATACTCAAAACTAACAGGTATTTAAGGTGAAGCAAGTACTTCACTATGTTTGTCTTAGTAAGCAGAACATTTTTTACTTCTTTAATTACTAAGTAAATCTGCTTCTTAATCTGGTTCATTTAATAGACTTTATTCGTTTTATTGCAATAATGATACATTTTATTAACAAATTTCACTTACGCTCTCTTTCATTTGAGATTAGTTAAATGCATTCACAAATTCCTCTTTTTACCCCTTATATCCAGACATTATTATTTAAGTTCTCTTTTTTCCTTTCTCTTTTCTACTTTATCTATTCATAGAAGAGCCATCACTTTTACCTTTGACATCCTATGATATTTCCATCATTATGGGTTAATTAAATTTATGATGCCTTTTATACTACTAGATTTTGTTTATTTCTACTTCGCTTAAGTTTTTCGTATTAATTAAAGAAAGTTACTCCAGAATGATATATACATAAAAAATATAAACTAACTCTATTCAGCCAACCAAGCTATTTAATCAAGAACAATTATTATATTAAGTCGAATTAAAAAAAGATCATTTCCAAATTAAATTTAATGCTTTGAAAATCAATTGTATGGATTTTTAACTATAATTATTATATCTAATTAAAATTTTATCATCTTCATAAAATAAGAAGCAGATAACTTTACTCTATTCTGCTATAAAAGTTTCTTTCATAGCATAATGATCATAACATTTTGGTAATAGCTTTTATGAATAAGAAACATATAATTTAAGAGACTAGCTGATTAGCTATAAAATAATACTGTAAATCCTCATTAATTAAACCTAGGTCAATCAAGATTAGAGGAGATATTTTGGATAATCTTCAAAAAAAATTTACTACCTATTGGTGCCATTATATTTGAGTGTAATTATTGAGGATTAACACTATCTTAAATTTATATTAAAAATAATTTTTTTATTTTATAAATTTAAATTGGTAAAATTAAAAATGCTCAATATTATGACAGTTATTTTATGAGAATGTAACTTAAGTGATTATCTATGATGTTGTGCAACTTTATAAAATATCAAGTATTAAATCATTCATTACTAATGAATTGATTATAATTATTTTCCTAAACAAATAATAATAGTAATTTTTTTAACTATCCTTACTTAAATCTATTAATTTATTAAAATATTTCAAATCTACCTATCATTTATTCTCTATGTCTAATATATCTTATGTACTTTTATATTTGTTAAATATTTTATTTTAATTTTATTTATTTTTATAAATTTATTGATCAATAATAAAGTAAGTTAACACTGATATTTAAAATGATAATTTGTTAGATATCTCCTTTCATCTTAAAATAAACAAATTACAGCTTTTTGATATTAATAAATCAAAATCATTTAGAAGATATTTGTAAATCACTGATTGTAAATGCTTTTGATTTCTTCTAGAATAAATTCCAATTATTCAATTCCATTCTTATTTCAAATAAAACTAAGTAAAAAAAAATAAATCATAATTAATTTTTGATCTAAGTTTTCTTTAATACATAAAAAAAATATCTACAACCAAAGATATCCTTTATAACATCAATAATATTCTTAACAAGCGCATACAAAAATGAACAATATGGATAAAGAACTAAGAAAGAAGCTTGAAAAGCAAATGTAATTTAATTATCCTTGTTATTCTGATAAATGAGAGCTAGTTTTCAATTTTAAAACTAGTCAAAAATACACCTATTTTTAATTTTTTGTTTGAATATAGCTAATTAGGACATATTAAGAAGGAGGATATTCCCATTGGTAAAGTTCCAATTGATTAAAAGTTTACTACTTCATGCAAGGATTACTATACAGCCTACGATTTATGCCTTAAAGAATCATATGGTGATTGGGTTAATTGTAAATATTTCAGAAAATCTATGGAAAAATGCGAAAGAGAATTTAACATCTACCCCTTATCCAAGAATTGAGTATTGCTAATGCTATAATGATTATCAAGAGAGTTTAAATGTGATTTAGATTTGAGAGGATAATATTTTAAAAACAATAATAAAAAGTAAATATATACTAACTAACTAAATAACTAAAGTAGCATTAATTTTATTTTAATTACATTTTATTTTATATATGTGTAAATAGTTATTCATTCATTCCTTCTTTATCATTATTATCTGTAGATTCTTCTACTAATAACTTATTAGAAATACAAAATTTTAATCCTAATACTGATTCAAACAGTGCTTAAGTTAAATAATTATTTTAATTTTTAAAATAATCAGTATAAAAAGTGATAAGGTCCTTATAAGTAAAAACATTTTTTATGCAATTAAAAATATTTTTTTGATAGAAATGCTATCTATAATTTTTAAAAAAATGATTAATAAACTAAATGCCATTTATTTAAAGTATAATAATAATTTATTTAAGGAAATTATCACCTACAAACATATCAAAAATAATAATTTGGTTTAGATCAATCAATTTTTAGTAAAAAAATCTAAGTAATTAATTATAGAAGAGAATGTATGTAATTTCAAGGTTATTTAATATTTTATTTGATAAGTATTGGATGGATATATACTATAAATATAAAGGATTTATTGCTTAAGTAACAGACAGATTAAAAAGGAAGTAAAATAAATATTAAAAAGATAATCTTTGTAATAAAATATTTATACATAATTTATTGATTGATTGATTGAGGTTCTTGAGTAGCTAGTTATTTATTTATTTAGTTAGTTAGTTAGTTAGTTAATTGTTTTTTTAGGAAATTATTAATTAGTTCATTAGTTAGTTAGATAGATAGATAGTTAGTTCATTATTAGGAGTTCATTTTTGCTTTAATATACTATATGATAATTCTAACTCACTCAGAAAAGTTATTATTATGATTATTATTATTTTCAAAAAACTAATTAGGACTCTCACTTGAAGAAAATGAGATATTACTACCAAAAGAAAAATCTCTATACATTATATTTAAGAATTTCTACTTATTTTTTACTTCAAATTTATGACCTTCTTTCCAGATTGCAAATCTTAATCTTTATGTAAAAGTGATCACTAATTCCTATTTTATAAACCAATCAACTTTAATTTATTAATGGATCTGATTTTAGCTTTCACATTATTAATCTTTTAAATTATTTAGTTTCTTTTTCTTTGCGCTAATAGCAGCGTATCCCCATCTCGGAGATTGATATCCTTAATCGGCCAATTAAATATAGCCAATTCCATTCATCTGATCTTCAGTGAGTTTCATATAAAAAGTTATTTTACCTTCAGGAACATTTGGATCTCCAGTAATTTTTACAAAAAATACAAAATATCCATATTAAAATACCTATAAGATTTCTTATCCATGAGAATCATAATCCCCTATATAAGTACCACTATAAAATATCTTATTATAGTATTTAAAGAATATTTTTCTCCAGTTATCGATTAGTTCTATTTATCCATTTAATTCATCTATATTTATAATTTTTGGTAATAAATGCTGCTCTAACAGTTTTTGATCATTAAAAGAATGCTCAATGAGATCTTGATCTACAGGCTTTTACGAACATTACTATATGTACTCTTAAATTTATTATTCATAATTAAATGCTGGTGAGCTAGCTAAAAAATAATGAAGCTTTTTTTCTTTCACAAGATGTTCCCAAATATTAACATCAGGAAGGGAGAATAATTGGGGTTTAGATTGGTAAAGGATTTCGATCTCACTTAACTCCAAAAACTGGAGTAATTTGATAAAAAGATAGCTATCTAATCTATTGAAGATTATGCCGTGTTATTTTTATTGTAGATTTACTACCTACTCCATTCTGACTTTTAGAATTAAAAATTTTAATGTATAATAATGGTTTATGTTATTCACCAATAATACTTTTCTATCAAAAAAAAATTTATCAATCTCAATAATGCATATCAAAATTCCTTTTTACCATAAACTTAATGTGTATTATTTCCTTCATACCATCAATTTTTAAAGTAGAAATTTCTTTATTAGATCTTAACCCATCTTAAAATAGAAAAACGGCCTGAGTTGAATTCATTTTAAATAAAAAAACCTACAACAACTTCTTTTAATTTCATTATTCTATTTTTTCTACTCAATTCAATGTGCACAACAATTACTCAAATTTAGCTAAATATTATAATTTTTAAAGGATATTGGAGCTCTTTTAATTGCCCACTTGTACACATTTAGTCATTTAGAGCAATTTCAATTCATTTAATTGTTCTTCTAACAAAAAATAAATACAGAAAATATAATTTTATTTATAAATATCTTATATATTAAATCCTTTATAACTAAGTTATTGTTAAATTAAGTTACTTTTATCTCGTTATTTCAATCAGCCATAATTTCCAATCAATTATCTTTAGAATATATTTTTGGGAATTTAAGCAATGTGATTTTTTTAATGTTTAAAGATATCTAAAAGCAGGCAATAGAAAGATACTTAAAATTGGAAGTGATTATTTGTGAACATTTAAAATTATTAACATTAAAAACTCTTGTAAAATAATGTTAAATAGATGAAGTATATAAATGTATTATTTACAAAAAATGATTGATTTAATATAAGTAATAAATTATAATTATAATAGTAATTAAAACGAGACGATTGAAATGGTGTGTTTAATAAATAGTTTAAATTAATTAGCTCAAAAGAAATCTTAATATTTTGTTTGTGGCTTGTTATATCGAAAGAATTTTATTTCTTAGAATAGTGTGGTATACTCTTAGATTTTCTTATAAAAAAATCCTAAGCCATTAAGATTGTTCAAAATAAATTCATCAGTATCTTAGTTTGCAGTTTTTTCAATAGAAACTCCAATTGAATTTGCTTCCTCGAATTTTATAGCTTCTTTATTATTATAAAGCTTTCTTATATGATTAAACTCGTAAAAATTCTTTGGTAACCTACTTGATTAAGCAAATGATTTTCCTTGTAATGGATTTTGAGTACTATTTATTAAACTTAAATCCTTAATTTCGTTAAAGAACTAATCTTGCTAATCTGAATTGAATAAATCTGAAATTAGGCATTAATTTTGTTAATAGTGCAACACAGTAACTTTTTAATACTTATTTTATATTTGTTGCAATGAAGGTATCCAATTTTAATATACTTCTTTTAGCTTCTATGTATGACTAATATCACAAAAGTTACTTGAAGTAAATAAAATAATAATCTTTTTTTCTTATTTTATAGGATTAATATTGAGGAATTGACTATTCTTTTACTTGAGATAATAAGATACAGATTAGCTGGAGTCTAGAATTTAAAGAATTTAATGATAACAAGGGTCTAGCCAATCCATAGTTTTTAGATTATTTTTTTTTAATATTAGTTATGTATAGCATTGTTTTAATTCTTTTAAACAGGTCTATAATGACAGTTTGTATTAGCATTAAAATTCAGAGCTTTTGTAAACTATCTAGTTAGAATAAAAGGTAAATGAGATGACATCATCAGGGTTTAATAGTTTAACAATTTAACTAATGTACTATTAGTATCTTTCAAAGTTAGGGGTTGATAAATTAGTATCTATTTCAATCATAATATTAATGTTTAATCTAATTTCTAAATATTTATCTAATTCATCTTATAGAAATGAATCATTTTAGATGCTTGCTATCTTAAAAATGCTATTAAGTTATTGAAGGACGTGATGCTTTATATACTCACTAAGATACTCGCTGCTTTCCAATAGATCTGTAATATTCAAAGAAGCTTAATAAATGTTACCCTTTTCAATAAGAATTTTCTATTTAAGAATGAAGATATGCTATAAAATTATCTCATAAATATAATTATTTTTGATTTTGGAGACAATTTTAGTGAAGCTTTAATCAAAGTTATTGATGCTTTAAATGAGGTTACTTGTTATTGTATCTTCTAACTATAAGCAATAGAAGTATGTAGATTGAGTATCTTTGTAATTCAAAATTTCGGCTTTTATAAATTAGGATTAAATTAATTTTTAGTAAATTTAACTTTTATTTTATAGTCTTTCTAATATCTGGATGGATAAATTAATGTTCTATAAAGAAGCATAGTATAGATTGATATTGAATTCATTTTATTGTTGAAAAGTTTCATTGTATTCTTCAATTTAAGCTATGGCCAGCATTCTTAGTATCACGGCAAAATCTTCTATTATTTATCTTTTTACATCTTTAAATTCTCCCTAGCTAACTAAAGTTAACACATCATTGAAATTTGATAAATCTAGCTAGTAAAGCATTATATGTAACGCTGATTCATATGATTCTGCTGCCTCATTAAATCTTAATTACTAAATATATTAATTGCCAATTTGTTGGTAGCAAATAACTTGTTGAGGATGATTTCTTACTTAAGTGAATATTTCAAGAGCCTAGCAAAATTATAAAATAGATAGATCATTATTTCCCTTTAAGTTATTCATTTTAGCTAATTTTAGAAGATGAAAAATCCCTTTAATAGAATGAACTATTATTTCCATTTCAATAAACATCAAATCAACATCATCTAAATCTATATGATTCTATTAATAATCTTCATAAACAGATATCCTCTTATGACTTAGACCTATAGATGACTAATAAATGGATGATTAATTCAATAAGTCCTCTGTTATAAGGTTAGTTACTTTATTACTACTTTACAAATTTTGTTTCTATAGTTCAACTTCAGTTTAAAATTTAAAGTTTTTCTCTAATAATTATGCTTGAGATGTTTCTTTTTAGGAGATTTACAAAGTTTGAATTTTGTTTGAGAAAATTTTTTTAAAAATGCTGCTATTCAAATTATTAGTAACACTCTTAGCTATTTAACTATTTTAATTATTAGTATTGGTAAAGTAAGGATTATGCTAAGTCTACATAGCAGATTTCTGAGGTGAAAGCTATTCGTTAGTATTCTAATTGTAATGATGTTTTGCTTTAGCAAATTAGGTATTAATCTGACTGTTATTATTTCTCTTATCTTTCTTCAAAAAATCTTTTTATATTGTATGATTTTTTATTGCTTTAATCAGATTACTTAAAGGTATTTCTTACGAATTATAAAGCACAGCCCCATAATGCAACATGTTCAATATTAACCAAAAAAATACTGCACCTAATTCCACTTTGAGAATTAATTAATTTAATGGTAAGAATTCTAATGTAACTTCTTGTAAAATATTAGTTCTATCCTTTTGAACTCTTCCAATAAACATAGGTTTATTATATACTATTTCCTTTGTTTAAGAATTCTATATACTCATAACTCTTACAGGATATAAAATAGATAAGCTATTTTATTATTAAATCAATAAATTTATAAAATGAAAAGAATAATTACAGTAATATTTCTAATAAAATATCAGATAAAATGAGGGTACGATCCAGATGGGGGAAATAGGGAAATTAGGATCTGGTCCATTTATTTATTAATTTTAGAAGAGTTTTTTAGGTAAAATAATTTATTGGATGAAGATGTTAAAGGATTTGAAGTAATTATATGTTAATTAAAAAAAATTACTAAGTGTCATTATTTCTTTTAAACTTGAAGAAGAAGTTATCAGTATTATTTCTATATAGAATGTCGTAATTTCCTGTTTAGCCAAATTAAGTAATTCGATCAATATTTTCATTAAAATCTTCTTTGTCTTTTGGTTCATAATAAGTAGTGGAGTTATATTCAAGTTAATTCCATGTTTTTAGGACTCTATCTTCAGGCGTCCAGTATCTATGATGATAAATCTATTTTTTATTTTTGAAAAATGTATCAACTGTAATTAATTCTCTTTAATATTACTGTTTAGTTCTAATAGTTGATCAAAATCGTATATGCTTCTTGAGGGTCTGACTCATCATATATATCTTAATTAGCAAATATCTTCTATTTAATATTCTTTAACCCCAAATTCTAATTAAACATAGAAATAAATGATCCATCAGTATCATTGTTTCTTTATGAGGCTGAAAAGCCTATAACAAATGTGGATTAAAGTAAAAACGGTGATGAGAAAACTAATCCTTTTTTTTGATTAAATATATCTGTTCAAGTTTTGTTATTAATAAAATGTATTACTTTTTTAATTATAAGCATCCTTATACCATTATCTGCACCTCGCATCATAAGTTTCTAGATTGTTTGCTCCATTGCAGGTTTCTCTTGCAGAATTGGCATAGTTAGAGAGCCTAATCATTTATAACATTGATTACATATTAATTTAGGTTACTGAATATTAAAAATGTCGAAAATTAGATAACTTTTAAATATTTTATTCTAATTTAATACTAAATAACAATGTCAATAATTATTGCTGTATTTTTCTATTTTTGTTTGCATGTTTGTATATCTTAAATTCTTTAAAACTAATATTTATTTATACTTATCTTTCAACTAAATTATTAATAATTTTATTGGTTTTGAGGTTAAAAACTAAACTACGATTTAATTTTTTCTAGGATTAATTCTTTTTTAATCATTGAAGAATTATAATTTTTACCTTGAAGGCGCTACAGTAATCATCGAGTCTGGGAAAGTACTTGAATAAAATGATACATCTATTAGATCATTATTTTTGACAGAATAGAGAATTTTGGTAAGGAACATAAAATTTGTGCTCTAAGTTGAATTAATAAACAATAATTAGATAATTAGGGAAGAAGTAACTTAAATAATTAATTACTTGATTTAATTGATCCTTTTATTAATCACTTAATTTATCTATTTCAAATATGTTTACATGAAACCATTAATCAAGATAAAGATAATTCTTCTTTTGTTCTGAATAAATATAACTAGGGCATTATTTTTTATCATAAGCTCTCATTGAGCATTGAAGGGGTTTTGAATTTGCATTCTCTATTATATCATTCATATATGAGTTAAATAGGGCGGGTTTATCGATATAAAGTAATCTTATATATACAAATAAAGATATTTTACATGAGATTTTTTTATGCGAGAACTTTTGGTAAGCAGAGTTTAGTAGATGAAAATTTAAGGATATCTTTAAAATTAAATACATGGTTACGATCATTAATAATAATATCTGAATAAATTACCCCTTTGAACTAATTTTCCATTATTAATTTATTACAATATACAAAATTATGCAGCCTCTATTTCTCCGCTTCTTCAATCAGCTTTGTTGAGAAATCTTTCCTTTTAATGTCATAATGATAATACTTTGGCTTTGAATAATTTAAAAAGCTAAATAAATTACCATTGGTTAAGCACATACTATACATATAAATATTAAAAGGTGATAATGCCAATAATTGCTAATCCTATCGGTATCAATATAAGGAGAATAAATTTAAATGAGAGAGAAAATCTCATAAGGATCGTTTCTTACTCCTTTATTTTCCTCTTTCTAGCTAAGAATGTAAATAATCTAATTTAAGGGTAGTTATTAATTATCTTTTATATTAACACTAGCGAAACAAAGTCAAAAAAAATTTGAAAGATTTGTTCGATGAACAAAAGGATTATTAAAAGCAATTAATATTACCTCTCTTTCTTTTATTAATTCTACTCATCTACAATTAAATTATTATTGATCAGTTTTTTTATTACTAAGTATGTTAATTCCTACTCAGTTTTTAAAATTTTTGCTAAAAAAACAACTAACACCCATATTGAATAACCAAATTATTAATAATCAAATATCAATCATTTATCAAAGAATATAATTTACTCTACAAAGAAAATTATTAAAGTATTTATCCCATTATCATCAAAAATAAATCACACTGAAGAATTAGTAACATAAATTAGAAGTTGTGTGATTTATTTACGTGATTTGAACCATGTAAATTATTTAATTAAAAGAGAGTATCACTCTTATTTCCATCAATTTAACAAGGATGAAATTAATAACATAGTTAGTTTAAATTAATTAAAAATGAAAATAATCCAAACCAAACCAAAGTGAGATCATTATTCATTATCATGCAATGCATAACATGAAAGGATGGTTTTCTATTAAAAAATATTATCAACATTTATTGTTTATTTTAGCTTTTATTCTATATATTAATATACTTCTGAATTATTCTCCTTGAATTAGTTTTGAATTAGGAGAATCTTAAATTTTTAAAAAGATATATTTTGATGACACATAACGATTTATATTAGAGTAAAATATGTAAGAAACTCTGGTAAATATAAATTGTATTTATACTAAGTTATGTCTTTTTGAATTAGCTACAGTAAGAAATTAAATACTTTAAAAAGTATTTTTTGCAAAATAAGATTATCAATAACAAAAGAAAAATATAAGATAGGAAAGAGGTGTAAGAATAAACAATTTTACCATTAAATCAAATATTAGTTTTTTATATGTTGAGGAATAGAAGAAGATCAATTTTTAATTTAAGGAAACTTTTTTTTAGTTTACTTTATAATTCAATTACACTTATTTTGTTTGTTAATGAGTAAAATTAATGTGTAATTTAAAAATAGTAAATAATGGGTATTTATCTGAGAATCAGTTAATTAAATTTTATGATTCGGTTTAAGAAATCGAATAAATTATTAATATTTTATGTCTCTAAAATAAGTATAATTTATTAATTAAGGATAAGGAACTCTATATTTTTTTAAAACCTTTAGAGATAGAGATTAACTTCATTTTTAACCTAACTTTATTTTTAATTAAAGTAATCAGAAGTATTGACCATATATTAAATTTACAATAGTCGTTCTTTAATTATTAATTTTTAGAGTAAAATATATTGGTTAAAAATAATATAAATGAGAATTTATTTACATCAAAAATTTAATAAATTTATATTTTATTTATAAGCTGTATTTTAAAAGAATAGATTTAGGATTAATTAATAGCAGTCAAAAGAAGTATATAGAATTCAATTCAGGTTTATCTATTCTAATGTTGCTTAATTCTTTAATTATTTAAGAGACATCTCCTACTATCTTATAAAGACACCCCTTTTGTGCTAAATAATTTGATAGCAAATCAATACCTAATTTAATTGTTTCATTTCTTTTTCTTATCGAAAATAAGCTTGTTTAATCTTCACAGATATTCAAATAGGAATTCTCAAAACTTATATTTTAGGATCGTTTATTAGAGATGTGTTGAAGCGCTGGAGATAGGAAAATCTTAGAATCAATTGTATGCTTTCTAGTTGTTACATTTAAATTATTTTATTAATGGTTAATGGTAAAATCATTATCCCAAGCCTTTGGAGAGTTGCTGTAATTATAAAGGAAATTGGAGGGGATATTTTCAAAGGAGTTTTCTGTTGTTTTGATGTGATGAAAGAAATAAAATTGTTTATACATCTTTTAAATCAAATTTATATTTGCGACTAACTTAGGATCAATTTCTTATAAATTCTGAATGTCTTGTCTATTTCCAGATGAGAATAGAATATAAATTAAATTTTCTTAGTTTTTATTGCCTTTATAAGTAGATGTATCCAACTTTAAGAAAGGATTTGATTTTAATGTCTGAGCTTATCTTTATACAACTTAGTAAATTGCATCTAAGCAAGTCAATTTAGGGTTTATTTACATTTGGTGGCTTCCTTGGTTTTCTAAAAACTATCTATAAATCTCTTTCAAGGAAAAAAAAGTAAACTAATCTTAAGATTACTAATATTCTTAGCAAATGAAGGAAAGTTCTGTATCATAAATGATAAGACTAATAGTATCATGAGGTTTCAAGAAGCAAATAAATTTACATATGTTATATAATTATTGTTCAATACTTTTTTAGCTCATTTGATAATCCATTTCTATAATTATCTTTATACTCCACCTTTAATAATCAAATTTCCATAACTCTTCTTTTACTTTCTAGGTTTAGATTGAAGACTATTGAAAAACTTTCTAGAGTATTTTCAAAGTTTAAAGTTTAGCATAGTCATCTAAATTCTCAGACTCCTCTAAAAGACTAGTTAGATTTTGAGTAACTCTTAAATATTTCTTTTTTTGAAACCAATATTTTTGGTTTAGTACAGATACATTTTACTCTATAATGGAGTAGAAATTAAGAGTAGAATAAATTTATTATTATTATTTTTTATTGCTTACGAAAGGTGTATTTAAGCTTGATTTTATCTCAATTAATTTATTTTATAATTGATGGGAATCAGATAAGTAAGAGCTTTCTTCAATGTAAAATAAAATTTCGAGTCTTACATATCGAGAGATGATTAAATTTTTTAAATTCTCTTATGAATTACGATTGGAAAGTAATTTAATAGATAAATTAATATTTTCAAGTGCCTTTTTCAATATCAATTCATTCCTACAATTTTCTTTAATATAATCTTGTAATTACGAAATAGATATCATTCTATAAAGATAAGCAATCTGCCATATCTATTTGTTATCAAAGCTTTTTAAATTTTTTAATCCATCACTACAGAATAGTTCCTTATAAGAGCTTAAATTCATATCTTATAGTATCACAATTAGAGCTTATTCATAAATACTAGCAGCTTCAATAAATTTCTTTTATTTTAAGAACTACATTCCAATTTACTGTAAGCACTTTATCTGCTAGTACGTATTTTTAACTTACACAAAAACAGAAAAAGCTTAACAGAATTGTATTATTGATAAATCGTTATTGCCTTTTAAATGATTAATTTTAGCTAATTTGAGAAGATTGAATATTCCCTTAATTGATTCGATAATAACTTTTAGTTCTAAGAAATTTAATTTTATATCTTCCAAATCAATTGCTTTTTCCTCTTATTTATTGCTTACACTTTGAATCATAATCAGAGAAGATAACATAGAAGAATGTATAGACTCATCAAGAGAATTTTATCCTTAAGCAACTGTTGATATATGGCTATTTACTTTTAATTTACCCATTTCTAAATTAATATCTTTAAGCATTTTATTCTTAAAAAAAGTGAAAGATTACTACTCTTTTTCTGTTGAAGTATTTGGACTATTTAAATATTTTTTGTGTATTAATTACTTAGAAGTGTGGAGGTATGATCGATTAAGGGAAATTTCATTTTTTAAATTTTGAGTAACATTCTTGTATGAGGAATTGCACAACTTACTTATGGATTCCTAGTTTTGCATACTTTGTCTAAATAAATCCTTCAATTTGTAAAAGATAGAACTTTAATAGGGTAACTTAGATTAAAGATTATTTCCCATTTTTGTAGTATTATTTTTAATGGCTTATATTAGATAAATGATCTATTAGTCAGTGGAGTTGTATAGATAGGCAGTGTAATGCAATAAATTCAAAATTAACCAGATGATTACAACGGAAATCTCACAGTCTATTAATATCTTATAAAATGGTATAAACTTGAGAGTTATTTCTTCAAAAATAGTCGTCCTATCTTTTTAAACTCTGCCCACAAGCATAGGCTTGAAGGTATTAATTTTGACCTTATTTTTGTATTTAGTTATACTATCAATCATCACAGGATAAAGGACTGATAAACTAAATTTATTCAAAAGAAAGTAAATCAATATAATTCATTTTCTAAGTTAAGTAAGTTAATTTACTAATCTTACTTATTTACTTATGGAAAATCCACAAAAAAAGTAATGATTTTTCAGCTAATCGTAAATAAATAAATAATTAATTACTAAGTGTTGTTATTCCTTTCAAATTTAAAAAAGAAATTATTGGTGTTTATTCTGTCTAAAATTGAATAATTCCCATTCAGAGAGTAATTTGTAATTGAATTAATATTGTCACTAAATGATTATTTTTATCCTTCTGTAAAGTAAGTTGTTGAATTATATTCCATTGACATCCATGTCCTTAAAGTTTTATCTTACGGTTTCCAATATCTGTGATGATAAATCTAATAATTCAAGATATTTAAAAGAAATAAAACGATGAATTCTTTATTATTTCTTCTTACAAAAAAGCATTTAAAAAATATTTTGTATAATTTTTACTGTTTGATTGATATTATTTATCATAACTGTATACCCTTCTTATGGATCGCTCTCACTGTATTTATCTTATTTCATAAATATTTTATTTATTAATTACTCAAACCCTACGCTTTGATTAATTGTAGTCAGGTATTCGCCATCATCATCATTTACACGCTACGTAGCTATAACCCCTATAAGAAAAGTTGACTAAAATAGAAGAGGTGCTGATAATATTAACTCTAAACAATTTAATTAAAGTTGTAACTATACAATGACTTTTATTAATTTATAATTTACAATCAGTTTGATATGATTTTTTATACCAAGACCTACAACGCGCATCATATGGCTCTACATTGTTTGCTCCATTACAAGTTTCTCTTGGGGAATTCCCATAGTTAAAAAGTCTATTGAAAAAGTTTTAGAGTATAAAGAGTATAATTATTTACTCAAGTATATGGGAAAAAAATACCTAGAAGGAGCTATAGTAATCATGGAATCGCTGAAAACATTAGTATATAGTAATATATTTATCAGATCATTTTTTTTTTAAAGGTATAACACTTTTGCTATCAACATTGCTTGAAATCTCTTGAATAATTAATTTTTTAAAAAATCTGTAAGTTAATAATCATTAAAATTTTTATGATATTCATAAATTCTTTGAAAATCACTCAATTACATTTTAGATTTCATTCTATTTTTCATCAGAAAATTAATTCAGATATTATAAATTGACATGAAACCATTATTCTAGGTACAAGAAGTTCAATTTTTGAAGATTATATTTGTACTATTCACACTGATTTCTGTCATACCTAGTTTGAGAGCATTCAACAAGATGACAATTCTTATTAACTTTTTAATGAATAAACGATAAACTATCTTGAATCTTTGAAATTACTATTTACTTTTAATTGTTTTATTATGAATTTTTTTAAAGAATTCGCTCTACAAATGTGTCCCGAAGGATATCTAAATTTATAAAAACATAAAAAGTGATTATTATATATTCAAACAAAAAGATTTTAGCTTTTTTACCCCTTGAAGCTATTATTCTATTATTAATTTATTAGAAAGTACAAAATTGTGTAGTCTCTATTTTTCTGATTGTAGTATCATTTAAGTTGATAAATTTTCCCTTGTATTTATTAACAGAAAATATTCAAGAAAAGTCTATAAATTAATGTATTTTACCATTATCCAAGTACCTCTTCAAGATAAAGATATTCAAATATGATAAGCCCAGTAACTCCTATTGCTAATGGAAAAAGAAGTAGTAGAATAAACTTTAAAGTCAGAGATATATTCATTTATTATCTCAGTGTTTCTGCTTTCTTTTTGCTTGTTAATTAAATTTGTTACTTAACCTCTGTTTCCTATTTTCACTATAATATATAAATTTTTAAAATAATGAAGTATAATAAATAAAAGAATCAATACTCTTTCTAAATTTCTTTACACCAACACAACATGGCCATCTCTTTTATTAATCATAAAATTTTAAAATAAAAGAAAAATTACATAATTGTCTTTATTTTCTATTTAATAAAATAAGTAAATAGTCATCTCATTCATAATAATAATTATAGTAAGAACTACCACATTATCTTTATATTTACTAAGTAATGTAAAATAGTTTTTGAGGGTATAGGTGGGATTATAACCTAAATGTGATATTATAATTTTTATTGTAAATTGGAGGCAATAACATCTTATTTCTACTCACATTTTTAAATTTGCCATAACATTTTAAATATTTTATCAATGACAACTTATTACCTAGTTTTCTAGTAAAAATAGAATGAAATTTAATTTTCCGATTCATCAATTAAAAAGATAAATTTATGATTTTATTAAAATTAAAGTTTACTTTGTCTCCAAATAATAATTTATATATTTCTCATATCAATAGATTTTTAATGTAAGTACACTAAAAATTCTGAATTTTACCTAGATTTTTAAAATATATTAACCTTTTATGTAATTATTTTTTTGAAGATATCTCATAAAGAGTTTAGATTATTTCTATTTTCAATTCAATATTATTGTTATTTTTTATATTTTATCTCATTTATTATTATTTTTCCTAAATTTTCTTTTTTCCTCCTTCTCAGAAAACATTTGAACCTTAAGATTCCTTAGTTGTTAGTTTACTCAAACTAAATTTTATTAGATTTACCTTATAATAATTTGAGAAAAGTGTATGAAATGATATTGCTTTTATATAGCTAACATATAAAAAAATTTATAAATATTATAAATAACCTTAATGAATTAATAGAATTTATTTATTTTATAGATACTTATTTTATTGAGCTATTATAAACATAAGTTTTTTACATATTTTGCTTTATTTGTTAATAACTATGTTTGATACTTACATTTATTTTTGATTGTTTCTGATTTGCATGTATCTACCACAGAAATTATTAAAATAAATAATGTAATAATGCTGCAACTTTAATCAATCAAAAAGTGTAAATATTAATAATAACAGAATTCATAATAGAGCTGAAATTTTAATTAGTTGAATGGTAGTTTAATTTCTTTTAATTTTTTTATTTGTGGATATATGAAGAAACTCATTTATTTTTATTATTATTAATCTTTTTTATTTCAATCATATTATCTTTTACTATTTTATCTATCAAAATATTTTATTAGGATTTATCCATTAAATTAATAATTTAATTATTTATTTGTGTGAAGGTAGAATTTTTTAAATATCTAAGGTAAATCTTTCACTTCACTTTTAATAGTGAAGGTATATTTTTTAAAAATTAAAAGCTATTGAATTTGGTAATTTTATGATGTTTATGATTTTTAATACACTTTTGATAATTTAACTATTATAAATTAATGTTCAAGTTTCATTATTATGGTTATTAAATAAGGCTGACATTCATTAGAAATCATCTAATAAGTCATTTATCCTTCAACTATAAAATTAAAATTTTTTATTTATTTGTTTCTTCTTAGGGTTTCTTCTCCTATAGATTCTTCTTAGACTTATCTTCTTCATCTATAAATAATTTGATTTAAATAAATTAAAAATATGATTATAAACAAAAATAAAATTAGATTTAAGTGTCTAAAAAATGTTATAATAAAGGAATATTAGATTAAAGCTATGATACATTGTATTATTGAATATAAAATAAATAAATTATAATATAATTTAATTTTGTTATTGATTGAATAAATGAAATGTTGATTAGTTAGTTAGTTCGTAAATAGGTTATTTAGTTAGTTAGTTATTTATTGATTTTATTTGGTTGATTAGTATATGAAGAAAATTGTAGATATTATGTTTGAATGTATGTCATATAAAATATATTTAGTTTATTTTTTACTTTGTATATCTTATTTAATCAAACTCTAAAGATAGTTATTAAAAATCTTTAATTTTTTAATAGTAACTATACTCTATGTTATCAAAGAAAGAGGGAAAATAATTATCTTATTCTCCTAAATGATCACTTTTAGAATACTTTAGGCATGAAGAATCATCTTAATTCGCAAATAATTACTTAGAAGAATTTCTCTTTTGTCGATTTGTTTCTATTTTATTTCTAGATACACTATGTACTTAGAGAAAAGTTTAATTACTACAGCTTTTATTATGAGAAAAAGTTTAAGTAAAGGAAAATCTTGAAAGAGTATGCTGGGGTTAATGAATAGTATCTCTATGGGTTATACTAGTAATATCTATATTTTTCATAGATCTGCAACTACTTTCGTGATCCTACCCATTGGAATTTTAAATATGAAAAATATTAATTCCATTTATACTATTTTCTTTGAGATAATCTATATGAGGCTTCATTTTCGAAATAAAATTAGACAAGATAGATTCATTTAGATCTATAAGTTAGCTCTTTAACTAAAATATCAGATAATAAATTTTAGACGTATCTTCTTTAAATTTAATGATATGGTTTAATGGATTTTTAAGATGCTTGAATCTTTCTTTTATAAGAATGAATTAAATTAAATCTAATTAAGTTATCTTTCTTTGAAATAGCTATTATTCATTGTATTTTAAGAAAGTTCTCTTAATCTCTTTCAGACAGTAGTAAGTAAGCTCCAAATTTTTCTTTTGATAAGGTTTGCAAATTTAAGTGAATTCACTATCGAATACTGTGAAAGTAATCTCATCTTCATCTTAGAGATTATTTTTTATAAAGTTTTAAATGTTGTTTAAATATATTTCAAACTATTTTGAGGAAATACTTCTGTTTATTTCTATTATTAAGTGAACTTTTAATTGTATTTTATTATATTTGTTTAATTCATTATTAACAGGTTCACTTAAATAATCCAAATTTGCCTTGTAAAATATTTTTTAGATTAATTAAAGTGATTCATATTTTGTGGATTCGTCTAAGTACTCTTTTCCCTCTAATAGATTTGTTAAATTTTAACTTGATTAATATAGTTATCCTTTGTCTATTAATAACTACTATTTAATTAAGTATGCTTAATGTTTGATCATTTTACAAATGTTTATATCTTGAAACTTAGACTCTTTATTGCTTAATTGTAATATAATTTCATTAGTATAATTTAGTAAGTTATTTTCCAATTTAGTTGAGACATCAAAAGCCAAATCAGGATTCGTGAAATAGAGTGTATTTAAATAAATTAAATCAAGTAGAAAAAATAAATAATTAGGGTATTGGTTTGGAAAGAGCTTGGCAATTTAGTTACAAAGGACTATATTTGATTAAGCTTTTAATATTAACTATAAATAGGATCTTTGAGAGTTTTTGTGTAAGAATAATTGAGATATACTGAGCATCCTCAAAAAAAATATAAAATTTTAAATGTAAGATTTGTTTTCTTTATTGAATCTAGAATTCATTAAGTAATTCAAGAATTAATTGTAATCACTTAATTCGAATTACATCAAAACGATATTTAATCCAGACTCATACGCAATGATGGCATCTTCGTAACGTCCGCAATTTAAATATTAATTTCCCATCTTCTTGTAGCAAATAATCTGCTGATGATAATTTTTCACCTTCACAAAAATATTCAATATCTAGGCAAATTAGATTATCGATACATCATTATTCCCCTTTTAAGAATTAATTTTAGCTAAATTAATTAGATGGAAAATCCCTTAGATTGTTTCTACTATAATCTTCATCTCCAGAAAAGTTTAATTTATGTCATCTAGATCTATTTTTTTTTATTCCCCAGAACTATCTTTTTCCTCACTTAAATAATATATTGAGTTTTAATCGGAGATAGAAGTCAAGGATTAATTGCCAGATTAATTCCAAGTTGACACACTACCTATGGTTTTGTAGTTTTTATTCAATCTCAATTTTGATAATTCTCTTGAGTTCTGATGCAATAATGCTTAACATGTCAGGCTTGAGTCTAATGACCCTCTTTACAATTACTCCTTTAATTAATTTTTTGGAGTTTAATTTACTTATTCTTTTCTAGTGTTAATAAAAGAATCCCCAAAAAATACAATTTCTCGTGTAACTGGACTCTTTTAATTTTAAGATCCGTTGATTTTAGATTATGGAGAATCTAAAAATTAATTGGAAGTGTTGTTTTGTGCTTGATGAGCATTAGTATTTAATTTGAGGTTTTTTTTGCTGTTATGAAATATGTTATTTTTGATTGCATAAGTTAGCTATACAATTTATTAGTCGATTTGATTGAAAAGAAAAGCAGTATAGTGAATCAAATTTATAATCAGCCAAAATATGACTAGTCCCAATTAGCAATTGATAAGTAGCTTATTAAATGGCAAAAACTCAAGAGTGATTTCTTCAAATATCTTGGTTCTATCTTTCTGAACTCTTCCTATAAGCATCGGTTTATTCCATATTATTTCCTTAGTTTTCGGGTTTTAAATACTCATCACAAGAACAGGATATAAAAGCGTTAAGCTTCATTCATTTATAAAAAAGAATAAATTTCAATTTGAGTATAACAATAATTGTAAAACTTTAATCAAATTGTAATAATACTTTAATAGTATGAAAAGGAAATATTATTTTTATTTTTCTATAAAACAAACATTTGGATTGTTAAAAAAGAAGTAAAAATAATTTAAAGAAGTTGAAATTTTTTTTATAAATTTTATTAAAATAATTTTACTAAGTTTAGTTATTTCTTTTAAAACGAAAGTAAAATTAAGAGATATTTTTCCTCTCTTCAATAGAATAGTCACCTGTAAGGGTATAATTCGAGATGAAATTGACGTTATTATTAAATTCTTGTCTATCAAATTCATTAAAGTAAGTAGACTAATTGAATTCCAATTCTCCCCATTGCTTCAAAACTTTCTCATTAGATTTCCAATATCTATGGTGATATACCTTCAATAAAATAAGTTATGTATGATTTGATTTAAAAGGATTTACTGTTTAATTTTAATTGTTAATAAGTATTGTGTAGCCTTCCTAAGAATCGGACTCATCATAAACATCTTATTTCTAGAAAATCTTAGCTTTCATATTAGCAAGACCTACATTCCAGTTACTCATAGATAGAAATGATCCATCAGTATCATTAATTCTTTAAGTTACTACGAATCCGATATTAAATGTAGATTAATATAGAAATGGAGGTGAAAAAATAAGCCCTATTTAAAATAATAAAAATATAAAAATTAAGCCATAATAATTAGATCAATATAGAGTTTAAATATTTACTTTTTTAAGAATATGCATCCTTAAACCATTACCTGCATCTAGGATCATATTTTTCGACATTATTTAATCCATAACATGTTTCTCTTTATGAATTGGCATAGTTCGATAATCTAAGGTAATTAATAAAAGTTAATAGCTTTTATTAAGGTAAGGTTAATTGAGAAAAAATAATAAATTTTATATAAAAGAGTAACCTTGATGGCACAACAGTCATTAATGAATCTGTATACGAATTAGTTAAGAAAGAAACGTCGACTAAATCATCCTTCTTAACAGAATAGAGAACTTTAAGTAAGAACATGTAGTGCATACTCTTTTTTTTAATTATAAAAAGGAAAATTGTGAATATTTTATTCTTTTATATTCGCAAATAAATAATTATAGTCTTTAGTATTAATGTATTGTTTACTTTTCCTAATCTTTCTTTTTATTCATCTGAAAGGTTCTCATATTAATAAATATTAACATGGAACCATTAATTCAAGTATAAAAAATTCTACTTCTAGAGTTCGTAAATCTAATTTCCGCATTTCTTTTAATCATATAACCTCATCGAGCATTAAATTTATACTGATTTATCATTTACTAGATTATTATTATAAATAAAAAATACTACATCTTTTAAACAATTTTAATATAAAAGTATTACTTTTTATCGTATTTTATTTGAATTTTAGATAGAATGAACCCAAGATATTGAATGCTTAAGAGAGCTATTTTATTTATAATATTATTTTAATTCACATAATATTCAATCTATTTAATTATTTACTTGATTGAATTAATTTTCTATTATTAATTTATTAGACAGTACAAAGTTATGGAGTCTCTGCTCTTCAGCATCTTTTATCAATTTTGTAGAGAGCTTTTACCTAGTTAATGTAGTAAAATAAAACTAATAAACACATTTAACTAAAGAAATGTATGATTACCAATCCATTAAAATTTAATTAATGTAAAGGTATTCGAATGTAAATATCCCAATCACTCCTAATACTAAAGGAAATAGTAAAATCAGTATAAATCTTAAAGATAGAGATAATACCATTTCCTTGACACAATTCTTTCTCTTTTTTTCTTCTAAATTTAATTACAAAAAATTAATAAGGTATCTTAATTTATTATTAATATTTCTGTTGATAAAAAGATAATTTTTTATAAATCTAATGAAGGATAATATATATCATCAGCATGATTTAGTTTATAGAAATTTTAGGAATAGCCAATTTCTATTGACCTAAATTAATTGATTATATTAGTTACCTGTTTTACTCCATACCTATTCCTCTTGAGAACAAGTTATATACTAAGATTTAAAAAGAAAGGTTTCTTATAAATTAGTCATCCTAATTTTAAATAAATATATCTTTCTTTCTATTTATCTATCTTTCTATTTCTTTCATTTATTTTAATCATCTTAATCTATTTCACTTTCCATCCATATATGCTAATTCTTATCTTAATTCTATAAAAAGCAATAATACTACTGTAATTATAATTTAAACTGTCTTACAATCTTTTTAAATATATTATAAGTCAAATATTTTTTATTATTTTATCTAGAGTTGAGGATTAAATAATTTCTCCTAGGTTAATTTAAAAAGAGTTAAGGTATTTATTTATAATAGTTAGTATTATAAATTAATCTAAAATGGATAAAATAAAGATAGTATGCAAAAATAAATAATAATACAAATATTTATAAATAATATGACAATAATAAAAGTTTAAATGGAAAATTGTGAGAAGTACTTAAATGAATCATCATATTAAATAGATTCTATTCACTACTTCGGAATCCTTTCTTTTAGATGTAAGATAATTGATAAGAATTTCTGTTGTATTGGCTTCAAAGTAGCGATTCTATTATTGTAATAATTAAATTATTTGTTGAATAATATATTTGTTGTAAGATTAATTTTCAGTTAACTCTTACGAAACTGAATTTTAAGTTGTAAGTTAGTTTTTTAGTAGTAGGATATTTTCATCAAAATTATTGATACTATAGAAGCTTTTTTGAGTACTTTGTAGATTAAGATTAAGAATTTAGGAAAAGTTTTGTAAAATGTGAGGGTTTTTTATTAAAAATTCTAAATTTTGCTATTATAATTTTAAAAATTGGTTAGTACATTTTGAAATTCCAATATTTATAGCAATTTTAGTTTATTATCTTTAGTTTCCTGATTTAATTGATATAGGTGTAGTATAAGGATCCTTCTCAAGAAATTAGTGAATACTCTCTGCCCAGCCACTTTCTAACATAGATTCTTATAATTTTACAATATCAAAAATACTATTTTAGTAAGCACTCTGTTTTTGTAATTCTCTTTGGAGCTATTCTAGACAAAACATATAAATTGACATGTTAATAAAAGGAATTCTTGAGCAAATTGTAGATGTATACTTTCCATAAGTTTGAATAGAGAAAGAATCCTACTCACATTTTAAAAATTATTCACCAATTAACTAAAGTGTGTAGATTTATTATTAGAACTTTCCTAAGTTATTCATATCAGAGGTATCGATCAAAAACAGTAAATCATAGGATTTTTCATTATAACAATCAAGTTATCTTTCTATTTCACATTAAAAGTTCTATTGGAGTTAGATAAAAGTATGAATTGGTATTTAATTAGAAGAATTTGTAAAGAATTGATTATTCATAAATTATTATTAGGTTTGGTTAGTAATATTGAGTAATTGAATATCTTTTTATTTTTAGGTTAAGTATTTAGGTAGAATTTTTTTTATTAAAGAAAGGGAATTTTTATAAATATATGGTTCTAAGTATTTGCTTGATTCAATGTTCTAAGTTAATAATTCTATCTACTCTAAATTATTTGAATCATAATTTATTGTTTTAAATTTTATGAGGAGATATTAAAGAGTAGACATCAGTGACTATGTTGAAATACAGTCTTAAGATTTATTTACTTTATCTTGATGAGCTTGCTCCAAATTTTCAAAGGAGCCGTTATTTTGAATATGTAAAGGAATTTTCTTATAAGAGTGGTGGAAACTAACATATGTATCAAAAGGTTAATTTATGTTAGGAAGATTAGTTGAGCTAATAAGAGCCTCAATTTCTACTATCGCTTCATCATATTTATCTTGCAAAAAATAAATTTCAGCAATTAGAGTACTACAGATTTAAATTTGTAGTTAAGATTGTTTGTTTGAAGCAATTAATTGAATTTAAATAGCAATATTTAGTAATTTTTGTGCTTAAATTAACAAAGGAGAAATTTTATGATCGATGTTAGATTAAAATGAATAAATCATAGCTACTGCAGCTAGTCTTAATCTTTTAGAGAGCAATTGCATTAGACTAACTGTATTTTTATTTTACATCAATTTACCCTCTTATAATTATTCTTCAAATTCACTTAATGAAAAAATATTCATCTCTTATAAAGTGAATTAATAAGACGCTTAAAACATAATAATGGCATCTTAGAATTTAGATTCTCTTAAAAGTAGCAGGCCAAGATTCATATAGCAAGATCCAACTGCATTAATATTGTTTATTTTTTTAACTATTTCTTTTAAAGAAGAATAGTGGATGATTGATGTAGCATTATTTCCAGCTACCTAATTAAATTAAGCTAGCCTAATAACATTTTCCAATCCTTTGAAAGTGTCTATAATCACCTACATCTCTTTAAATATACCCTGAATATCATCTAATTCCATGATAAATGATTTTTAGTTTTAAGATTTTACTTAAATTGAATTATTAGAGTTATTTAAAACATTTGAATGGCTTAAGCTGATTGTTTTCTAATCCAAAAATTAACCAGAGTACTAATCTTTTATGAATGAACTTGCCTTAGATGATGAATTTCTTTGAATTCCTTTCTTTGATGTTAATAGTTACTTGCTATTGAGTTTTAATCTGTTCTTTAAATTAGTATTATTTACTGTTTTCAGTAATTTTTAATCTTTGTCTACTTTTAAGTATGCGTTCGAGTATGGCATTTCAGATGTATCAAATGCAGTGCTTCCAAAATTTTTTGAAAGAATGGTTGTACCTTGATTGTTGTTATTATTGTTGTTGTTGTTGTTATGGATATCTGTTGAAAGGAAATTAGAATTGATATTTTATTTTGGTATATTATTAAGATTGATAAGGGTGTTTTAATTTGGTTGTGGGCTAGATTAGTTTACAATCGAGATATTGATATCATGTTTCTATTATAGAAGACCATTGTGATTAAAAAGAGATATGTTCAAATCCTTTCGATTTAGAAACATAATAAGTTATTAAAGAGGAATATCATGAGCATTGTACAAAAAGGCTGCATAATGCAAGATTGAAATTAAAACTAAAATAGAAGTAAAAATAGTTTCCCCAATACTAAGATTTTAGTAGGTCTAAGAGAAATTAAAATTTGCTTCTTCTATAATCCCTCGAATATCTCTATGAACTCTTCCAATTAAAAAGTTGCTTTGAGCAAATTGAGTATTATCCTTATTCATATCCAATAACTATGCCATTTACAAAGGGTAAACAAGGCCTAAACTATGTTTTAAAATATATTATATTAGAATTTTTTATTATTTGTGATATTTCTTGTAAACATATTAGAGTCTTTTTAGGTAAATTCTAAAAAAGTAAATTTTGAATTATTAATACTGAGTAAAAAATAGAAAGAAATAAAGAAGGTAAATTCAAAATTGAAAAGAGATTATTTTAAAAAAATAAACAATTGAAAGTTCTCTTCAATAATTTGTTAAATTATAAATTGATTCATCTATAATTTAATTTGATTTCTTTTAAACTAATCAATCAGGTTATAAACTACAATACCTTCAAGGATTAAAATATTTTCTAACCAAATAAGATTTTAATAAAATTATTTTTTTACTAATTAAAGAAAACCAATTGATTCATTTTTAATAGTTGAAAGCACTGGGTATTAGCGAAAATTTAATGATGTGCAAAGATTCAAAAATAAATGAAAAGATATAATTAATTACTATTTAATATTGTCCCTGGAAAAGCTGATAAAAAATTAAGTAATGTTTTTTTTATCTTCTATTGAATATTATCCACTATCTGCAAAATTAATGATATCCTTGACATTATTTATAAATTATTATTTTTCTTCTGGTAAATAACTAGCAGTTTTGTTGTATTCTACCTAATCCCAAGATTTTAGCTACTTACTAGTCCTATTCCAATATCTGTGATTGAATATCTATGGTTGTATATTTAATTATTGATTTGAATTAATAAATGATTGGGTTTAGAAAGTTGCTATAAAATAAAAAAAACCAAAAAATAATCAATTTTTTAAGACTTATATAAAATAAATTTACTGTTGCATTATTTTCATGAAAAAAAACTGAATAACTTTCATATTTACTAGAGACATCATCGTTATCTTACTTTGAAAGTATTTTTTCTCTTAAATTTTCAATGCTAACATTCATTCCTGAAACAAAACTTTCGCTATCATTTTCAGAGGATTTTATATTTCCTGAAACGACAACTCCAATTAGCCATGTGGACTAAAGAAGAAAGGGTACATTCACTTGAATTGCTAATAATTAGTTATAAGATTAACATTAGTAATTCTTAAAAAATGTTTCATTTAAATTTAAAATCAAGATAAATAAAGTTTTATATTTTGTCTTTTGGGTTTTTAATCTCTCCTAAAATAAATTTATACAAGTTAGGCACCATTTTCTCTTTCATTTATTTATCTAATTTATATAAATAGTTATCCAAATGATTAATTACTATCGTGGGATACAGCTTGCTTGTACCAATCACGGCATCGTGGGTCAAAAGCCTCTTTGTGTTTTCCTGGTATGCAAGTTTCATAAGCAGCATTTTTGTAATTAGAAAGTCTTTATAGATAAAAAATTAATAAATAAAAAGGAATAAATTTAAAAACTTTTGAAATAAAAGTAAGGAAACTTAACTAATCTTTATCTTTTCTTGCTTTTTTAATTTTCTGATTGAATGATAATTTCAGGAGCAAGTATAATTATAATTAAATTACCTTGAAGGAGCAGTTGACATCATAGAATCCTAAAAAGAATTACTAGTGAAGGTAGTTTCAAATAAATCATCTTTGTAAACGATGTATACCAATTTGATGATCAAATTTTAGATGATACTCTATTTTAAAATAATAATTTTTTAAAATTTAATTCTGAGTAAGTATTGTTTATTTATTTTTTCAATGAGAATACATACAATTAATTTTTTTAAATCATTAAAAATAAAATATAAAAATTTATTTGAGAATTAAAAGAGTTTTGTATAGTTAGATTCGAGATTAATAAGATTACTTTCCTCAGAGTTTACTTTTATTAAATGGAGAGGTCATCATATTTAGAAATATTTCTGTGATACCATTACTCAATATAAAGAGGATTTCGTTTCTGCAAATTATAAACTTGTTAATCACACAATTTATCATCATAATCCTTCATTGAACATAGTATTGGTTTGTATTCTTCGTTAACTACAATTATCCATTATTATAAAAGAAACAACTTAAAAGGGAAATTTATTGATTCAGTATATAAAGATGTGTTCTTTTATACATATAGAATTACTCAAGAAAGATAAAATTAATTACTTTTAATGATTCCTCTATCCACTTAGATCTTCATTGATTTTATCAATCTCAGGTTAAATGCAATCTAGTGTTTTTAATAATTTGATGGAGTTAGAAAAACTTTAAACTATTTTGTATTTAGCTTTTTGTAAAGGTGTAATAGCTAGCAAATTAATCCTGAAATTAAGCAAAAAGAAATTGATGATAATATTAAAGCTAATAGATGAGATTCTTTTCATAAAAATGAATTACACTATTGAGTTAACTCTCTGCAATCATCTTATTCGGATTGACGAAGTTATGCAATCTTTATTTCTCCATCGCTTCTATCCAATCGTTTGTTAAAACTTTCCTGATAATTTTATTAGAATTTTCTTTCAAATAAATCTTAATTTTCATTTTTTAGCTAATCTTTCATTAATGGCTCTCTTATTAATAAGAAATGAGAGCACTAAGCTTGATGATATCAAGTTTATTAAAACAGAAGAAATTTATTTGGAAATTACCACTCCTCAAAAGTCTAAATAAAGTAGAAGTACTGTAAGAGTAGCATTGCAACAAATCCTACTATCATTGGAATCGATATGGTAGTAACAAACTTCAATGATAATGCATACTTCATTTGATATTTTTCAGCAATTTTTGTAATCTAAATTTCTATTAAATCAATTAAATATCTAGATTTCTTCATTCTGAGATTCAATAAAAAATTTGATCTACTAAATTGACATCATCACTAAATTATTTTGTAATTAAAAAGAATACCCTTATTGGTAATTCAATTAATAATGTTTAATTTGCACTAAAATAAGCCATGTTTAATAAATATCTAATTTCTTTATCCTTACATAGTTAGGATTTTTATTAAAGCATATTTCCAACAAAATTTCTGATAATTCTCAACTTGCTTGAACAAATATTATATAAGATGATCAGAAAAAGAATATTCTTTAAAAGATCTTTTAATATCGTTAATTCAAAAGTTAAGTGCCTGTTTAGAAGGCGTTACTTTTTAACATTTATTCGTATAAGGAATTCTGACATTGTTTACTAAGAAAGATAAAATGAAAAGCTATTACCAATAAATAAATGATAGTTATGAGTTAAAGTAATTAATTCACTGCCTTAAAAAATTATGCTAAAATGTGAAGAGTTGTTCAAAGAAATCTGATTTATAAATTTGTTAGGAGTTATTATACTAACTTATAGTACTGGCTAATTGATTAAAAAGAAATGCTATGTACTATGGATTAAAATTAAATCTTCCACTTTTATATAGATTTTACTTCTTAAATTTATTAAGTATAAATTACTCTAATAAGATAAAGAAAAATTTTGATACTAATTAAATTGTTATCTGCTTTTATTGCATGAGATTTGATTTACAGTTGATTTAGTATTTTTTTCCCTTTAATACAGTAAAATCATAAAAATATTAATTTTGGAAATAAACTACGTTTATCAAACACTTAATTTAGATTACATAACCTATTACCAGATTATAACTAAATAACTTGTAAATTCAATATTATTTTTATTTTTTCATTCCTTTATTTCTTTTTTTTCCTTTGTTGCATTGAAAATAGTTTACTATAATTTATTGTTTTTATTTTACTATTTAGTTACTATTTCGCCTTATCCTATTTATCTTTCTGTCCCTTTTTTATAAATGGTTTTATTTGAGAGTAGTACCAATCCTTTTTCTCTCCATAAGATTTTATAAATCATGAATTACACATATATAATACTAATTAAATAAGTAATGATTTGTGGAGCTAAATTTGGGAGTGTAAATGTTGCTTTCTATTCTAAGCTTTAGAGTTTGATTTTTTCTTAATTAAATCAGCAGATTCCATTAATTCAGATAAGATTAAAAATATTTTTGATTGTAAGAAAAGAAAATAAAACAAGTAAGCACAAATTAATAATTAAAAATATGTAAGAGTGATAAAAAATTAACTTTGGAATTTGCATTTAATTATTACTTATAAGAAATTTTTTTTATTTCAATGATTAAAAATAGAAAGTTAATTATTGGTAGGTAGGTATGATATGATTATCATGTGTGTGAAAAATAATACTGTATAAAAATTAATAAATTTATTCCAGGAATTATTAATTAATCCAGTGAAAATGTAAATCCTAAAAATCTTAATTTGTAATAATCCTTATAGATTATCATCCTTTTTTTAGATTTCTACAGATTATAATAAAGAATACATTGACTTTAGATTAATTTATTTTATTGTTTATTGATGAGCAAATTTTATAAGAAAAATACAACAGAACATTTATATTAAATCAAAAAAATACATAGAGACTAATTCAAAAGTTTTTTGGCAAATTCAAGTGTTGTCTTATCACAGGTGGTCTTTTAGAATTTTAACTTAAAGCTCTTAGATTTTTTTTCTTTGATTGGGAGGAAAAATTACCACTATTATTTCCCATTTGTGAAGGGTATTGAGTTTAAATCATTACATTATTTTGATAAACATTTGGGGTAGTATTTACCCACCCGTTTGTAGAAGTTTCATATAATTTAGAGGTAGGTTAATTAAAGCAGGGGGTATGTCGAGCAAAATTAGAATATTGAGGTTAGTCCATAGCATGATTTTCCTATCTTTCAATAAAGCTCGAATCTCCAGCATTATAACTGCTATTTTATGCATTTCTAGACCCTGTTGAAGGTAATCTCGTATTTTATTGAGTAAAGCTGCTATCATGTTTCGAAGAGGAACTAGTTCTTGTATAATGAATTTATTATCGAAGCTGATTAGGAATAGGCTATTATTCGGGAGATTAATCATTATTATGCTATAGTGAAGTATGTTTCTAGCCCTTCATAATGTTATAGTACATGGTATTATTGAATTAATTATTAAGTTTAGTTTAGTATAGTGTTGAGAATTGTTATTAAGTTGATAAAAATGAATTATATTGATTTGTTTAAGAAGGTGGTGAAAGTTCTTCTATCACATTCATCGAAGTTTTAGCAGACCCTCTAGTACCAATTGAACTCTTTTTTAATTTTGAGGAAGCAGATTTGTAACCTTAAGGCAGAAGATATTACTAATTCTATGAATTGTTGGTCGCTATCATGTCTAAGGTTTAGTTTAAATGCATTCTAGTGGGTTCACCATAGAGAGTATTTGGATTTATACGGGTATGTAATTCATTGTTTTCAATTTCCATTGATTTCAATCTTTGACTTAAGTACTTTTTCTCCTTTCTTAGCTGATGGATTTCATTCACTATCTCCTAACGGGTTATAGTCTAATATCCAAAATCACTTGTAAAAGTTTTAGTGTTGGTCTTTTGAAATCCATTAGTCTAATCGACAATTCTATTATCTACTTCAGATTCCTCTAATACTTTCTTATAGTCAAATTTATTCTTTTGTTCTTGTTCATTCTCTATGTCTTAAGATAAAATGTTTTCCATAATTTCTATCTTCTCTCTGAGATCACTGTTCTCCATTTAGAGCTGTTCCAAATACAAAAAATAAAAAGAGTTTTTATATATTAATCTCCTGTTATGGTATTTATTTTTAAATATTTAAGAAAAAGCTTCCAAAGATTAGTTCAATACAGTAATACTTAATTTAATAAAGATTTAATATTTTCTAATTATTGACCAGTGAAGATAAATTAAATTTTTAAAAGTGTAATAAAGCTTATAACCTAGATCAAACTCCACTAAATAAAATGAGAAAAGAAAAAATGTATCAAATCTAATAGAACTAAAACTCTAAAATAGTAATTAGGGTAAAAAAGGATAACTGAATTACAATATTTAGCTCATTTTCTGTAGTTTCATTGTTTTTAGTAAGCTTTTCGATCATTTCCCTCATATTGATATTTGATTATAATAAATCTCTAACCATATTTGCACTCTCTACAAGTCTTCTGATAATCATCTAATTCACCAATTATTTTGAGAAAAATATTAATCAATTAATACTTCTTTGAAATTAAATTAATCTCGTAAAAGATTACATCAGAGCTCATGAGACCACCATCGATACTTAAGTCACTATTCATTTTATTCAATGATTTTTTTACACTAGATTAGAGTTAAGATTAATTATTTTAAACTCCATCTTCTGTTCTCTCTTTTTTAGGAGTTTCTATTCTACATCTATTTTCTTTTTCAGAAGCCTCACTATTTTTATTTTCAGCTTATCCCTCTTATCGTGTACTTTCTTCATTTTTTTCCTCTTAAATTTATTGAATTTATGGCTGCTATTTTGTTTTCATTTTTAGTATATCTGTCCCATATTTATTAATATTCTCTGTTGAAAATTTGCTTAAAAATGCTATGTGCTCATTAGCTCTAGCTAAATCTTTAGTTAATTCTTCTACTTTAGCCTAAATATAATTAATCAAGTTAAAAACCTTATATAGAATTCATATTTATTTTTACTTTTAACTCAGCTATTAGTTTATTTTTAGGATCTTCATTTTTGACAGGATCATTTGAAATCTAACTGGCTTTGGTAGCATAATTGAGTGTAGAGATATTCTCTTCATAATATGTATCACAAGGTGAAAGGCAAGCAATCTATTTTGTTTATAATAAATGAAAAATAAAAATTTTACAATCAATAAATAAATAATTACCATTAAACAATAACTATTTCCTCCTATTGATTATTTGAGAAGAGATGTTAATTTTGAATCTCTATAAGGCACATGATTTTATTTATTTTGATTGTTTTAGATTGCAAGGGAATTCTCTTCTTGTGCTTGGATAGATTATTCAGCAAGTGCATTAATTACCTATCTCAATGTAAATAAACTCTTATTAATTTCTATACATTCTTTAAAATTCTATCCTTCAGTTCCTGTCTAACTCTATCTTTCGCTACCTGCTAAATCTACTAAATGCAGCTTGGCTGAGATAATATTATCAGGATCTAATTTACTTATTGAATCTACTTTCATTGTTAGTATACAATGAGATCTACTACTTTATGCATTGAGCTTGTGACTTGCCATAATCTTAATTATACATAAATATATTTTTAAACACTTATTTAGTAAATTATACTCCAATAAATTTCATTAATATCCCTTCATTTAAGTATGAACTTATTTATCAAATTCTAACTCCTAATTAATAAATTGGATAAATAAATCAGGTCTTAAAAACTGGAGAGAGTAGTAGTTATTTATTATTATTTAAATTATATCTATAAGAAACAATATGGTTGTGATATAATATTTCCATATTGAGATAAATAATTGCCTTATTTACCTTATTTTTAATTCCCTTGCTTAACATGTTATAAGCTTCTTCTATACTCTTACACTCGAATACAAATAAGTTTTCTACCTAAAATTAATCCTTTTTATTCCATCTTAATCTCAAACCAGGTCCATCGTTTTTCTTTAATAGATCAGTATTTAATAAATCGTATATCTTTTCATTATAAATCTGTAAATAAGAGATGTAAATTTTGTATATTCTTTCATTCTTGCTTTGAGCACTTTATATTTTTTCAAAGAGTCTATAAATGGTTCTTGGAACTATACCTTGTTTATCAAGATTCTAATTATTTTTTTCACAAATATTGTCATTAAATTTACTATTTATTTTCTATATTAATTACTTCAAAATTTATAATTGGCTTTAATATTTATTTTTTGGAACTATCATTAGTTGTTGTCATTTCATAATCAAAACCTTCCATACTATATGTTTTGCCACTACCAGTTTAACCGTAGGCAAATATAGTGCTATGATACCCCTTTTATTTTATAAATTAAATTCACTTTTGCTTGTCTATATATTGAAATAATTTCTATACTATAATAAAATCATTTATTATAATTACCTCAATAACTTTTTGTATAAGCTAATCTATTGAGTTCTTCTCGAACAAATCGTTTTAACTACACTATTCATCTAATACTTGATCAAATTTGAAAGTTTTAGTGGTCTTATCATCCAATTATATTCTAAAAATTTATTAAAATATTTTATAGCTTTAATACTTCTTTACATCTGTTATGGATCAATTATAATATGATTAAAGTTTAAAGTAATAGGTCAAACTAAGAATTAATCATAATAATATTACTAGATTGTTTTTTAACTATTCTTAACTTATAATTTTGTACATGTGAGATTCTTCTGCTTTTCATTTTCTAGAAGAGGCCTTACTCTAATAGCCACTCCTATTCTAGTTGGCATTTTTATGAATAGATGTCCTTTTATATGGCTAACTAATGATTTATTTTTACTCTTATCCTTCTTCTTCTTCTTCCACCTATGTAATTCGAATTGTGATATTGAATTATACTGATAAAATTAAAGCTTTAATTATAAACAAATACTTTAAGATTTTTTGTTAGTTTTTTTCTTAAAAAAAAAAGAATGAATGAGAGGAATGAGCTTGTATTAAAAATTGAATGATTTTAAATAGCTTATTGTCATAATTTATTTTAATCATTGATTACTTCCATAATTTATCAAATTGGTATAGTTGTTAAACAAATATTTCTTACAAGCTAGATCCTTATTATAACCATTCAATAACTCCTCTTTTAAATATTATATTAATTTATTTAATATTGTACCTGAAATTTTTTGTCCCAGATTTAATTCAAAACAGATAAAATAGATTTCACTTTATTAGATCCAATAAATAAAAATATTAATTTTACTTTATAAAATAGTTATAAAAATCTAATACTATGAAAACTAACTTAATGATTTTAATAAAAAGTTCATTTACTAAATGATTTTTAAATGATCTAATTTCATTTTAACCTCTATAATAAATTGAATAATTATTAGCATGGATATAAATAAATAGCCATTTTAAATTCAATATAATTGTTAATTCTTTAAATTAAATTTATTATTTTACTTTCTCCATCATAAAGTAAATCTGATTTTTGTAATAATTATTAAAAATAAGATTAAATAAAAATAATTAAATTTAGTTTAGATCATTTTTTATAAATATTATAATTAAATGTAGATAATTCAAAGAAAAATGAGAGCTTAGAGGTGTTTCTTCAATTAAAAGAAGGAAGATAACTCTTCATCTATTATAAAAAATATTGTTTATAATTTATAATTAGCTGTTAATTAATTAAATAAATAATAAGAAAATGAAATCAATTTGTAGACTATAATAATTTATATTGAAATTAGCAAAATTCAAAATTCAAAGTAATAAAGCAAGAAATAAAAAAAAAACATCAATAAATTTAGAAATTATCATGTTGAACACAATTTATATAAATGCTATTAACAGATAGATAGATACATTAATCAAATTCTACTTAATTTATAATTTTATAATCAAGTATTTCAAAATGAAATGTCAAAATTCATTTGAAGCTTTCAAAATTCAAAAAAAATACATGAAAAGTGTTAGGTCGAAGTGAATGCAAATTCAATGTTTAAATGTTAGAAATCTCATATTTATAAGATAATATATGAAAGAAACATTAAACGAACTTAATTATTTATATCAATTATTAAATAAATAAATAAACAAACAAACAAACAAATAGAGTTGTTTATTGCTTATTTAATCAAAAATAACCAAGCAAGCATCAAGCAAATAAACAAATAAGCAAGCAAGTTAATATAAATAAATTCAAAGCAAACGTTGATTTAATTTAAAATAGTAAAACAACAAGGAGAATAAAAATAGCAAAAATAAAGAAGTCTACAAAGCAATAAAAGCTTCTTATTTATTAGATTTCTGAAATTCTATACTAAATTGAAGAATGAGCGAGTTCACACATAGTGTATTTCTTTCAAGTTGCCCCACAGATAACTCCGATCTCCTTAATAGATTTGTCAGTCTTTTACTATTTTTGCATTTTATTGGATGTTCCTATCATCATTATTTATGATATCATTTTAATGGTCTTTTGGAATAAAATATTAAGAAATTCGTTAATTTAAATTTTAATATAACAAAATCATAGATTTCTGGGTCTAATGCCAAATAAAATTTTGCCAGTTCATAGATAAAGTCAACCAATAACATTGATGAAATATAAAGAACTAATCTAGAGTTGTAGTAGAAGATTCAACTATTAGAGAGAGAAAAATAAGAAATGATTGAGAGAGAAAATAATTTAAAGAAAATTAATGAATAAATTATGGATGCTTTTAACACAGTAGGATCAGATTCTTCTGTAAGTGTTACATTAAAATAAAATCAATAGAAGAAAATTTATTTATGAGTTCTTGTAATTAATTGACTTTCTTCATAAAAACAGAAAGGAAACAAAGAGATTAAAATATTGGAAGAGAAACATATGAAAGAAATTCAAGTAGCCAAAGAAAGGTATGAAAACTTATAGGCTTAATTAGAGTAAGAGGTAAATTAATTACTAAAAAAGTAATTTAATTCTCATTGATTTTATGCAAATTACTTAGAGAAAGCAGTTTGGGAATAAACTTAGCTTACTTGAGAATGAAGTTTAGTCTTCAAAAATATAAGGAGAGCATTTGAAGACTGAAATACAAAAATAACAGCACTTGTTGAATCTTTAAAATAGCAAATATGAAACTTTATTGAAAACTGCTGAATCATAGAAAAAGTAGACAAATAATTTTATGAGAATTAATAATTAAATAATATATGATTATTAAATAGATCACTAAGTGATTAAATCGAATACTCATGGAAGAAGAAAGTAGATGAGCTTGAAAAATAGCTTGAGAAAGAAAAGACCGATTCAAACAATTAACGGTAAATGATGTTAAAGGAAATGGAAACAAACTTAGAAAATCTAAAGATATGTCATGAGCATGTAGATAAACTAATATACAATTATTTCAAATAATTAATTAATAAATACTTCCTAAAAACCAAAAGGAAAAACATTTACTTTGGACAAAAGTTAATGGCTTATAAAATGAAAAAAACGTTATTTCAGGATCTTGTGAGTAGAACTAAGAATTATACAATGAGTTGAAAAGAAGACATAAAGAAGATGTAATTAATTTTCAACTTATGAATAAATTAATTAATATTAAATTTTTTGTAATTTATATTTAAAGAGGGACAATCATACAAAAGAAATAGATTAACTAAAGAATAAAATAACCCAGTTAGAATAAGAAAATATGAAGATTTAACATTATGAAATGATGTAATTATAGCATGAAAATCAACTCAAATAAAAAGAAATTGTATTTGATGAAGAAAGAAAGAAATATCATTTCAAAATCAGGGAATTAACGTAAATTTCATAATTAATTACTCTTTCTAAAGTACTAAATATTACATTTTTAGATTATAATTAAAGAAAGCTGAACAAATAGAAAAAAATTATTAAGTCCTCATCAAAGAAAAAGATTTCCTTATTGAAGATAACAAGAAAGAAGCTCAAAAAAAACTGTATCTTGAAAAAAAGAAATCAGAAAATCTCTAAGAAGCTGCTAATAAAATCAAAGAAGACTACACAAAGAAAAATGCTTTTGTGATTCAAGAGATTTTGACGAAGGAAGAATAAATCAAGAAATTGAATAAAGAAATAATGAAACAAGGAGTTTCAATAAGTAAAATGAATCTTTCTAAAACAAATAGTAATTTATTATGATCAAATTTAGTGTTTTATTGAATTAGATTTTATTTAATGAAAAATCTAATTCAATAAAAGTAAGTAAAAACTTTATTAATATTTTTATTTAAATTATTAGTGACTACTTGGTTAGATCCTAATTTACAAATGGAATCAGGAAGACTAAATAGTTTGCAGAATTAGTAGAATTTAACATCAATTTTAAATCAAGATACTATACCTGATATTAATCTTCTTTCAAATAATGTACCTCAAATTACTAATAATAACACATTTTTATAGGAGTTTGCATTGAGTTTTGGATCTCCTCGAAATCTGATGGCTCATTCACCATAATAGATAGATGATAAATATTTTAAGATTATTGAATAGTAAAAGTAAAATTGGTAGTAGACCCTTAATTATAGTCAATAAGGACTAGCTTCTTCTACTTTATCAAATCGTAACAATGCTGCTTAAAATCTCTAAAAGTAACAGAGTAGTCTGATGCTAAATGAAACCATAGAGACGATTAATGCTAATTCTCCTTAGCCAATTTATTATAAAGATTCTTCAAAGTCAAATCCTTTAATAAATGAAGATAAAATATAAGAAACTTAAAATGAAAGTGAAGATCATTCAATGAATTAAGATGACCGTATTGACGAGACATTGAATTTAATAGATTTGTAATAAAATTAGTAAGTATTAGGCTAATCCCTTTTAAATAGCAAATATCCTTCTTTAGGAAGTGTTGTGTAAAATAATATTTCTATTCCTTAGTACAGTTAGAGTGCATTTAATACAGCTCCAAATTCATTTAGATAAGCATTAAGCACTAATAATAATTCGAATAGTAATTTAGAACTTAAAAAATAAACCAATTCAAACAAATAAATGTTATCTTAGAATAATTCAAAAACTTAATTAACTAATTAAAGTATAAGATGTTAAACTGTGTCTTCTGCTAAGAAGAAATAATTCTTATATTCAAATTAATAATAATCAGAAAATGATAGAACTCCAAACACTTCAACAAACTTAAAAGAAAGGAAATCAGCTAACTCTACTGTCTCATGTAAAACACCTGTATTAAGTACTATTAAGAAAGATTAATCTTAGAAGAAGTAATAATAGCAAGTGTTATCTCCTTCTAATAATAGCCAATAGAATTTTAGCAATTATTTTGTTTAACCAATTTAATAGAATTTTTCTGAGTAAAAAGATTAATCAAAAAGAAATGTAAGCTATAGCACACACACTTCTTCATCTAATCTTAATTCCTAAGCCTAGAATAGAAATAAAATCTAAACCTCTTTCCATAGAAACAGCAATAGTAACTTAGATTTTAAGAGAGATTCGAATACATCAATAGCAGACCCATACAAATTAAATCAATCTTAATTAAAATAAAACGCATTGATTAAATAAAATTAATCAAATACAAATAGCAGTAATCAATCATATATATCCAATTGTGGGGAATAGTAATTAAAAACAATACAAAATAAATAATGCAATCCTACTTAAAATGATTTACAAAATAACTAGTAATAGTAATAGTAATAATAATACTTAGTCATGAATAACCTTTATATAAAACCTTAAACATTAGAATAATAAAAGTAATAGTAATAATAAGATAATGATAAGAATCACTCGTCCGAAACAGTTTACAGCTATCATTATAATACTAACCCCACCTTTTCTCAGAATATCTAATCGGTTAACAACTAATCTGAAAAAAAATCTCCTCTTCCTTTATAGGTGAATAATTGCAATATAGTTGAATCAACTCTCATCTCTTCATCTAATTCTAATTCTATTAAGAACTTAGCTTCTAACTCGAAACCCCTGCTGAGATAAAGCAGTTTAGTTAAATAAGCTGAGTTATTCTCTCACATAAATAGCTTAATAGATATCCTCAAAAAGAAATAATAATAGTCTACCTCTAATTAGTTGAATGTTTAAGAAATTAATTTTTTATAAAGGTAAGTGTAGTAGTAAGCTGAGGATTACCAAAATGAAGAATTAAATATTATCAATAGAGCTTTATAAAAGAATGATGTGGCAAATATTTTGAATTGCTTTGAGAAAATAAGAAACAGATTAGTAGATAATAGAACAACTTCTTATAAATAGCCTTACAATTAATTTTAATCTTATGTTACTGATTACAATAACGGTAAAAAATTAGAGGGAGGTGATGTTTACGAAAGATTCTATAAGAATGTCTAGAATTAAATTTCCAACCATCATTAATTACACACTGATCACAGCGAAACCTGTTTGAGTTAACACACACTTCCTAATGAATTTGATAATCCTGTAATCAACCCTGTGAGAGCTTCTGATATTATGAAGACAAATATTCGCTCTTCATTCAATTTTGCAACCAATTAGAGTTTACTTTCTATCAATCCACCAAATTCCTCCACTTAAATACCATAAAATTATAATGTTCCAAGTAATAATAAAAACGGCTCAAATCCAAATGTTCCTATTATAAGAAATATTTAACTTAATTGATTGAAGAATATTGAATAGTCTAAAAGTTATATTATTTTAAGAATGCTGATTGAGTATATTCTAATGATTTAGTTGAAATGACTACTTAGCAAATCATAAAGAAATTAATTGAAAATGGATTTATTAGAAATAAACTGACCTTATTTATTAATATTTACTAAATATTTGAATAATGTCAGTGGATTCTACATTATAAGTTGCTTTTAGCAATTCAAATCAAATTCTACTCATAATTTTCTTTATTAAAAATTTTATTTTTCATTTTTGTAAATAAATTAATTCTTAATCATGATTCAAAATAATTTCTTTATCAAATATTACTTAAATAAATTCTAATTATTAAAAATGCACAAACAGTTTAATAAGTTAACTCACTCAAAATATTTTAAAATCTAATATATTTCATAACTTTTTTATATTCATTTTGTGAAAATGTTATTGTTTAGAAATAAAAAAAGAGGGATCGTGTCAAGAGTAGTCTGAATTGGATTTTTCTGGATTAGAAATTCGCGTATTGTACTTAAAATGCACTGCCAAGTAGCCATTCCACACAGAGTGTAGGAAAGTATCGGGTTATTTGACCTACTTTGTTTCAGTCAAATACCTTCTTCTACTGTATTCCTACACCTGTTTGTTTTTCTGGTAGCCACCTCTGCACTCTCGTGCATTCACATTTCGATTTGACGGCAACTCAGACCTTCTCAGGCTTCACTGTCTAATACCTGCTACTCTTTCGAGTAACACTTTTGTCTAAGCCTTAACGCAAACTTTGACCGATTCCCTCTAATATCAATAACCTACTCTTCTTCTTTTATATCTCTCTATTAACTCACTAAATTTATTATGGGTTTGTCAATAAATATTTTTATTTTTTCCTTTGATTTTTTTATTCTTTAATAGTGTCTATTTATGTGACATTTCTAAATTGTCATTTCAACATAACAAATGTCACTTTTACTTGTAAAAGATGAATAATGAATAATAGATTTATTTTTAATTTTTAAATCAAAATTATTAATATTTGAAATAGATATTAAGATTAAATTGATTGAATTAACTTACTATAAAATAAGTATTTCAAATAATAGATTATTAAAAATTTAATTTTAAATCAAAAAAACAAGAATTAATTAATAAAAATAAAAAATTAATAGAATAAGTAATATTTTAGAAATTCTCCTAACAGATAAATACCAGTGATTTATTAATTTATATATTGATTGCTTGCTGGTCATGTCACTTAAAATTTTCTTATAAGTTAGTTGAAGATATTTTTTAAATTTCCAAACATGAAATGTAATCAAATATTGTTTGCAATACTTATTATTTCATCAATATACAATTAATTTTATTATTATTAATTGATTAATTTATTATCTACTAAATATTTTTTAGCACAAATTATTTTTATCAATAACTTTTATGAACTTTATTCTCTCCTTATATTAAGATTGTTAATTATTTCAAATTTATAATTTATTTCATAGAATTTAAACCAATAACATTTTAATTAAAATTAAAATAGCAAGAAAAAAAGAATTAAAAAGAAATAAAATATGGAATGCATATTTAGGGTAGGTTAAAGGATTATGAAGATATATAAATTAAATAGGGGAATGAGGATATATAGAGTAAGTATAGATATAAATATGTATGCATGGATGGATTTTAATAAGCATTTGATCATAGTGTGAAATGATAATGGCTAGTTAGATAAAGAATTCATCCTGTATAAATTATATTATATAATAGTACAAATTAAAATAATAGTATATATAATTATAATTAAGGGTTAAGTATTAAAGATTCCCTTGAGAAATTTTTCTTCTTTCAAAATCATAGAAAGAAATTAAAAAGAGTAGATCTTTAATCATGAGAGTTTCAAGAATAGGATGTAGTTTTCCTAAACTATTTTTAATTAAACTATAAAGGTAATTTAATCTCAACTAATTAGTTAGATTGTCAGTTTGTTGGTGATGATGATAATAATAATAGTACAGCAATAGCTTATTAAATAATGAGTCTCTATCGAGAATATTTATATAAATTTTGTTATTGATTAAATTAATAGATGGACAGATAGATATTCAGTCAGGTATATTTTAGTTTATTTTTGAGTGAGTTTTGTTTGATTGTTTCATTAATTCTTTCTATCTCACTCTAAACCGTAAATACCTTCTAATTCATTATTGACAATTGCTTTCATATACATTTTGAGAGCCTCATGTGTAGTATACCTTTAATTAAATATATACATTTTAATATTAAATTATTGATTTTTAATCAAAATTTTAATTATTTACTCTGGCAATTCGAGACGATTAAAACAGGTATGAGCCTTAGGATAAGGATTCTTTTTTTCAAAAGGAACTGATTTAATTTAGAATTTAGCGTAGTTACCTCTATTTGATTCTAATTTCCTATTAATTATAAAATAAATTATTGAGTTTTTTAACAATTTTACAACTGAAAAATGAAAATAGATTAAATTTTTGATATTTCTTAATTCGAATTAATTTTAAGATAGACAAAATAACTATTTTTCATCTTAATTTAATTTGAGAATATTCTACGGAATATTATTTATTTATAAGCAAATGAAAGAATAAATAATATACTTGAAACCATCAACAGGAGTTCTAGCTGATCCTGTGCAGTATTATAAGAATTTAGATAACTATTCTTAATCAAATTCATTCATAACTTTCCAGAACCATTAAACTACTTTGTGATATTAATTATAGCTTCCAGTATACTCAGTGTTTAACTTCCACTCTTCGAGATTAATGAATGGAACACCATTTAAGATCATTTCGAACTCATGAGGTTCAAATATGGATAAATATTACTTAGGAATTACTTTATAAATCTCTTCTGCCATGGCATCTAAGAATACTTTAATAGAATCAAGGCAAAGATATTAAATTCTAATATAGAAATAAATTCATTATTAAATAAGTACTTTTATGATTATAAGAAATATATTACTGCTTTTCAATATAAAGGTCTTTATTTGTATTATTAACAAGAACTTCTTCACCATCTTTAATCAGTTCAATGGTTTTGACCTATCCATTTGAAGATTTATAGACTGCGAAGACATCGATGAAATCATCTTCAGCTAAATTATTCTCCTTTAAGAATTTCCAAGAGTTATAGAGCTAATTTAATTAAAGTAAAAGAAATGAGTAAGATAGTAAATTCGTAGAAGTAATAAAGATTCTCAAAATTTTCTTGGAAAATCTTAATTGTAATTACTTAAGTGTCATAAAAGTAAATGTCTTCCAAAGTGGTTGCTCTACCAAGGATATAATTGATAATGGTTCTATCGAAGAATGCATTCATAGTAATTCTCTCAAAAATAGATTTTCCTATGATCTTTCCTAGGAGTTTGAAGCAATCGGTAATATGATCGCATTCATCCGCCTCTTTATTAATTTTATAGCTAGCATCACTTGTACTTGCAAGAGTGAACATACCTGATAAATTCCAAATTAAATAAATTCAATATTTTTCAAAAAGCGGTAAGTATCACCAAATAATTCAATCATTATAAAATAGCATCATGCCGAAATTCTTAAATTTATCCAATCATCTTAAATCAAATGATTATTTAAATGTAAATGGGAGAAATCAAGGAAAAGTAGAAGAATATGAGAATATGTAATTGATTGGGAAGAATAAGAGAATATCATACAATTTTCATTTGATGTTTGATGGAAAAAGATATTAATTAATAATCATCCTTTTGACAATAAAAGAATTAGAAAATTTAAAAAACTTCAAAATATATAATTTAAAAGGGGTATTTATCTATCTATCTTTTATTATAAAAACTCTATTAGAATAATAGCATTGTATGCTTGTAAAATAATTCTATCAGCATTCAAAATCTAATTGATCTTATAAATTACCTGTATTTGGGTGGAGAATTTCCTTCATGCACAAATGGACCCACTCTCTGAGCAAACCACCAGCATCATTTACTTTATCTCCTACAATTTCGATCTTAACTTCCTATGTATAAAAGAAGAATTTTAATTATTTTAAATATAAAAGCAAATCATATCTAATATTATGTGATTTTTATAATTTAAATTAACTTCTCTTAAGAGAGTAATGAATCTTTTCAAATCAAAATTTTAGTTAGATTTCCTTTTGAAATAGTTTTTCATGTGGGAATAACATTTATGAAAGTAAAGGCAAATGTATGAATTTTAATGTAATAGATTTTTCTCAATTAAAAACTTCGCTGAAGCGCAAATCTAAACTTGAAATTTCAAATCCTATTTATTGATTTTAAAGCCATCCAAAAAATAGAAAAATTGTTTGATTTTAATATCCTTTTTTATGGGTGCAATTAATTTCTTTGCAAATGTGCTATTAGCTAGATAAAAATGGAAAAAGAGAGGTAAACTACTTGAAAGCAAAAATAATTTGGTGGTAAGATTGTTGAATGCACTCTGATTTTAATTTCAACAAATAGGACAATTAAAGAGTATTTTTAGAGTGATTGAATAGGGAGATTTAAAGAATTATTTGGGTTTTTTTTTTGCAAGATAATTTCTATCAAAATCGAGAAAAATTCAATGGAAAAAAAAACCAATGAATCAAATTAATTATTACCTTATGCAAATTGCAATGCTATATTCCAAACATACTATTTAAAAGAACATTGTCGGGGTTTATTCTTATCCAATCGGCTCCCATAGTCCAAGGGATTCTCATGGCTTCACATTTTTCTCTAAACCATATTTGCTTCTTCTCAAAAGAAAGGTTCTAAACTTCTTTTGGTGTCATTCTTCGGAGCGAAGCCAAGTTGATATCTGTCTTGCTATAAGTACGTTTTTCCCAGCGATATCTGGTTTAGCTATTAGTGCTGGCACTTGAAGTTTTACGAGAAGAAGAACCAACAGAGCTATCTAAATTGTATTGAGATTGGGTATCCCCGCTTTCAGTACCTTTAATGGGTACCTTTGCCCAGAAATATTCTGCCTGGTTAGTGTCGACATTGACAGTTTTTTCAGTTTAACTACTGAAATTAGGGTCTAGTATAATCTATTACTAGATATAGTTATGGAATTAATTCTAGTTAGCTAAGCAAGTATCAATATGATAATTTAACTATTTTTAATAAATAAAACCACTTTAATAATATTATTAATGTCAACTAAATAGATTTTTGAAAGATTCTGTGCTATTCCTTTGTTAGTAGTGTTGATATTTTTAATTTAGAATTTGTTTCATTGATTGCCTTTTATTTTTGCTTTCTGCTTATATTCATAATCCTTTGATAATTCTTTGATTTTGCTTTTTTAAAAGTCATTCAATCTCATATGCACACTCTAAACTTTAGCAAAGGGCGAGCAAAAAATAATTAAAAAAACACACACAAAGGAGTCTTCAAAATCTATTTGTTAAACGAAAGGAAAGTGATAAAATGTACAGTCTAATAAGTGGTATTTGGAGAGAAAATTTATTAGCAACGAGGACATGTTGTGCTCTCACCTATCTTACTTGAAGAAGTTTTTCTCTTTTGGAATACTTACTATATTTTCTTTCCACAATTTCCCATGTTTAAAACCCTTTTCTTTTTTTTATATTATTATTAGATTTAATAATAATTAATCCTTTCTTTTCTGATGTTTTTTATAAATTTTTGTGAAATTTGTATTTTTTATCAATTTAATTGATAATAGTAATTTTGTTTATAAAAAAAAAATCATAATATAGAGAGGAGTTTATGAATGAACCTTAATTACCTGTTTGATTATTTGTTTCCTGATTGATCTATTATTTCAATCATTAAGATTATTTGGGCATATTAGAAGTATATAAAGAGGAAATCACTTGATAATAACATGCCTATGGCTTGACAAATTGATAGATAGATAGATAGATAGATAGATAGATAGATAAATAGATTGTTTGTTTGTTTGATCAATCGATATTTTTATTCATTACTAAGATCTATATCTATCTGTAAATCAATTCAATAAACTCATCAATCAATCATCTATTTTAAACTTTTTATTCATACATTCTTGTTATTCATTCTCTTAAAAAAAAAATTTACCCTTTTTTCAATATACTTTTATGTAAAAGATTTCTTTATTCGATTTGATAATTTGCACAGCCAATCATAAATTATCTTATCCTACAGATCATTTATTAAATTTTGAGATCACTCTTTTTAAAAAATAATAGTTTCTTTTCTATTATCCAAAGGAGTTTTATTTATACTCAAACTGAGACAAATAATTTATTATTACCAACTGTTTTATTGCTCAATTTTCATTTTAAAATTATAACTACAAAGAGTGTGTGTTCGAAATAAAGAATTTTCTATCTCGAAATTTACAGAATCTATCTTACTTTTCTGCTGGTCGGCTATCAATTTCATGAAATTTTCTATATCAGAAAAGTTAATATCATTTTAGAAACTTGGATAATACGCAATTAATGTTATCAAATTTAGGTTAGTCTATCTATTTTAATAATAAATTTCTTTCCGTTTTATTTCCAACTCGGTAGCAATTTAACTAATTTATTTATTCTAGCTTTAGTATTTCTTGATGCAAAAAAAAAAAATTCAATCAAATGATAAATTAATGTAAATCAAAGATTATCAATATTTGATGAAATCATTATTAATTTTAATTTATTTTGTGAATTCTGTTAAAAGTGAATTTGAATAAACACTCCAATCAATATCTACCTATTAATTGATTCCTTAATTCTTTTCCCACTTCTTAAAAACTTCATATTTAAACTTTCTAATCTATTAATAAAAATACCCCTATTTTTAAAAACATATCACTGATTTTTTTACTGATAGTAAAGAATTCCATATCAGTTGTATATAGTTTAAGTAAATAAAAGAATCTTTAGAATTCTCATCATTCTTAAAAGGCTGAAAATAATAGTTAATTTGATAATTATGTTAATATTGTAAGGCTTAAGATAAGAACAGTAAGAAATCTAATTTATCATTATAAAATCTAACCAATTTAATTGTAAATCTAATTGAAGACATAGTAAATATCAATCAAAGCAGTATTTCTTTAAAGGATACTTTAAATTTCCAATCCTTATATTCTAAAGAAAATTATAATAAAATTCCATAATAGCCATTTAAATTATTGTATAGATAGATTTTGAATAGGTTAAATAATCTAAATTAAATTAATAGATTATAAATTAAATTAAATAAAATAAAACTAGAAAATATCTATAATAAACAATATAAGTTATATCACTTCAATTTTGAAAAATAATAATTTTAAATTTGATTAAAGTTTTAAGTTATTTTAATAATTATTACAGATATGACTCAAGTGTATTCTACTTCTAAAATTGTAATAAATTTTTTAAATCTTATTAAATAGTATATTATTAATTATTAAAAAGGATAAATATATTCAATAATAATAAAACATTTATTCCTGATTTATAAGAAATAAAAAAATAAATTAATATCTAAATAGAAACCTATTTTAAAAGAAATATAATTGAAAAATTCTAATTTTAAATTATTATTCTTAATTCAACCAATAATAAAAATAAATTTAATCAATAATTATATTATTAAAGATACTTCAAATTTATTTTTTTTCTTTTTTTAGATGAAGTTAATTTTACTTTCAATTTAATATAATTGAAAGTGCATAGGAAGTTTTAAAAATGCATAAAATTCGCTGGATGGGATAAAATGAATGAAATTAATCATTTTTATAGAAAGTTGATTATTGTTTTTAAAATAAATGTTTGTATGGATTTGCTGAATGGAATAAAGCCCTATTGAAATGAATGAGATTGACAATTTTAGTATTTCGATTTTATTTACCTTATAAGTTTTGGAATGTTTACTTGCTTTTATTTAAAGCTCTAAGAAATAAAGAGAATTGAAAGGATATTTATGAATGCATTTTTTTCAAGTTAAAAAAGGTAAAGAAAAAAAAATTACAAAATTAACTGAGGAAGATATTATACATATATAAGAATAAAAGAAAGGATGTATAACAATAGCAATTCTATATAAGGTCAGGAGCTCATTTTATAGCCATAGAAGCTCGCTTTCGACTCAGAGATAAATTTAGAAAAGCAATACAATTCATTTGAACATACCACCCATTAGCAGAATAGACTTAAAGATTTATTACATTATCAATTCGCTTTTGAGCCTAATTACTTTGAAATGCCTAATCGCATTAATTATAAGGTACTTTAAAATATAAGATTTGGATAAAATAACTAGAATTTTTCAGGGGAAATTAATGAATTAAGGCATATAAGATGTGAATTAAATTATAATTCCTAAAACTATTATACATTTTAAATATTGTTATTAAATTATACACTTAGTTAGCTATATCTTCCCACAATTTCATTATTTTTTTTAAATTTATAAAGTCAAATAAAGTTGATTTGGTTGCAGAAGACTTCTTACCTAGTGTTAAAATGGACACAAAAGTGATTAAAAAGATATAATCTTTGTTAAGAGATGGGTTAAATAAATAATTCTTTTTGAATGGAAGTAGTTTCGAGTCAAGTTCACATGATCTCGTTCATCAAACTTTCTATCTTGATAAAGTGTCCTTTGATTTTGAAGATTCATTTGAAAAGTATATAATTACATTTTTTGATCGTTTAAGCAAGCAATCAATCAATCAAATAAGAAATAAACATATAAAAACTTTGAAATTAAATATCAAATCAAATAATGATTTACTCACTCACTCAATCAATCAATTGCTTTTATAATTTTTTAATTTTGCGATTCTTATTTTAATGTAATTTATTCATCATAAGAATCAAAGATTTTTTTAAAAAAAGAATCTTTCTTTGCAAAAAACAAAAAATAAATAATCACTCACATTCAATAATAAATACAACCCTTATTTCATAATTTTACTGAAGAAATAAATAAATAATTTTGAAATTTGAATTTCTACAACCCAATAAATGATTAGATTAATTCATTAGATTTATTGATCTAAATTTTAAATATTAAATCTAATTTATTCAGTTAAAATTAGTAAATCTATTATAATATTAAACACTATTTTTCATCAAGAAACAAAATTTATTCAAGAAAGAAATTCTTATGAAATAAGTTGGCTAATTGTATTATTATAAATAAAGATCTTTTTATGGTAGACATGAATACAGTTTGACTTGCTTTTGCATTGGAGATGCTAACAGAACGATGAAACCTTCTAAAATTATGCAAGAATAGTTGAAAGAAGCAATAAAAGGTATTTCTAGCTTTTAAGGTATTGATTTCTCAGAATCACAAGAATACTAGTACAGAAAGACTGATCTACTCTACTTAAATCACTTTAGAGTCTTTTTATTTTTTGAAAACTCCCCAAGTCAAAAGGATTAATATAAAATTCACAGATATTTATATTATCCAAGAATTAATTTTACAGCACAACTAATTTCTCAACCATTTAGACTCGTATCTACTCCAATAGCTGCTTTTCTTACATAAAAGATTAAAAATAGTGATTTATCTTAAAAAGAAATAGCAAAGAGAAAGAATTTAGTCAGGTAAATAAACAAAAAATTTAATTTCTATGATAAAAATAGGTAAATAACTCTAAAATAAACAATTTATTTTTTTAATAAATATTGTAGATATGGTTTTTTAAGTTTGGATAGAAGTTCTAGAATGATACCTTTGCATGCTTCCGACGATTATTGTGTTTAAATCCCATTAGTTGGTGTATGGACATATGGTATTGACTTCTCTGAAGACGATTCTTGCGAACAATCCGGAAGGAGATTTGTTTGGAGTTTATTAACTGAATTTGTCAAGAATAAGACTATTGCATAGAGATTTACATACAATTAATAATAGAAAAGTTTCATTCTTGCAGTATTTAATTTAGATAATAGTGCTAAATACTATGAAATTTGCATTCAAGATCAAATGGATGATGATGAAGATGAGGATATTTAATTCTTGAATCAATAGAATTTAAATTAATCTAACCTTTAAAATGTTTCTAGAAAGTGGTGCATGATTAAAAATTATAGTAACAGCACTGAACAATAATAAATATAAATGAATTACTCTACTCATTCAGATATAGCTTCAAAACTTTCCTTAGAATATCCTTTCAGATATTGCTCTAAAATGGTGGTTAATTACTTTGATGATGATGAATTTTTTAAAAATATTAGATAACTATAAATGAAATAATCCTAAGTAGTATAATAATAGCAATAACAACAATAATATTAATAGATTCAAAAACAATAACAATAACTAAATTAAATAGCAAGCACAAATAACAATAATAAATAAACAGTGAAAAGAACCAGTAACAATAGCTCGAACCAAATGAATAATAACAATAAACAAAAATAATAGTTATAATAAACAGTTACAAATAATAAAAACCTTGAATAAGAGGAAAGTGAAAGTAATCACAGTATTTAATAAAACAAGTTGGGTTAAATCAAAAGTTAGATGCTCGAATTATAAAAATAAGATGACTTCTTTTTGGAATCCTAAAAGAGTGTTTAATCTGCTTCTTTTGCAAATAATCAAACTTTCTCTTAAAATCTTCATCTTAATGCTAACAATGAAAATAATAATAAGAGTGTAGAATCAAATTTATAACAGTTGCCTCCAGTTGCAGAAAGAATTATATAATAATAATAAGATTAGATTAATAAAATGAGCTAATAAATCTAACAACTCACAGTAAATATTTTACCACCCATTTACTAATTTTTTATTTATTCACTTTTTATTAATAGGAAGCACTTAAATAATTCTAAACTAATACTTCTAGGTAAATCTATGATAATTAAAGCCAACACTCATTCCCTCTTAGTCCTCAATCTCAATCTAAATAATCTTAAATTTTATAAAATCCTCCCCCTCTACCTTATCCTTAAAATAGAGGATAAAACCATCCTATGTACAAAAACTTCCCACCTTATCCTCCTCATTATTATTATGATTAATACCATTTCTACCCTCCTCACCCTATGGGGCCACACCAATATCCTCCTTATCCTCCCCCTATGGGAGGAGAAAATCCTTATAATATGTATCACAGAGCTGTAAATTAATTTTATATAATTTTGGTAAACAAAAAAGTAAAAAAATAAATTTATAAATTATGATTAGCCTTATTATATGCAAGAGTCATTTGTGAGCGGAGATGGAAAGAGCAGCAGAGGAGGCATAAACAATATGAACAACATTAATATGAACAATTATGGAGGTAATCATTAAGCAAAGAGGAGTATTTATTTAGATAATAATAGTGAATACTCATAAACTCTAAGCAACCACAATTAATTATAACAATTTATCAATGGAAATTTCCTTAATAATAATTAATAAGTTGATGCAATCAGTGACATTTAGTCAATAAAGAAGGAAGATGATGTTCAAAGCGAGGTCTCTTAATAAATTGTTTTTAACAATTTCCAAGCTTAGTTAAAGAATGTCACAAATATGGTCCCATAACCTTCAGAAGAACAACTAAGCTTTGCTCACAACAACAACAACATGTTTGCAAACAATTTGACTTAAAGAGCCCTTGATTAGTAAAATAGCAGTGGATCTAACAATATAAATTAATAGAACCTAATAAATTAATCAGCTTAGTCAGCTCAATCTTTACAATTGGCTCAATAAAACTCCTACCAATCTATCAACAACTAAAGCATTCAAGAATAATCTAATAGTCTGAATAACGGCAATAAGAAACATCTCAGAGATGATAGCATTGCTAATGAAATTTAAAAATAAAATCCTGTATTTGCTAATGAAAATACTTTCCAATATAAAGACAATCAAGAGTAATTAATTTTTAATAGAATTTAAATTGAATTAATTAATTGTAATAAAAATAATTAGATAAAATGGAAATGTTTCAGTTAGAGGTGGAAGAAAGAGTGAAATTCAATTTAGCCAACAATAGTTTTAGAATGAATCATTACAAGAAAAGGCTAGCTTTGAGTCATCTTAAGAATAATATTCCAAGTATTCACCTCATCTTTATTATGGTGATGAATAGAAAAGTAATAATAAGCAAATAATTCATGAAAAGATGATTTCAGGAAGACCTTCAATCGATCAATCACCAAACAATCTTAATTATAAATAATAAAATAATTTAGATAAGTTATAGTAGTTATAAATAAGTTTAAATCCTTATAATGCTGAAAATACCCATAATTTATTGACCTAAAAAGATAATTTTGACAGCAATAATAATTATGATTCTAAAAGTAACAATGAAACTAAATAAAAGAAATCTCCTAAAAAGAGTAACATGGAGGAGAATTTAAGATAGATAAAATAAGCCATGGAGAATATACCAAATTTCGAGAGTGAAGAAACTTTCACGATGGATGCTAAATTCGATTATAAAATGAAGGTTGACTTCCTAAGTTCTGTTAGAAAGCCAGATGAAAGTAATTTAAATAACTCGGGAAAAGAAAATAAAAACAGTTTAAATACATTTTCTAATGCAAATGTGATTATCAACAATAAATCTTCTACTCCTTCAAATGCATCGTCTTAACCCTCAAGTAGCAGCGTTAAAACTAAGATTCCTACTATAAAATACGAAACTTATAATGACTCTGATTCTGATGATGTAATTAATATTAGCATTTTTTTAATAATATTTAATAATAAAAATAAAATAGGATGAAATGAAGAAACTAGAAAAGAAGTATCTTAACAATTTTAAATGAAGAGAAGCATAAAAGATGTGTTAAAATCAAAGCAACAAGCCATTTAAAATAGAGAAAAAGAAAATTAGTTGATTATTCTATTAAAGTTCAACGAAATATAATCGTTATTTTCTTATTTTCTAAATCTACTAAAATACTATAATTAAATATTTATTAATAAAATTATGATTTAAGCCAAATAAATTATAATAAAACTAACCAATTTAATCTGCATTTATATTCCCTTATTATTTATTTCTGTTTATCATCTTTACAACTTCCATCCATCTGTAAATATCTAAAAGAAAACTTAACTCAAAAAATTTATGATAAATTATTGTATTAATAATCCTTTTTAACTTAACATTGTTAAAATAATTAATTTTAAGTTCAAACTTAATGTTTAATAATACTTAAAATACCTACCAAAATCTTAATTTATCAATATAATCTAAATAGGATATCATTAACAAAAATGAATTAAATATTAAAATAAATCAATTAGTTTTTTTTGAGTTTAAAAGAGCTCAAATATTTACAGTAAAATGGGTATTTAATTTGATAGAATAGAAAAGTAAAACTAATATTTATCTACGCTTAGCTAGAGTAAATGCATTAAAAAGAAAAAATAAAGAAAGTATCTATGCGTTATAATAACAAAGGATATAAAAAATATATGATAAACACCAACCTTAAATAAAAAAATAAATTTTTAGATTAAAAATAAAAAAGAAAAATTAAAAAAATAAAACAAAATAAAATACAGAAAATAATATATTAAAATATTAAATCATTACGAATTACTTAACATAGAATCTATATTTAAACTTTAGGCAATAAAAAATAATGTTACTAAATCATAGAGAGAGAATCTTTGACCTTCGGTTAATTATTTATTTATTTATTTATTTTTACAGAATGAAAATTTCTAATATTCTTTTTATTATAGTTCTAAAAATATTTCTAATGAAGATCTAACCTTATTAAGGTAAACAGTCAATTAGATTAAAGAATTAAATTCTTTTACTCTGAATGTTAGGTAAAAAAAATTTATAAATATTCAATTTTATTTCCTTATTTAATCGAGATTTCTTATAAAAACATAAATTAAGCTAAAATGAAATTGGTTAAGAAGGTATTTAGGTGATTGCTTAAGGAATTTCTGATTGTATAAATCTTTAATCCTTTTAACTTAATTTAAAGTAACTTATTTATTTTTATCTAATTAATAATAACAAATTTAAATAAAAATTTTTAAATCATTAAAGCAATAACAATCTTTCTGATGAGGATATCTCTATTTTAGCTGAGTCTATATCATCTCTATCAAACATTACTTCATTCAACCTCTCTTTATAGTATATTTTTATTATAAAAATCTTAAAAGAGAAATTTTAAGCTTTGATTTTATCCTAAATAATTTTTAATACATATTTAAATACAAAATAAATTAGAAATAACTATATCTAAGAACCTGGTTGTACATCTTTAGCTGAAGTATTGGTTAAATCTCCACTTCTTAAATCCTTCACTCTTGATTTAGAGTATTATTTTTTTTACAATTCTTTTTTTAAATAATGATTTTTATTTGTAGAAGAAACAACTTATGTGAAGAAGCAGTTAAAAAACTAGGAGAAGATATTTCTTAGTGTAAAAATCTACACTCATTTAACCTAAATTTATAGTAATAAATTTAATTTTTAAAAACAATAGTATAATTATTTATTATAATCTTAATGTTTAATTTTAAAAACATAGATAAAACCAAATTGGAGACTATGGATGTCTTTTGTTTGCTTAAGGATTAGGGGTATAAAAAAACCTTAATAAATTGACCTTGAACTTAGGGTAAATTAGATTCTTAACATAATAGTATAGTAAAGATATACCAAAAAAAGTTTTGTGAAAATTGAAGATAATGGCATGAAAAAACTATGTTAAGGGATATCTTAGTATTCTAATTTGTAATCTTTAGTACTCTAATTAAAGTAAATAAATCTTAATAGAAATATTAATTTTTATAATTTTTTTTTTAAATGAAAATAACTAAAAAGTTCTAATACTATTGGAAATGAAGGTTCAAATAAATTAGGTTAATGCATAGGCTAATTATAATAAATGTCTTATCTCTTTCTTGATTTAAGGTAAAAAGCTAAACATTAATTAAATAATTATAAAAATAGAAAGAAATCTTAAAAAATGCAGTTAAATTATTAAGTTTATTGTTTTTTATTATTAATAACCCTTCATAGCTATAATTAAATTGATGATATCCAAGATTTATCTCATGGAATTGGTTATTGCTAAGGTTTAACTTCCCTCAACCTTAATCTAGAGTATTTTATCCTAATTAGCTATTAATTTTTATTTATTTAATAACTGAAATTAATTTATAAATTTAAAATAAAAAGGTGCAATTAAATAGATTAAAATGGAGCTTAATACCTTGGAGAAAATTTACCTTAATTGATAAGTTTATCTTCTTTGGATCTTAATTTAAAGTAATAAATACAATATTTTAATTTATCCTATTAAAAAAATTAATTTCACATAATTATTTAGTGCAAATCAAATTGAAGAATAGGGAATATAATTTATAATCTAAGGTATTGCAAAGTGCTCAAATCTTACTTCTCTTTCTCTTGGAGTTACGTAATAAATAAATTTTAAAAATAAATATTTTTTAAATTAAATCTTGAAAATTATGAATGCCCATATACAATATATCCTATGTGTGAAAATTTGATATTTTTTACATAAGTAATAAGCTGGTATTAAGGAGTATTTAATAATAAAATATAGAGGTGAATAATAGCTTAATTTTATTGGTGTATAGTTGTTAGCATAAGGAATATCATAGTGTCCTAAACTTTCTTCATTAGTTCTTAATTTAGGGTAATTTCAATTGATATAATCTTATAATTTTATATTTTAATTTTTAATAAAATAGGAATAGTGAATTAAACGATGAAGCGATTATGAATTTAGCAGAAGAATTACATAAATGGTAAAATCTTACTACCTTCAATCTGAATATCGAGTAAGGATTTAATATAATGTAATATTAATTGAATTTAAATAATAACTAACAGAAATAATTTAGTGGAAATTGAAGGAGTTTAATAATTAAGTAAAGTTATAAGTAACCTATAAAATCTTACTTCACTAACTTTAGATTTAAGGTAAAAAAATATTAAATTTATTATTTTAATTTACCTTTTTAAATCATTATTATCATATTTAGTGGCAATGTTTTTCGTACTGAAGGTATGTAAATCCTTATGGAAGGAATAGCTTAATGCTAAAATCTTACTTCCCTTAATCTTATTTTGAGGTAAATTATCTAATTAAATACTCTAAATTAATAAAATATATTTAATTATAGAGCTTAAGAGTTAATCAATTAGGATGCTTAAGAAATAGCTAAAATAATTGAATAGTAATCAAAAATAATTTAATTCACTTTTGATTTAAGGTAATTTTAAAATTCAAATTTATAGAAGATTCGATCAGAATTTTTTCAAAATAAAAAAGTTCAAATTAGATTGAAGATGAAGGAATGTATGAAATAGGTAAAAGTATAAGATAGAGATAAAATTTAATTTGGTTCTCCATGAATTTATAGTAATTTAACTAATAAATATAATAATCTTTCATTTATTAAATTTTTTTAACTATAAAAAATTAAAAAATAAATAAATAAATATAGATAAAATGAAATTAATGTTGAAGCCTTTGAGAAATTCGATTAATTATGTAAAAAGGCTAACAATTTGGTTAGTTATAAAATAATTTATGATTGAAGAGAAAGATAGAAATTAGTTCATTACTAATAAAAAAAAAACAAATAATTCCTTTAGATAAAAAATTATTAAAAATAGATAATAAATTATTAAAAATAAATAAAAAATATTAATTCTAAATTAATCATAATTTCTTAATTCGTTTGCTTATTTAGTATTTTTGTAATAATTGTTTTAATCATCAAATAAAAGAATTTTAAAATATTGAAAAAATTAGTATATTCAACTAATTTATTTTTAATGTTTAGTTTTAATATATAAAAAATAGAAGCTTATTTTTCAATTTGGATTTAAACTATTTTTGAAGCAGACTGGCATGCAGGCAGACAGGATTTCATAATGTTAAGTTTACTAATCTTCGCTTTTTTAAATTTTATTATCTTATCCTTAAAATCCATTCTAGACTTATAAAATTATCACTTTTAATATTAAAATAGAAATATAAGTAATCTAAATTTGAATAATAATAGTACTATAATTTAATAGCCAAGGAAGTAATACTTTAGCATTAAAGGATTCCCTTATTGAGATTTTTGGCACCTTCATCTTAGATCTTATTATGTCTTAAAAATTTAATTTTAATTAATGAAAAATAACTTTAGTAAATTTACTATAATTTTATTTTTAGAATAGAAATATGCATAAACTAAGGAATTTATTGACCTAATTTCGTAGCACCTTACACACCAATTTTATTTTTCCTTTAGATTAATAATAACATTAATGTTTTTATTCTCATCGACATCTTTCTGAAAAAATAACTTCTTACCATATTTCTAAAGTTAGACTTTTTAAATTTTTATTTTTTGAAATTCCATTGATTAATTCTGAAATACCTTCATCCCCAATATTATTATTACTATTTTATATTTCCAATTTTACTTAATTTGAAATTAAATATAGTTAAATGCATACATGAAAATCAAAGCTAAGTTTATGAGATTGATACATCCACCTATTCCTAACCCAAGTTAATAAAAACTTTCCACTCTAATAGAATTGCCCCTAGTATTATAAAACAATTAAACAAAAGTTTAATCAATTTTTTGATATTTTCTAATTAAAAATTTTACCAAGACTTTAAAGTCAAATTATTTAAATTTTAACTCTCTAATATTGCCTAAGATATTCTTTCTATATTATCAACATCAATTTCATTTCCTCTATTTAATTTTAATTAATTTAAATTTGATTTTAATTTAATTAAAGCTAGAATTTACAATAAATCAAGAGAAAAAGTAGTTAGATTTCTGCATTCAGCTAAAACAAAGCCATAATCGGATTAACCTTTAGAAGTTATTTCATTTTTGCTTTTATTAATTTTAAATAATAGATATATTTAATTATAAAATGCAAATTACTTAAGGCTTATTTTTAATGAAGTAAGCTATAGACATTATGATATTCCTTAGCCTAATTTAGATGCTCCTACGTTCCCAATATTATTTCCACTATTAATTATTTATAATATAATTTAATTTAATTGTAAATTAAATTTGCCAAATAAGTTACTTTAAATATATTTCTAAAAATCTTAATGTTTCACATTTAGAAATACCTTAACCTAGTAAGGAAGCTCCATCTGGTCCTATATTATGATTACTAAATAATAAATTATTAATAATTTAAATTTTAATTGAAGATATATTAAAAGATAAATAAATTTAACTGCAAGTTAAGTTATAAACTAAGGAGGTTTTTACATTAAGAAATACTAGAAGATATTTTCGAAGCACCCTCATTTCCTATTTTTTTATACCTTATCAAAGTAATTGATAATTATATGAATAATTAAATTATAAATTAACTACTTTAGATCAAAGATTAGAGAAGATTCAATTTAATAGTTTAATCTCTTTAACTTATTATAATATAAATAATATTAGGTAAATATTCTCTCATAAAAATAATTAACTTCTTATAAATCGATAATCTACATTTGTTTTTATCGATATCTTTTTATTCAATGCAATTGGATTGAATCTTTTTTTTAATCCTTATTCAAGTAATTCAATAATATATTAAATTTATATTTACTTTATCTTATATCTTAGAGTTACCTTTCTAATTGATCACATAGCAAAGAAAAGATATAAAATATTACTTATTTCCTATATAATAAAAAATTTTGTACACCCATTATTAGGATTCTTATATTTTTAAATTTGAAATAATTAATCTAAGGTTACATTCATTAGAATACTAGAAGGAGGATATCTTATAGTTTGCAAAATTTAATGCTTATTTATTTTTGTAAGTAAAATAATATAATTTTTTAAGAAATAATCTTGCAATTTGTATGTGAGGAAGACTGATTGCTATTGTAGCATAACATTTTTAAATATTTTAATTTATACAAAATCTTCATATTTGTTTATTAATGCTAATAGATTATTTTACTACCAGAGCGTTGTATTGTTGAAATGTTAATTAATTAAAATAATAAATGATTTGGATTATTTTGAAAGATTTTTTAAGTTGAATGAAATAAGCTTGAAAGTAATTAAATAAAATTCACATCAGATATTGAATACATTAGGAATATCTTTTTATAATTAAAAGATTATCAAAAAATAAAAAAGATTTAATAAACAGTAACATCCTAAGTAGAAGAATAAAAATGAATGCATCTACAGTGACTCTTGAGGAAGAGAATCTATTTATTTAGTAGTACTAATTATCAATGCTATCTTAACTAGCCTATTACGTAGAGAGTAATGGTTAAGCAGTAGTTATAAACCCTGTTAGAGATATTTCGCAGTACACTCAATTAGCATAATCTAGAAACGCTAAAATTTTATTTATTTTATTAACTCATCTCCCAGCTGATTATGTCTCTGGCCATCTCTCTTTACATATAGAAACTTCAGCTCCTATTCTTATAGGACCTTCTTCTGATGTGAAATTTCAAGCTAAGATTCTCTAAGACAATGAAATCATTCCTTTGGGTAATTATTAATTCAGAGTTCTTTATACCCCTGGACATACAATTGAATCATGTTGTTTCAAGCTTGAAAAAACAACTGAAAATTGTTAAGGATTAGCTCTTTTTAGTGGTAATACTTTACTTTTAGGTGATACATGTGGTCCTGATTAAACAGAAGCAAAATCTGTAGAAGATTCAACTTACTTAGCTTCTCTCCTTTATGATTCATTAAGAAATAAGATATTACCTCTTGATGATAGTTTAATTATCTATCCTGGACATTGCTCAGGATTTAGAATAGCTCCAAAAATTACAAATGGATTAAAAGATACATTGGGAAATTAAAAAAAGGTTAATAGAGCTTTATAAAATATTGCTCGGGAATAATTCATTGAAGAAACTTTATAAAGTTTAGTAGCAATCCCATAAAACTATCATTATATAAGCCAATTAAATAGGCAATTAACAAGTGCAGTAGAGTTAGAATAATAATTAAAGTCTGCTAAGAAAAGTCTCACTGTTGATGAAATATTATAATTATAAAAGGAAGGGACAACCATTATAGATTGCAGACCTTACACAGATTTTTTGAATGGCTTCATAGATAAATCTATAAATATGACTTTAGCCACTAAAATTGAACTATGGATATCAATGATCTATTCCCCTATTTCATCTAATTTTGCACTCATTTGTCAAAATGGTAAAGAAGAAGAAACATATACAAGATTGGCTAGAATAGGATTTGATTTTGCTATTCAAGGAATGCTTGATGGTGGATTCGAAAGTTATGTCAAGAGCGGAAAACCCATCTAGTCTATTCAAAACGTCGACGCCTAAACTTTTAAAAATGAAATTTTTCCTAAGCATCCTTATTCGATGGATGTCAGAGATGAAACCGATTTCTAAGTAGGTCATATTTAAAACTCTACTAATATTCCAGTCAACTAAATGGCAGATTTATGTACTAATAATACCGATCCTTTCCCAAGAGATTAACCTGTTTATGTTTTCTGTAACGGAGGAGGACGTGCTCCTATTGGATGCTCTCTACTAAGAGCTAATGGTTATACAAATGTTATTCATGTTGTGGGAGGTATGTCGAAATTGAAAGAAAATGGAATAGAATTAATTTAGGAATGAATTGACTATCATAGACTTATGAGAGGTAATTTTTAGGATACTAAATGATCTAGTTACATTATTTAAATATATCTTATCTAAGGATATTCTATGTTGTAATCAATTTAAAATTCAATTTTCTTAAAATGTTGAATATTTAGATAAATTAAATTATAATCTAATTATCTACACTAAATAACTAACTAATAAACAAACGAACAAACTATATAAATAACTAATTAACTAACAAAAAATAAATAATATAAAATGTATTTCAAATCAAATCATCAATCCAAGGTTCTCTTTTCACATTCGAAATTGTGAATTTCTATCCACAGTGTTGGAAAACATCATCATCCATATATCCAGGACATTTATAAATACCTGTTTTAAAATCAAATCTTAATTTACCTCCTCCACAAGCAGAACAAAGGGGAATTTATCCAAGAAGTTTACCATCAGCACATTTTAATACTAATTCATCCTTATTTCCAGTTTTAGGTTAGTTATTTGCACCTAATAAAGACTTTAAATATTCAGATGTTTTCTTCTCATATATCTCTAGATACTCTTTAAATTTAATAAGTTACTCAGGAGTATATCCTATATTTAATTAAGTACCACTTTTACTTTTTCCTTTAACTTTCCCCTTTGTTTATGCTTTCTCTTTTTTATTCTTTTATCCTCTTAAGTTTTTCTTTTATCTTTGGTTTATTTTCTCCCTTTCATAATCGCTATCACTAGCTTCATTATCAGTTTCAGAATCTCCAAAATCATCTTCTGAATCAGTTAAATCGTCATCATAATCTTCAGATTCAGATTCGGAAGAAGATTCTTTAGCTTTTTTAGATTTTTTAGTAGATATTTTTTTATTCTTTTATTTGGCTCTTGTTTCATCATTTTCCTCATCTTCATTTTACTTCTTTTTCTTTTCTGAATCTGTTATTGCACTTATCAATTAATCAACTGCTGATTTCTTTTAACCACCACCTTCAAAGTACTCAACAACTTTTGCCTTGTCAGCCTTTTTCAAATCATAATATCCTTCAATTTCTAGAGGATCAATATCTTTATATTTTCTTCCCAAGCTAAAGCATTCTAAATGCCTCCATACCAGTGTAGTATGCTCGTGAAAGGGTACTTCCGCTCCTATTCTCATTTCATTCTTTTCTAATTTTAATTTACATCCTTTGCATGTGGCTCTACCTGAGCTGGCATACTCTAATCTTAAATCTTTGGCACTCATTATTTTTTATAAAATAAGATATTTAATTTCTGTTTACTTATTTATTATAAAGAAATAAACCAATAAAAACGAAATAAATAAAAACAAACCTTCTAAAAATTGGTTTGAATTTAAAATTATATATATGCTATGAATAACATAAAAGAAGATTAAAATAGTATAAAAAATATGCTAAATAAACTAATCAGAATAGAATATTTTATATTGTTTAAATTTCTAATTTTATATTTTCAAAAGAAAGGCTTCAAAATAATGAAATTTAAAATAATAAAAATAACCATAAATTGAAGAAAGAGTAATATTGCCTAAAAATTTCAATTAAAAGGACACTTGAATTTTTTATTTTTTAGTTTTTGATTATCTTAAAAATCAAACATTAAAAATACTTATACTTGAAGTTGGTTTTTTATTTGTGAATTTCTTTTTTCTTTTAATTGTTAAAGTAGTTTTAAAAGATAAGAATATTTCTAAAATTTATTTATTTTTCTAATTCTTTAATTGTTAAACACTTTTACTTTCAGGAAATTGAAAATTTATAATTTGAAAATGAGTAATGGTGTTGAAAATGTTACCTTAATTTCAAATTAATATTTTTAATAATTAGATTGATTGATTATCATTTCAATTAAATAATAGACTGAATTTAAATTTTTTGGTGGTTTTCTAATTATATTTCAGTTGAGATAATAATGATGTCAAGAGTTATTATTAAATTATTCTAGACCACAAAAAGATTATGATGAAATTTTCAACTATTTTTAGAAGAAATTAAATTAAATAAACCCTATTACTTTCTATTTTTTTCAAAATCAAAAAATTAAAATTATATAAAACTACTTTCTAAATGTTTGATTCAATTTTACTTTTGTTACCACAAACAAATAAACTCAGTTTTATTGAAATTATTTTCATTTGTGTATTTATGTTAATTTTTTAAAATAAAGACATTTATTTATTTCAGGTATAAATTAAGCATTACTTTTTAGAAAAAGAATTTATGCATCATTTATAATCTTTCTCTGCTCGCAAATTACGATAGACAATATGTAAATGATTTTTTGATGAAAAAGTAAGGCAGATCGATCCAGAAAACAGATAGATTATGATATTAATTGGAGAATCAGAAAAAAAAGAAAACCTCAGAAGATCTATCTATCTAAATATGTATGATAAATCAAATCACAAAAAAAATGAAATTCTTGAATGAAAGTATAAAAAGATAATTGTTTGTATAAAGATTTTGAATGATAATGTATCATCTAAACAAATATCAAATTGTTTTTTTGTTTCTAATGTGCTTGAGTATAGCTAAAGAAATATCCAAATGCATAATTTCGCACAATTCAATAGAAGAAAAGATAAACAAATAAACAATCAAACAATTAATTTTTTAATCAATCATTAAACTTCAGATTTAGAAAGAAATATAAAAAAAAAGTAATTATTAGACTAATCAGCAAGATTCTTTTAGAAAATAAAGATATTTAAAAGAAATGAACGGTGCACAATAAGACAAAGATTCTATAATGAAAGATACCATATTTACATGGACATAAGATAATAAATATAAGATAGTTCTAGTAGGTGACTCAGGCGTTGGTAAAACAAGTATCTTCTGGATGTATATCGAAGAATTCTTCCCAGACGATGTTTCAGAATTAAAGGTAATTAAAATACTCTTATTTTTTTAGAAAAGGGAGATAAATCCAATATTACAGAAATGGAAACATAAGAAAATTTCAATTAAATGATATTTTATTGTTAATTTATATAGGTTACAATGGTTGACTTCAAAATAAAGAATGTAGTTATTGATGGTGAATTGATTAAACTATATATTTGGGATACTGCTGGGTAGGAGAGATATCGTGCTCTAGTTAGTAATTATTTTAAAGGAACACATGGCATAATACTCATCTTCGATTTATGCAATGCAAATTCATTTGAATCAATAAAAAATTCATGGTTAGGCCTCTGCAATGAAAAATCTAAAGATGCCCTGTTCATCCTTGTAGGAAATAAGTCAGATTTGAAAGAAAGAAGATAAGTTTCGGCAGAAAAAATACAAACTTTTGCATAGCAGAATAATTTACCTTACTTTGAAGTAAGTGCTTTTGATGGTAGTAATGTTGAAGATGCGTTCAATAAAATGGCAAATGACATCAAGAATAAGTTCTTCCCAAAATAAACAATTAAAAAAGATGATAATAACATGATAAACGATTCAGTAGAGTAAGAACCTACTCCACCTGTTAAACAACCAGCCAAATCAAGTGTTCGTGAGAGTGTTTATCTTAAAAATCCTAGCAATAATAATCTCAAAAAGCCTGTTAAAGAAAAAGACTGTCAATGCTGATTTTATTTATATTTTTGCCTTTATATATCCTTTCAACCTACCCTTAAGATGTATTCAAATGTTTATTGATAGTATTCTCACCATCAGACCTAGTATCTGACCAATTTTAATATTTATACCTAGCCTAATAATTATTCATAGCAAATATTAAACATATAAGAAGATCCTTAGCTAGTTATAGAATCTATTTATTAATTAATTAATTTATTTAGGAATCCTAAAAGTAATCAAATAAATGAAAATGAGAAGATAAATAAAAATCTAGGAGTAATAGGAGATGTATTTATTATATTTAATGCAGCATCAATTACATTTTGTTACTGATATTAATTGGTTCTATTGATATGGATTTTTGAATTAATTAACAAGGACTAAAAATATCTATAATTCTCCATACCTAAGAAACCCAGTGAATTAATTAATTGATATGATAGTAAATCAAATAATAAATAAAAAAAATAAATACTCTTGAAAACTAAAAAGTTTATCTTCTAGACTTATATATTGCTATAAAGTTATAATAAAATTGATTCTAGAGTGATGTAAAATTATCTTTATAACAAGTTAGAGAGAGAGAGAGAACTAACTAACATAGACATATTTATTAACAATAAATTCAATAATAATTATTTAAAATAATAATGATAGTATTAAATTTAACAACAATCACTTCAAATAAGAGATGAATCGAAATACATTCATCTCTTTTCTTTTATAATAAATTTCTTTAATTATCTTATTTATCCATTTATCCACCCATTAAACCATCAATCAATCTATAAATCCTATCAATTTATCTCCTATATCTATCTATCTATATATGTATAAAATTATTCGTTCATCTTAATTGTATTCATTTTAGAATTCTCTGGAATACTGATGCTTACACTTCTTTTTTTTACTCAATAAATTTTAATTCCCATTCAACCAATACATATATCTGCATTACATATAAAATAAGTATGAATGTATGAATATAAACTACTTAATTAACTTTCCAAAAATTGTACTTCTAAAAATTTATTACTTCCCCTCTTATCAATATTTATTTCTTTTATAAATTTAGGTTTTGATTAAGCAAACACTTTTATTTTTAATTTGATGATTATAATAACCTTCCATCCCAACCTTTATCTTAAAAAAATTTATTTAATCCCAAATTTAATTTTTATTCTGTAATATTTTTATTGAGATTAATCAGATTTCTATAGACTTCAATCAAATTTTATAAAATGATCTCCCATAATCTGTTCCATATACTATCCTTTTAAAAAAATTTACATTCTAATATCTGAAGCACTTTGTATAATCTAATTTAGTCAAAATAAATTATTAGGTAGCTTAGAAATATATTTATATATCTGTTAAGAATACAATTACTCTATCTAAAATATTCAAGCAGAGTTTAATCCAAGCCATTCTTTTAATAAAAATAATAATATAATAAATTATGATTAAAATTAAAATAAATATCCTTCTAAAAATTAAAAAGTGTTGACTTTTGTGTTGATCTTAAATCTATTATTAGATTGGATTTTGTTTCAAGAAATTAAAATTCAGCTTTTTAATAATAATAAGATTTGATATTTAGTCTAAACAAATATCTTTTAATATTTTAATGGGTAACTTGCAATATACTAGGTTATGTTTAATTTGTGTTATTTTTGTTCATAATATATTAGATTTATATTTAAATTTAAGTTGAAAAGAGTTTCGTCTTCTTAACGGTATAAAAGGCAATTCATTAATTAAATAAAAATTTGATAAAAATTAAAGTATTTATAGAAATTGATTAATTAAGATTTGATGATTATAAAAAAGAAAGTAAATATCTATAAAATTTAATTCACTTAATTTATTAAATTAATTGAGAATGAGTAGCAGTAAAAAGATCAATATAAGTAGAATATAGGAGATAGAGTATCCTAAGTGCAGTACTCACCGAAACTCATAGCTAAACTAGATATGCATATAAAATGAGTGTATACTATAATTCTAGCCTGCTTGCTTTCTTTGTTATTGCGATAATTAGCACACTTGCAGATAGCATTCCATTAAGCCTATCTAAAAAGTTATTAATGAATTGGATAATCTCATATAATAAGATCATATTCCTTACTTAAATAATTCTGTACTTTCTGATGAAATCAATCTGCTTGCAAAGCAATTTAAAAACATAGGAGATAAATGCCTAGAAATTTCAGATAATATTTTAATGTCTGCTAATAAATATAAAAAGACAGTATCCAGCCTTGCACCAGAAATAAGAGGAATTGAAAACATAATTGAAAATATAAAATAAGATGGATCTGCTTAAAATATGAGAGTTAATCTTCTTCAATTAAATCAATATATAAAAATAGAATAAGAAGGAGGTTACACAATCCAATTCCGAAATGCAGATAAATTAGAAAGAGTCTCAACTAGATACTCTTAATATTTTTAAAAGCTAGAGTAATTATATTCCTATATCATTAATGATCTAAACAATGCACACTAAAATTCCTTATTCTATACAGGTGTTCAATTTGCTAGCAGTAATATAAGTTTACTTTTAAACAAATAGAATCTTAGATAAATCTACATAAAACATTATTAAATTATTTTTTTATGATAAATCTAATCAATTTATTTAAATTAAATTAGATCCATCTAGTGATAAAAAAGGAGATAATATCAAAAATTGTTCATCTGTTGATTAATAAATTGAAAGTAATTTATTTATTTTTTCAATTAATGAGTGGTAAAAGATGAATAATTTTAATGAAAAAGGAATGAGAGTTGTATTGGAGAGCCCTTAAAAGGTAGGAATGAAAATTAGTGATGAGAGTTATTTTAAAGTAAAAATAATAAATAGAGGGGATCAGAAAACATATCCTCTTACTAAATAGAAGCTTAAAATTAATTATAAAGTGTATGATGAAGAGTTTAATCTCCTGGATTAAAATAAAGAGGGAAGCCCATTTATCTTTACACTTGGAATAGGAGAAGTAATAAAAGGTTGGGAGTAAGCAATACCTGAGATGTGCTTAGGCGAGAAATCTCTTATAGTATGCCATAAGAATCTAATAAACAATTCAAAGTATAATAACAAGTATTCAGACTAATCTTCATCATTATATTTTGAAATAGAAATTGTTGATATTATTTGAATAAAGGGATTTGTTTACATTCATTTATTAAATAAATCTATTCACTCTTTCATCTTTTTATCTTTGCACTGCACTTTATATAATTTTAACTAACTTAATTAAATTATTTTATTGATTAATTGATTTATTGATTGATAATGCATACAATAACATAAAATAAATTCTTAAACTAAATAAGTAAAACCTAGCATTATTTATAGGTTGTATTTTGAGAGTTTTCTTTTCTGATTAGTATGAGTAAATCTGAAAATAAAGAGCTAGCTTCTTACAATATAAATTTTATTCATAATTAGCCTTTATCTATTTAAAATGAAACTCATTAATATCTTCTTAATTCTTGCATAACCCCTTCCATTTCTAAATTAAGTTTCTTTCCGTCTGGGCACTATCATACAAAATAATTAGATTGAATCTTTATTAATAGTTAACTTACATCCTATTTATGATTAATTTAAAATAAACATTAATTCTTTCTCTAAAGTAATAATTTTACTGTCTATTATTATGAGTCTCAATTAGGATAACATTGGATAAAATCTAAATGATAATTTACTCTCTTTAATAATAACAATATTAGACTTCATTACTATTCCTTAAATCAATTTACTTCCTGTAATAATTAAAATGTATATTAAAAATAATGTTATCTTGATAAATAGGTTTACTTTCTAAATGGTGATAGGTATTTATAAAATATTAATCGTTAATTATTATCATGAATGTGTATGCATCTCTAAAAAAACTTACGAACCACTATATAATTTGTACATAATTAAGAAATATCTCCTTTTGCTTAAATTAGAAATTACCAGCTAGTTTATATAAAAAAAAGTTAAATTTGAGCAGAGAAAGAATAAATAAAACTTACTGTCTATTAATTGAGTCCAAATAAAAACGAAATGTTGATTATTTATAGTAGCTTCCAATAATAAATTTACCTTCTACAAATATTTTTAAACTAATGTTAATATCAAAACTTAAGTTTTAAAGATATTTATTTACCCACTAATTGATAGTTTAAGGAGATAAAATTTAAAAATATTTAAATTTCGTTCAAATAATTTTATCTTACATACTATTTTTATCATAATATCCATTGAATATTTAGTCATAGATTAAATTAATCTTACTTTGATCTAATTTCAATTATAAAAAAACATTAATTTCTAAATTCATTACTTTAAGATAAATTAATTACTTTCTAATTGGTCGGATTTATAAAATAATATGATTACATCAACTTATTTTACTCTAAATAAATCTTACGTACTATTAATTATTTTATTTAATAAATTGAGATTAAAACTTTATTCAACATATGTTATAAGTCTTACTGGCTGTTGGATGTATCAATATAACAATCATGTGATAATGTGTCATGTCAAGTTAAAAAATATTGAAAAAATTAATAAAATATATAAATAAAAATAATCTGAAAGGCTAATCTGTAATAACGTTACTATCTATTTTTTAATTATTTTAATAAAACCTATAATAAACTTCCATTAAGTTTCTAATAAAATACGTCCACAAAGCTGCAATGTTTGTTGTCACACTATTTATAGATAAGAAAATTTAAGAATATAGATACTTTACTTTTGGTTATTAAATTACCATATCATCTACGTGCTTGTCCATCTAAAACTTAATATGCTAAAGTATTTTTGATTTAACAATTAATTAAAATCACTTCCTTTTCTCAAAAATATAAATTTACATCTCTATGCTTTTCTAATTCTTTCTTTCCTATTGTTTATTATTAAGTAGATCGTATTAAAATAAAGCAAAATATCTAAAAATTGGTTGTACTTTCTTCCTTCTTCATCAATCTTTATTGCATTTGGTTCTTGTTGAAAGTCTTTGAATATTCAAATTGTTATTGAGGTGCATAGTTATCTATTAATATAATCGAAAATAATTTAAGTTTCATTTATTATAAAATTATAGCATAGTAAGTAATATCTTTTCTTTATTAATTTATTTTATTTCTCTAATCCAATCAACAAAACGTATTTATTTATTTCTTTCTTTCTATGTATTTTTCTAAAATGTTCAAATTTTACCTCCCTTTTCACTAACAATATCTTCGGAGTCATATTCTAGGAAGAATTGTTACATGCTAACATCAAGATAACTTCTAACTTCATCTAATGTCTTCAAAGGAGCCTGCATATTTTTGATGAAAAGCTATGTTTTTTATTAGCCATCTCTTAAAGCAGTTAATGAAATGGAATCATTGACTTTTAGCAACCCATCTTCATCAACTCTTGTGTATTGTCTCATTTCATCGACATTCTTTCTTAAAATGACTTCGCTTTCATTGCTCTTGAAGATTTCACGAAGTAATTTTCTAATAGCAATACGCTCATATGGCTCTTTACGAACAAGTCCACGATATTTATCTAAATTTAAATTGATATGTTCTATCATTTAATTGCATTTATCAACTGTGGCAGCAAGTTCATTAGCAATATTCTTTAATTCCTTTTCGATATCATCTTCACCAGAAATTTATTTTTCAAAATCAAGCTATTTTTCTTCTAAATCCTTAATCAACTCACCAAAAATGAGCTTTACAGGCTTGATATCATGCTTATTCTTCTTGTGATTGATGAATTTACAGAAGGCGCATACAGGAACCAATTGAGTAGAACATCCATCTTCCATGCAAAATTCACTCAACTAATGATCGCCATGGTGAGCTTCCTAAGTACAGTTTGGCAACTTATATGCTCCTAAGCTTTCTATTAAACCTTAATTTTTTAACATGTTGTTTTAACTTTAGTTTATTATTAACTAGCTATGCTAATATGTGCTTTGAATAGTGTCTTTACAATTTAATATTTAGATTAGTTATTTTTTATAACAAATGTAAAGTTAATAGAAAATCAACTTAATTAAAATGAATAGCAAGCAGCACTATCATTTAATTTATATTGAAGATTATGGAGGTTTTATTAATAACTCTTCTTATTTAAATCATGCTTTCGAATATATTTCTTTTAGAAATATATCTCTTCATTTTAGGAGGAATAGTAAGTAATACATATAATTATGATTTTAACTAAATTTTTTTATCTTTAAACTGCAGTCATAGTTAAGTAGATAATCATTCATATTACTTATTTATTTGCTGATACAAAATTAGAAATTTTATTAAAAAATACTTAAACTATAAATCTCAAATCATCCATAAATATTAAAAACTTTACCATAAATATATTTGAACAAAATATTATTATTAACTATTATATGAACTGTTTAATACAGAAATTATATTTATAAGTAATAGAGGTGGCACATAAAATATGAAAATGGACGACAGTCCACTCGTAGATAGAAATAAAATTATAAATATGTCAATAAATTAAATATGTTTTAATAATTAAATATATTTAATTAGAATTATTACTATACAATCTTTCTAAGATCATATTTATTAGCAAAATAATATTAAATAAAAAATGGCAACCAAGGTGGGACTCGAACCCACAACCTTCAGATTAGAAGTCTGCTGCGCTACCATTGCGCCACTCGGCTTTTACGATAATTAATAGAAAGTATAACTATAACTTTGATGATTCTTGAAAGATTGAATGAGGCAAGATGTTTGATGTTTACTCGTTGATGAAAATGATATAAAATCATATTAATTTTATTATTTTTTAAAAAAATTAATAAACAACTTGTTTTAAAGTTACTTATTGATTATTAATCATTTTTAGAAAATAAATGGATAATATTAGCGTATTTTTTGATTATAATCAGGAGAATGCTAAGTGATATATTCTTCACTTAGTTAGTGAATGCTAAAATTTCTATTTTTAATAATTTAATAAATCTGATTAAAAAATAGGCATATTTTGAACAATTTTTCTGATCAATCAATCAAGCCGAAAGATAAGGAAGGGAGTTATTAGTTAGATTGCTAATTATATGAACTGTCTAATCTGCTATAATCATTGCACAACTGATTAGATTAATGTTTGTCTTGACCAATCTTGTAAAGAAAATATTTTTTGTTCAGGATGCATGCTTAGACACCCATCCTATCATTAAAAACCTATTAAAATGAAGAAATTTCTTAACTAATTAAAAAGAAATCTTCCAGATGAACAGGTCCTTCAAAGCATAAACTCATAGAAAGTTATTTCTGAATTAGAAAATAATTACTAGCGTAGTAATAAATTATTTAAATAGTTGAAAGAAAGTATCATTAGGTAAATTGATATTGTAATTAACCAAATGTCTTCTCTCTTTGATCATCTCCATAAACAGTATTCTCAAACACATGCAAAAATGATTAAAATTCATACTCAGAGATATTTGATAGAAAAAATAAATGAAGAGTAAACTGTAGAATCCTTGAAATCTCTCATCAATGAATACAAAACATAATCTCTTGATATCAATCACGCAAACTGTTGTAATAATAATGATAATAAACCACAATCACTTTCTTCATCAACACTTCGTACCTATTCTATATCTTCAAATACACCAAAGTAAGTCAAATAAAAAAACAGTTTTGATTAAATCAATTAAGCACACTCAAATATTTACAAGAAATTCGAAAATATTCATTAAGAAGTTATTTCGTTTAATGAGTTTTCTTAGCAATTTCTTGAAAAAGAGCTTGATAAATCATCACAATTAATGTACGAAAGCTTTGAAAGTATTAAGAAATTCATATCTACGTGTGCTTCCTCTACCCAACGTACTAAAAATCTTACAAATAAATTCCTAGATACACTTCAACCACTATTCCAAAAAGAGGAATAGATAATTTGCCATAAAAATAATATGCCAGTCTAAGCAATTGTAGTAAATCGAAAGTAAAACTAAGTAATAACAGCATCTTTTGATTGTAATATTATAGTTAGAGATATGCATAGTCTGGTAGAATTACATACATTAAAAGCACATACTTAGTGGATACGTGCACTCGCAATTCAAGAATATTCCATAAATAACCCATTCCACTACTCAAAGAGTATTCTACTTTCCTGTGGTGATGATAAAATAGTATAGTCATGGAAATTAAATTAATAAACACCTCCTTCATTCTATTAGTCAATTTCTGATTAACAATCTTAATATACCACTCAAAAAGTTTTATAAACCCTTCCTTTCTAACTTAATCTGAAAGCATGTTTACTTCTGATGGTTTCAACTAATTCTGTTGCTATATGTACTGGTCCTACTGATAATTACAAAATATTCATTTATGACATTATAAGTGGAGAGTGTCAAAAGTATAATTTTTAAAGATTGATTTAATTAGAAAAATATTTGTTAAATTAAACATTTTTGATAGATAGAATAGATGAAAAGCTAATAAAAATATTTTGTTTAAATTAAACTTTTTAAATAAAGAAAATAGATGAAAAATTAGTGAATAATAACAAAATTAATAAATTGAAAAATTAAATATTTATTTTTATAATAGGGTTTTAAGTGGTAATAGAAAATATATAAGAAGTGCTATTTATTTGGAAGACAAAAATTATTTGTGTTCGGGAAGTGATGATGGTATAATTGGAGTTTGGAATTTGTATGAACCAAACAATGAGAAATTTAAGTTTAGGATAAATGCTTCTTTATTCCCAATTTAAGCTCTAATATATGAAGAGAGAAATAATCTTATATGTGCAGGATGTTAGGATGGTAAGATATTAGTTTATTCAATAGGTTAAAATCCAAAGCTATTAAAGATTATTTAGAGTAGTACTTGCACCTCTGTGAGTGCTCTTTGTAAATTAAATAGTAATTATTTTGTTGCTGCTGTTGGCAAAAACATTCTTGTGTATCTCTTTTAGAATGGATAGCTAGTAAACAGTATTAACAATAAAAATAGTAATAATATTTCAGTAATTTCCTATTGTCCTCAGAATCAAAAATTATTTGTTGGAGATGTGAGAGGTCAATTATCTTCTTTTTCAGTACTAATTGTTTGATAATAAAAAATCAATAATATTAATTAATATAAAAATACTACAATTATGATAAAAATTATAATTAAATAGTCTATCTTTCTTCCTTTCTTTCTATAAGCAACTATAAAATGAAGCATGTAATAAATATTAAAATATTCCCTTTAATAATAAATAGTATCTCATCCTATTTATCTATTTATAGTATAATCATCTATCTACTTAAACTTAAATAAATATTTTAATTATTAAAACTTCACAATAAATATTTCTAAGTATTAATTAAACTTAGATTTTATGTTATCGCTTAATAGATAATAACACATGAATATATTAATAAACTATTTCAATCTGGTTAATTAAGGTATAAAATGGAAATTTTGAGAGAAAGGAAAAGATTTTAACAAAAAAACGGTTCTCAAAAGCCTTAATCAAAGTGAATTTACTGTGTTTAGTTTTTACTAACTTCATTTAAAGCAATTAGAAAATGATATTTCCATAATATCAATTCTAGATATCTCTAATTTAACACTTATTATATATTTAATTATTTATATTTTATGATCTATCTACTTAAGAGTAAACCTTAAATATTAAAACTGCTAAATAGATAGATAGATAGATAAATAAATAAATACTTAATAAATTATAAATGGGAGATATTGTAGATATAAAAAATGCTAAGAGAATATAATTAATAAGGTAATAAATAATTCACATATTTACATTTATATATTTATTAAAATTTACAATTAATGAAATTAGTGCTCTTTGTTTAATTTTAATTCTCAATATTGCTAATTTAACTCTTATAATTTATTTTATATTAATTTATTTATTATTCAATTTATACATTTATTTTATTTCAAGACTATTTTCTTACATTTTTTGTATTATTCTTACTACTTATTACATCAGAATTTCATTTTGTTTACAGTTTGCTTTTAGCTATTTTTTAATGATTAATTCTTTTAATATGCTGGCATTTTCACACTAGTTTTTAGTTAAATAACACTTATTTCTTCCTATATCTCTTATTATTATGGCTCAGGATCTTTATTTAACGTATCAATATATAAATCCTAAGATACTTTTACAGGACTGTTAACGTGCCACTCCAAATACTTATAGAATGCCATAAACTGCATTCTAGCCATAAATCTTGCTCTTAAAAATTTACTACAAGTTGTCAGTATTCTATCAGATCTAATTTATATTTAACAGATATTCTAAAATGTATTAAAAGGAATAAATTACTTAGAAAAAATAATAGTAGCATCCACTAAATATGGCTATAAATTGAAGATACAATCTCTAAAAGTTTTTGATATTAAATTTATTCCATTTTAAGTTATCCCTCTCCATCTTTATTTTAATTAAACATTATTTCATTTTTATCAAGATGAAAATAAATCCCTATTTACCCACTAATATTGAGATTAAAGTTTAATAATCCGTTAAGCTTTTCAAATAAGCTAGTTACTCCAGTACAAATCTCTTCTAAACCATAATCAGTACATTTAGTCCATCTTATTATTTTTTTAGAAATTAATTACTAGTTTTTGTAAAATTTAGTTACCCAAACAAATTGAAGTTGATATGGTGCAATCTTTAACATTAATCAGACAAGTCTTACATTAATTAAGATATTAATTCACAAGATCTATCATTACACTTTCCCCAACTAATTAATATTAAACAGATTTTTAACTTAATAAATATAATTAAATGAACAAGAAAGAAAATTACTTCCACAAGCTGAATTTGAATTCTTCGATTTGGCTTGCTTTTTGAATAGCTTCAGTAATGCCGATTATTATTTCTTCGGATGCTTATTAAGTACACAAATTCCATCTATTTTATTATGTATTTTTATTAATCTACCCTTATTTAGAATATTAAATTACCCTTCAAAAGATAAATTCAGGTGGATAAGATTGCTGTTTGCATCCTTCATCGATGAAAGAGAATTCGCAAGTAAAATCGCTCCTGTTTCAGTTACTTCTTTCCAGCTTTTTAATACAATAAATAATGGTAAAATACAATTTTATCTGATTTGTGTTTATGAAGGAAGTACTATGAATGATACTTTGGATGGTAATACAAAATTTAAAGAATATTTAATATCATACAATTAATTAATGATCAAATTATAGTTAAATTGAGTTGCTTTTCTGTTTTATTGATTATTTGATCAATTATTTTGATCAAAAACTTTCTATAAACTGAATAGATATAGTTGTTAAGAATATTACTTGTTTAGATTGATAATAAAATGTGTTAAGTTCTTTCCTTTTGTAAATAGTTCTTAGAAGCAGTCTGCAATACTCTTTATAGAAAAATCAGTGCATCTCTTCCAGCTTATTTAAATAAGCAAATATAAAAATATAGTTCGAAAATTTCATAAAAATTCATAGATAATACCTCTTCAAATCTATTTCTAAGTGCTCTAACCTACCCGATTCAGCAACCTCTGCGATACTTGTAAATAATTTTTATACAGTTTCATCGTCAACATCTATGCTCTAGTTAATACTTTAAAAGTATGGGAAAGAATTATAAATAATATAATATTAGAATGAATAAAGGAAAATAAATTTTACTGAGTATCTAATTCGGGAAGTAAAATGGATAATGATTTAACATTAAGGCATTTTGAGTGAATATACTTAGAGATTATGATGCATTATTTTTTTTCTTGCTATCCACTGTGTTCGTTTTACATTAAATGGGATTTATTATTTGAGTAATTTTAAGAATAAAAAAGGTAATTTACAAAGGCTTCTCAAACGAAATAATTTTATTATCAAAGTACCCACCTCTCTTAGAACACTCTTGTAAAGTATCCCTATCAAATACTTTAAATATATATTTATCGAATTCTGCATTAATTTTATCAAGTTGCTTCTGATTATCTATAACAATCTATTTTATAAATTTATGAGGCTTTCTTACACGATTTATGGTTTATTGTTCCCTTTTACTAATCAAATTCTCCTATAAAGAAGGTTTTAAAATTGCCTTAGATGGCCTTTGTTTCATTTTTGTTCAGATATTTTTGAAAAGAATTCTAAATTGATTTGTTTCTTGAGGTAATATTAAAATTCTAAGCTTAGAATTTACTCCACTTTTTCTGTTTATAGTTGTTTGTTTGACTTGGTTTTTTAATCAATTTTTTGATGAAATTTAACTAGATTGTATTATTTAGTGAATACAAGACACTTTATTTTAACTCATTAGCTTACTTATTTTCTTAACTATAAATTAGGAATGACTAAATGACTGACCAAGCTCAAATATTCTTCTCCCTCCAGTAATTATTAATTACTCCTAAATAAATATACGGTATTTCATTCACACAATTTATTATTATTGAAGAGAATTTTAATTCTTTCATATCAATCTCTAAAAGCAATGAATGAATGATTGATTGAGTGGTATAATATTATTCCTACTTTACAAATCCTTTTCTTTGAAGCCTAAAAGTAAAGATTACTTACTTAATTTTATCTATTTAAAAATAATAATTGAAATAAATTTGTAACTTAAATTCTGTATTTAAAATAATATTATTTAATTTAAAATATTCAGATTTTTACATCATTTCAATAAATCAATTTTAACAATTATAAGTAATGAGTGGGTGATTGAAAGACTTAATTTATGATATGAAATTAAATTTTAAATCCATCCTGAGAATAGTAAAGTTGAATTGGATCTTTATTTTATAAAAAGATTACAGTACAGCTAAAAATTTAAATATCTAAAACTTTCAAAATTTTTTTACTTTTGTTTGTTGATAATTTATTGTTCTATTTTCTTTATTTTTTAAATAATTTTTGAAATTGATAATTCCATTTTAAAGTAAACACTAAGAAATAAATAAGAAATTAATATTTAATAAAAAAATAATACTATCAAAGCAATTAATACAAATGTCTAGTAGTGATTTAAGTAGTATTTCTTCTGAATCAGAAGCACATTCTTCTTCATTTTCATCTCCATAATCTTTACATGATTAGTAAAGCTCTTCAAGTTAAAGCTAGGATAGCCACCCAAAGAGATCAAACAAGAAGAAATTCTCGAATAGAAAGAGTTTACAACTTAGAAAACCTCATTTTCAAAGGTCAAAAAGTTCTACTGCTACTTCAATTTTTCCACTTTAGTAAAAGAAAAGAATTTCTTTCAACCTAAACAATCAAGAAGATTATTTAGATGATCCAAATATTCATTTTAATGGTAGAAGTAGAAAGAAATCTAGATTCAGTAATACAGAAATAGTGTCATTAGATTAAAGATAGTCTCGATCACTTTAGTTTAGAAGATAGAAGAGTGAATAACTACAGATCAAAAGAAAAGCTTCAGATGTAGAAATATCAACCTAACCTTAATCAATTCTCAAAAAGTCGTTCATAGGAAGATCAAATTCAATGGTAGAAGGATTTAACCGTGAATTAAATGGAGGTGAGAATTCTCCGATGTAACGTTAAAATAGTATTTAGGTATAACATGCATAAATTGAATAAATACCAAATAATCAAATTAATCAATAAGTCTACTCAGATACTTATTCTCCTAAAAATTAATTTCAATTTAAAAAAGACTCTAGAAACTCTTACTTTTCTCATACACAAATAGGCTAGGAAAGTCCTTTAAATTCAAATGATTCCAATAAAATAAATAATAACAGCTTAATTAAGTAAAGTAACGACTACAAATAATTAGGTAATAAAAATAAATAATTAGAATTAGGATTTGAATAAACATATCATTAAGTCCAATAATTAAATGGTTTGAATAAACCTATTAAACCAATAAATAATTTAAATGAATTAAGCTAATAGAGTAACAATAGCAATTACAGTTTAAACAATTTAAATAGCAATAATAATAGTAATGGAGGAGGAAATACTCCTAATAGTAGAAATGGTTAAACATAATATCTAAATAGCTCAATGAATACCCCACCAAGTACTAGAAATAATAAAAAAATGGATAGCCTAAATAATATTGGTAATAATGGTGGATTTAGTGATTATGTATTATATTCTTCAAATCCTAGCAGTTAAGCCATTACGAATGTCAACTCAGCTACAAGTATTACAAATCACAATCATTTACATAGAAGTCCTTCTTAGTAATAGATAGTTAATAAGAAGAAAGATTATCAAGAGGTACTTAGAGAGCTCTTAGATACACAGGATAAGTTAAGAGAAGAGGAAGTAAAGAATCTACAATTAATAAAATAGCTACAAGAGAAAGATAAAAATTATAATCTACTTGCAAAATAGAAACAAATACTTTAATAAAGGAATTCTACTAAATAAAATATTTTAAAAGAAGTTAAGAGGAGTCTTAATACAGTAGAAAAAAGAAATAATCTAATACCCATTTATATCCCTTTTAATTAGAGAGCTATTTCCAAACTCAAGCACTTATACTAGTGGATCTTCCACACAACAATGTTCATAGATTATTTTAAATTAGAAAAATAAAGTTTTTTTAATCAAAATACTCTAAACTATGCCAAAAACTCAATCTACATTTATAATCTACTATTTCTCAATTCTTTTCTTTCACTTCTTGTAATCATTAAACTATTGATAAATAATAAAATGAACGATGTAATCCCATCTTTATTTTATTCTGCATTTGGTACTGATATCACTCCACTCTTTACTCTCTAGTAATTATTTAATAATTTATCAAATATTTTCTTCAATATTTATCTAAACTTCAAATTACATATAATATTATAGAATATTGGTTGCTATTTTAGTCATCCTTCTAGCTTAATCTATTCACTTATCGCATGCTAAAGGAGAAGAAGTTAGAGGAGAATCTAAAAATCTAGGTAAAATGAGTGCATTAAAACTAGTATTTAGTTAATTCGACTTTAAAGAAGGCAAATGCTTAGAATAAGTAGAATTTTACAAAGAAAATACGTCTAAATTGATAAAGTAGTATCTAAAAAAGAATAATCCTTACAAACATATAGAGTAGAGTTAAATTAGTAAAATAAGTATTCAAACAATCAGATTTGTACTTAATGTTGGAGTTATTTTAGTTTCTATCTATGCAAACAAAATTTAATTGGAATAAATAATTCTTAATAATTTAATGCATCAAGGAATGGCATAGTCCTTTACTTTAATAGGAATATCTGAGATAGCAAGTTTCTTTATTAAACTAATTTATAGACTAACCAGAATAGAAGTATATCCTAGTGAAGTAGATGGATTATACAAAATGCAATTTTTCTCAACATTAATTTTATTCTCTTACCAGATCATCTCATATTTCAATATCATTCAAATGCAAGAAGAATTTACGTTTCTTCCTCAAATCTCTACCCAATTTTCTTTTATTAATAATAAAGAGCATTTATAGGTCTTAGATTATTCTGAATTTCAATGCCCAGAAAAAATTGTAAGCTATCTTTTAATGATTTTAATGGCTTCATACTTTTGCTCATGTATATTTTTTAATGTCTTACATTTCATATGGAATAAAATATGTACCTGCTTTAGTAATTCAGCCTGCTTTAAAAAAAATAAATAATAATTTGATTATAATAAAAATAACTTAAGGGATTGCATACTATTAATACTAATAAAGTCAAATTAAATTTTATTTGTTGGCACATTCTTGATTGGATTAGTGTTCTTCATTATAAAATTTGGTATTAATATTTTAATATTAAGATCTTCAAAAGTTCTTAATTATAGCGTTTAAGAATCATTTCTAATATAAAGAAGATTTAATTATAATTTAACTTATGCCTTCATGATTATATTTTTATTCTATTTCTATTTGAGCTCATTTAATTATTCTAAGTTCTATGATTAAGAAGGTTAAATATGTGGACCTTTAGAAAATAACCTTAGCATTTCAAAATATATTGAATAAAATTTATTCTCCAAAGCTATAATCGGATAAGTTTATGAAATCATTACTTGGGTTCCTCTTGTTTGGATGCTCTATGTATCTTACCTAATTAGATAGTGGATAACTGAATCATATAAAACAGAATGGGAGATAGAATACAAAAACCAATTTAAAGTAATGAAATAAATTAAAAACCACTATCAATAAAAGATTGAGAGAATTCAAGGGAAAATTGAGAATACTAAAGCTAATTTGGCTAACACTTAATAATAGATAGGATGTTATTTAAAAAATAAATGAAATCTATATTTAAAACATAATAAACATGATTAAAAACAGTTATTTCAACTATTTTATTAATATATTTCCTATTTATTTATACATTGATGTATTTAACTTTTCTTTTAGCTTATAAATAGAAAAAAACTTTTCCTGTTTGATTAAGCAATACAAATTAGAACATATTATATATTTTAGAATTGCTATATAAGGTTTTCTTATCCACTTAATTAACTAAATACATGCTTTCCGTTTTAATTACCTTTACAAGTTACAATAATTTAATTTATAATAGCAATTTATATTTTAGAAAATCAATTTCAGGAATTTTTCATTAGTTTAATTAATGTACTTGTTAAAATATTTATCAAACAAATAACAAATATATTCATTTTAATTAAAAACCTGAATTTTAATATATAATATATTACTTAATTTTAAATTTTAATCCTAAAGTTATATCCTTTAGTTATTATCAATCAATTTACTAAAATTTATAATTATATTATTTTACTGATCAGAAGAAAAAAATCAATTCCTATTTTCATTAATTTCAGAATCCATTGCATGGAGTATTATTAGGGTATATTGCAGAATCAATATAAAAGTTATTAATTGTGCTATTTGACAACTTAGATTCAATGAAATTTTTCAAGGCTAAAGCAGCTGTTTATCCTGAATTCTAGGGGACATTATAATTAACATTATTGAAGGTTTCCTACTTGTTAGAAAAGACATGATTAATACAAGAAACGGCCCAAACTCCCCAATCTGGTTTAGTTGTTTAGAGATTAACAAGTATATTGTAATTATTATTTCTTAACCAGCTAATCTTAGCTTTTTCTGCTACAGTGCAATTTTAAAGAGAATTATTAGCAGTCACACATGTTATTCCTAGAACTTGTGTTAAGGAGTAAGAATCATAGAGGGAATTTATAATGAAAACAGGGACAGGCATCAAATCAAAAACGAAAGCTGCTACTTAGCATTTATAAATTTAAAGATCATCATATAAGTAGGGACATCCTTCAGGTTGGAGAATTGATCTATTATTGTTTGTAATCAAATCAAGATAATTTGCTAACACATTGTTTTAAGTAGTTTCAACAGTAGGGAAAAGACCACTATCAGGAGCACAAAATACTTTAACAGAGAGAGCTAAAGTTTTTCTAAGATATTAATTCCAGAAATATGCACCTAAACCCCCAGCACTACCACCTGAAAGAACTGCTACAGATGATTAACTCAATGCATGATTAGTAATTAAACTATTAATAACCTCGACCATTGTGTCGTATCCTCTGAAGTATAAAGTAATTCCAGATTAAGTAACTTCTGAACTTCCTTAAAAGAGATTTCCGTCACAGTATTTAACATAAACTTTATTCCAGTTATAAAACAAAGGATTCTAAAGACTAGAGTCGCTGAAACTACCTTGATTAGAGTATGTATTACTCCAATTTAAGCTAGATCCCAAGTCAGTCTAAGATCTTTAATAGCAATTTAATAAGATATTTTATACTGTGCTACCTTAGCATCTTCCACCACCTTATTTTGCATAAAAATAAAAAATTTAATAAATTTAGAAAAGCTAAATAAGATAATTTTTTATTAATGATATTTGATATTTTTTACCTTCTAGATAAATTAAGAATTTATCTGCACCAGATCCACTTCCAGGTGTAAAGTAGTATCCTGATTAAGTTCCATCAAGGCATCTGGCTCTTGTAGTCGTAGGTAGCAAATACAAATTTTGTGATTAAACTAAAATGGCAGTAGCTAGAAGTAGTAGTATTGTTTTGGTTAGCATCCTTTATCTATGTTTATTTTTTTCTTTCTTTTGTTTAATTTTCAGTATTTATTTATTATCATAATATCTGTTTTAGAATAGATAATATAAATTAGTTATATATGATGTAAGTATAGGAATTTGATTGACGAATTATAGCAGCTCATATTTTCTTGACTAAAATCCTACCCAGAAATAAAATTCGTATTATTTAATTTGGTTGGATTGTTTAAATTTCTGGCTATTAATGTGTATGTGTAAAAACTGTTGTGACCATAAATTAAATTTGAAATTTAAACTTAAATAGGAATATTACATTAATTGCTTAACTATAAATATCCATCCTTCTATAACTAAAGATACTTTAAAGTTATGATAATGTTTGTATGGATTGCTAACTGTACGATCCCATTAAAATATTTAAATTTTAAGAAAATAATTATGTCCATCTCAATACATTAATATATTTATTTATCGTTATTAATTACTTTTATTACATTATATCAATTTAATTACAATTTATTATCTTATTTGGATGAATTATCTTACTTAACTTGCTTACTTAATTTTCAATTCCTTTTTAATTAAATAGAATTCTTAGAAAAAAATGAAGAAATTGATAAAACAAAGAAAAATATAACATAATTTTAATGATAATTATAAATGTTCTCATTTACTTTTAAGTTATAATGTATTTACTTTGTTTTTTTAATTTATTAATATAATTCGAGAATATTTCTCCATAAATTTAATTAGGGCAATACTTAAATTCCAATTTACTTTAAAAAAAATAAACAAGATAAAAATAGTACTTTCAATTTCTTAATTAGATTTCTAAAATTTAATAATATTTTTCATAACTTCTACAAAAAAGTTGTTACATTCAAAAAATAATTTTAGTTGATTTTGATTTTCAGTTTACACATTTAATTATAAATAAAGTATAACTCTTCTTCAATACCCATTACAAGGAGTATTATCAGGATAAATTTCAGAGTCTATGTGGAAATTATTGATAGGCTAGTTAGAAAGTTTAGATTCTATGAAATTCTTTAATGCTATAGCAGGAGTTAAACCTGAATTAATAGGAACATTGTAATCAACATTATTGAATGTAGCTTTCTTGTTAGAGAAAACATGCATAATACAGGAGATAGCCCAAACACCCCAATCTGGTTTAGTTGCCTAAATTCCTGTAAGTATATTGTAAGTGTTAGTTCTCAACCAATCAATCTTAGCCTGTTCGGTGGCTGAGCAATTTTGAAGAGAATTACTAGCAGTCAGGCAAGTTATATTTAAGATATAATTCAATGAGTAAGAATCATATAGGGAATTTATAATAAAAACAGGAACAGGCATTAAATCAAAAATGTAAGCAGCAACCTAACATTTATAAATTTAAAGATTATCATTAAGATAAGGACATCCTTAGGGTTAGATAATAGATCTGTTATTGTTTGTGATCAAATCAAAATAATTTGCTATCACATTGTTTTAGGGAACATCAATAGCAGGGAAGAGACCACTGTCAGGAGCACAAAAAACTTTAACAGAAAGAGGAAGTATGTTTCTAAGATATTAATTCCAGAAATAGGCACCTAATCCACCAGCACTACCACCAGAAAGAACAGTTACGGATGACTAACTCAATCCATGATTGGTAATTAAGCTATTAATTGTTTCAACCATAATGTCATAACCTCTGAAATATAAAGTCTTTCCAGATTAAGTAACTTCTGAACTTCCCTAATAGAGGTTACCATCACAGTACTTTATATAAACTCTATTCCAATTATAAAAGTAAGGATTTAAAAGAGTTGAGCCATTCAGATTTCCTTGGTTTGTGAATGTAGAACTCCAATTCTTACTCGATCCTAAGTCAGTCAAGGATCTCTTATAACAATTTTCTAAAATTTTTTAAACACTTGTACCTTAACAATGACCACCACCTTTTTTAATATTGAATGAAAAATTGTATTAAATAAATAATTAAGGTGAGAATAATCAACATCCCTCCAATCTCTCAATATTTTATAGTTTTAATAAAAGTTTCCATTAACTTTTCTTTTAAAGAGGGAATTAAATTGTTAAAATTTATTTTATTGAAATATAAAAAATAATGAAGTCATATCAATAGATTTGAATATTTTTTGTGAATATAGAATAGAAAATATATAATAGAATAATTTAAATGAGGCAAATTTTATCACAATGGCATTATTACCTTCTAGATAGATTAGGAATTTATCTATGCCAGCTCCTGATCCTGGAGTGAAATAGTAACCAGATTAGGTTCCATCTAGGCATTTAGCTCTAGTGGTTTTTGGTAACAAAAGCAAATTTTGTGATTGAACCAATGCAAAACAAGCTAGAAGTAAGAATAGATACTTTGAGGTCATCTGAATTAATTTTAGATTTTTTTTCTTTTCCTATTTTTTTGGAATTTATCTATTATCTATAAATTGACTCTCAAATAGATTTAATTTAGTGATTTTGAATAAGTGTAAACAAGAAATTGGATTAGCTAATTAGAATCACACCCTATTTAGTTTAATTAATAGCCACAAACAAAAATTCATAATATTTGGTTATATTTAGATTATTATTATTTCTTTTAGATTCTGAAAAACTCTATCAAACAATATTGTTCCATTAATCAAATTTTTATTTACATTTTTTTAAGGAGGATTTTTTAGGATTGTTACTTCCTTAATTAAACTTACAAATATCGAAAGATTTTCTTTAGTTATTATTCAAAAAGTTTGATTTATTAGTAAATCCTATTCCCTTTTATTTAAGGGATATAATTATTAGATTTCTCCAATTAATAAATATTTCATGCACACCTTTGCCTTTATTACCTTTTACACTATTATTCTAAAGTAGATTAAGAATTTTTTCTAGAATTTATCTTTTTGCAAAATTTATTACAATCAGTAAAATAACTTCTTTTTAAATTATTTTTTAACTGAAAAAGAATTCGTAAAAGAAAATGAATATTTCAAAATGAATGTTTTAATTTAAATGTAAAATGCCTTTATTCAAATTGAGAAAATGAGGTTATAGAAGTTATCAAACATAAAAGAGATGGTTATTAAATAGATTGCTTATAACATAATTAAATTATAATATTGATACATTAATAATAAATGAAATAATGTTTACTAGATAAATTTCTAATCAGTAAATTTAATAGAGTAACATCAGATTAAAAGCTAATCAACTACATGCGCTATTATTAGGGTAAAATACTTGATCGATATGAATATTCGTTCTGACTAGATCCGTGATTTAAGGTTCAATAAAGAGCTTTAGAGCTTGTGAAACAGTAATCCCAGAATTCTAAGGTACACTGAAATTAGGATTGTTGAAAGATGTATTTATATTTGAGAAAACATGAAAGATGCAGGAGATAGCCCACACTCCCCAACCAGATTTTTAGGAAACAATTTAAAAGAGAAGATTTGCTAATTCAGTGTTAAGCTGATTTACTTTTTACATCTCTTGCTGAGTACATCTTATTAAGGAATTCTGTTACAAGCATCTTATTCCCATATTATTTTATAGAGATTGTGAATCAATAAGTGATTATATAAAGAATGTTGGAGCTACCACTAGATCAAGAATATAAATTGGAATTTAACACTTTTGAACATCTACATCAGATCGAAGATAAATACAACCTTAGGGTTAAAGTATTCCTCGTTGGTTACCTGTAATCAAATCTATATATCTAGCGAATTCATTGTTTTAAATGATTTTCACAGTAGGATAAATAGCACTATCAGGCACAATATAAAGATTGGAAAATTATAAAGCACTCCTGATAAACGAACTCCAGAAGAGAGCTGCTTATCCACCAACATCACCTCCAGAAAAGACAACAGTTTCAGCATTTTACATATTCTAATTAACAATCAGATATTGAATTATTTCTATTATATTGTCAGATCCTCTAAAATAAAGTGTAGTGTCTTTGTAAGCATATGGAGTTGAGCTTCCTTAGTACATATTTCCATCACAATATTTCACATAGACTTTATTCCAATCATGAAACAGAGGATTCAAGTCTGGAGATTCATTAAAGCTTCCACTATTTGTGTAAAATTTTAGCCAATTCGTGCTTGAACCCAAAATACTTTTCGATCTGATATAACATGATTCTATTGAACTCTGAAGAGTGCCTGAAAAGCATGAACCACCTCCTTCTAAATAAATGTAGAATTTGTTAAATCCTTTTCCTTTCCCTGGGAGATAGTAGAATCCTGCTGGTGAACCATCTAAGCATCTGGCTCTTGCTGCAGAAGGTAGTAAAATTAGATTATTAACTGGATTAGTTGGGCTTATTTATTCTAAACTTTGTTCAAACAAAGCCAATAGAAATATAACTAATATCATTTACTAAATATTTTAATATTTATGATTGCTTATTTATTAAAACGTATTATCTTTCAATAAATAATTGATTTATAACTAATTAATTATTTTTAGGTTTTAAATTAAAAATGAAAATAGATAATAAATTATTTGTTCATTTAGAATTTTTTTAGTAATAGAATTTATTACTAAGGAGTATTTTTATTTAATAATTTGTTTTCTTTAGACTTTAAGTATTTCATAAATTTGTAAATTAATTAAATTATAATGTAAGAAATAGAATGTTATTAATTAGATTTCTAATAATATATTTTTAGTGAAAATAATATCCATTTTCTCCTTTAATAAATCTATTAAAGAGTTTGGCTGGTTAATTTATCTATATTATATTGCTATAGAAGAATAACTCAATGATTTTTAAATTTTTAATTAAAATGCGTTATAAATTGATCGCTTATAACTTAGATTTTTCAGTTGGGAGTTAATAAAGGTAAGATTAAAGTTATGCATTCATGCAGATAATTAGACAAAATTTTACATCATTATTAAAAACCCTATTAACTACTTTATTTATTTATTTTTTGTATAAATCAATTTATTCAAAATAAATATAATAATAGGAATCATAAACTTTAACATTTAGAAGCAATCCTAATGTTTTAGTAATAACAATCATCCTATTATATAACTCTACTAAGAAAAATAGTCACTTAACATTAGGAATGATATTTTTTAAAAAACATATAAAATTTAACTGAATTTAGCATAAAGATTAATCTATTATTTCAAGAGCTACCTGTGCTTATAAATAATACGAATGAAATCTTTAAAAATAATAAAACCTAAAATGCAGCCTTAGGCTGTAGTCAGTTATTTTTTAATAAAATAATAAGTTAGCATTTGTACTATAATTAGCTTAATCAAAATATAAAATAAATACAACTCTTAAACTACAATTTATAATAATCAATCCATTTTCTACCTTACAGTAATCCTCTTACATTAATAAAGTACATTAAAAATAAAATTTATGTTATTCTCCTAAGGACAATTAAATAAAATAAATAATTTCTTTTATTATGTTCTATATTTATTTACATCTATTTATTTTTTATTTTTATTTTAATAAAATTAAATAAATATTATTTTATGGGCATATGAGAATATTTAGAAATTTTAATTATTTTTTATATAAATTGAGTTAGTAATATGAAATTCTTAAAATATTATATTCTATTAAACTTATGATAAACTAGTTTGCCTGGTTTACAATGTGGTTAATTTTATAAATTATTAATAAGTGATAATTTAATGAAGTATTATTATTATTATGAGAAAGAAAAAATAATCATCTAATCTATATCCCCATATAATCTGATGGTTTATATTTACATTTTTTGCGCGAAAGATTATATTAATTGCAAATATTCACATGAAATATTAAATTATATCCATTCTGTATTACTTATTAAATTAAGAAGTTGTTAAAATCTAATCAAAATTTATTTAGATTCTATTTATCTTAAATTCCTATTCCATTGTAAATAATATTGATGTCGGCCAAGAAGAAAGCTAATTAAAAAGACTTGTTAAAAGAAGAGACTGAAAAAAAGTAAAAAGAGCCATCTTCTTCAAAACAAAAGAAGAAAGTAGAATAGCTACTATGTAGAAATTTAAATGTCAAGGGACAGAAAACAAAATAAAAAAAGGGAGATAGATAAAAATCATAGAAGAATACAGAATAGAGTAATATTTAAGATAGAAATAATGCAGAGAAAGATAAAAATGGAAATAACTTATTTAAGGATGTATTTAATGAAGATGACTAAGAGTAGCATAATTAAAATTCGATTGATTTTGAAAATGAGAATATCCTTGATCTTATTAAAAACTATACATTCATTAAGGATAAGAGTTAGAAATCTGCTCGATCATCAGTCGATGCAATTTCTAAAAGTAAATCTAGTATCTCTATGGGAGAAATTAACACTAAATAGAATGAAAAATAAGCCTAAAACGATGATTAAATGGAAGTAGAAAATGAAGATGAAAACTTAAAAAATATAAAAATAGAATATAAAGAGGTTGAAGAAAACAGATAGAGCTCAGAAATGGAAGAAGATGAAGAAGAAAGCGAATAAATGACTATTGGTAACTCTTCTAATAAAAAGCTTAAGAAAATTAAATAGATTGATATCTTATAAAAATGTAATAGCTAGTAAATAGCAATATTAAAGAATGTAGAATTAACAACTATGTAAGTAATTGATAATGAAGATGATGATTTTTAAAAAACTGAAGATTAAGCTCTTAATAACAAAAAAACAAATGATTAAGATATTTAAGAAGGAACAGAAAATGAAATAGATATAGGAGAACTTCCAGAATTTACGAGAAAAGAAAATATTAGAGATAAAAATGGAAATTAAATTGGGAGTGAAAATTATGATCCAACAACACTTTTAATAGAAGAGAGTTAACTCTAGAAATTCAAACCATATATGAGAGAGTATTGGAGAATAAAAAGTAATCACTATGATAAAATAGTTTTGATTAAATTAGGTAGATTCTATGAAGCTTATTATGAAGATTCTTATGTCTGCAATTAGATATTGCATCCAAAGTACTCTAGAAAATATAAATGTGGATTTCCAGAAGAAATTCTTTTTCCGTATTTAAGTAAGTTAACTGAGTGCAACTTAAAGGTGGTTATAGTGGAATAGCTCGAGACAGAGAAATAATAAAAAGAGAGAATAAAATAAATGAAAAGTTAAAATATAAAGCTATCTGAAACAGATAAATTAATGAAAAGAGATGTTGTGGCTATTTATACTAAAGGAACTGCAGCATTATAATTAGTTAGAAGTAGAAAATTAAATCTAACAACTAGCACTTATATGTTAAGCATTGTCACTGAAAAGCAAGCATTTAACAAGAAAGTTATCTTTGGTTTAACATTCTTTGATTCTATTACAGGAAAGATACTTTAGGCTTGTTTTGAAGACGATTAAATTTATTCTACGTTTTAGAAACTCATTTATTTATACCGACCATCTGAAATTATATATAGAAAACAGAGCACAGATATTGAAAGTTTAAGACTTTTATCATAGTTACCAACCAAACCTTTGACAACTTAGTTAAATGAAGAGAGCGTGTGGAAACCTACTTATGCATTTAACCATGTAGTTGATTTATTTGGAAATGACAATATTAAAGAAAACTGGCCAAAAAGTTTATATTATTTTTCAAAATATGAAGTCAATCCACATTATGCTTTAGTTTATTCTTCATTAAGTGCATTAATGTTTTACTTGAAGAGTAATTTATTGTATGAAGAAACTATTCCTATTGCAAATTATGTAAGAATAGACTATGAAAATAATAGAGAAATATCTGATTATGATTTAGAGTAGGAGGAAAGTATGAAATACGAAATTACAGATTAAGATGGCAAATACGATGATACAAAAATGGTTGAAGAAAAGAATATCTAAGAGAAAAGATTAGTATTAGATAGCTAAACTCTAAGTAATCTAGATATAATTGAGGTTTCTTATGGGACTAAAGATTCTAACGATTTGCTTAAATAGTATTCCTTACTTTAATTGTTAGATAGAACTTCATTTTATTCTGGTGATAGATTAATGAAACGTTGGGTTGCTTCTCCTTTAGTTGATAAATAATAAATTGAATAGAGGCTTGATGCTATAGAAGATTTAGAAAAGCATAAAATATTAAGAGACTAATTTAAATAAGAATTATCTAATCTTTGTGATCTTGAAAATATCCTTTCTAGACTATATTCTTATAGAGTTAAAAACAAAAGCAGGTAAATTATCTTTGATTCTATGAAATGAAGAATTATATTTTAGAAAAAAATATATTCATATTCCCTCTTTTAAAATACTTTTTTTTTAATTCTTAACATAAATCTGATTAATAATATGAAAAGAGGGTTAATTAAACATTATTTTAAAATAAAAATAGAGGTGTATATTTTGAAGATATCTCCTAATAAAGATTAAAAGAACTAAAATAGTTTTTTGAGGATTTAAAGAGTGTACTTGGTTCACTAAGAGACTCTCTATATTAAGAAAGTTACACATTTAAAAGTCATAGGCTGTAAGTGCTAGTAGGTGGAAACAATAAGGATAAACAGAGTAATGAGAATGAATCCCTACATAATATATGTTTAAAAACAATTTCTTAGATTGAGAAAAAGATATTATGGATTGGCTCTAAAAAACACATCCCAACTCCAATACCAGGAATTTGCGAACCTTATGATAATAAAGTGAAAGAAATAGAAGATAATGAAAATGAGTTTGTAGTCTATCTTAAAAAGATCAGAAAATAATTTGATAATGATGAACGTATATAATATAATCACAGTAAAGCTCCATATTAACTAGAAATTCCTGAGGAATTAGTTAAAGGAGCAAAGAAACCTGCTGATTTTGAATTGACATCACTAACTAAAAAGACTTAGCGTTTTCATACTCCTGAATTAAAATAATTAATTTCTAAATAGTTAACTTTGTAAGATTAATTGAAATAATTTCTAGCTGATTTTACGTGCATAATATTCGAAGAATTTTTTAAACATAGGTAAATTTGAATTGAATTTAGTTAAGAGAATTTATTTATATAAAATATAATTAAAAGAATAAATTGGAGTTAAATTGTAAATATCTTGGCTGAAGTAGATTGCTTGATTTCCTTATCATAAGTGTCTTTCCATGAATCTATGAAGAAGAAAATGGGAGTAATGAGTAGACCAATAATTGTTGAAGAAAAAGATTCATCGAAGCATTACCTTAAAATAATATAAGGAAAACACCCTTGTGTTGCGCTGAATAAACCAGATTTTAAACCAAATAATATTATTTTAAATACATCATATAATAAATAAGAATATCCTAGAGTAGAAATAATAACAGGTCCAAATATGGGTGGAAAATCTACTATTTTGAGAACAGCAAGTATAATAACTATAATGGCCTAAATAGGTTGCTATGTTCCTTGTATTACCTTTGAGTTTACTCCTTTTGATAGGATATTTACAAGAATTGGAATGAGAGATTTACTTTCATAAGGAAAGAGTACATTCTTTATAGAATTAGAAGAAACTTTACAAATAGTAAAGAATGCAAATTAAAAGAGCTTAGTACTTATAGATGAGCTTGGCAGAGGTACATCTACCTTTGATGGTGTAGCATTAGCAAGTGGAGTCCTAAATTATATTTTGGATATCAATAAATCTTGCTGTCTATTTTCTACACATTCAAATTTCCTTGTTGAATAATACAAAAATCATCCTTCGGTAATGCTATTAAAAATGGGACATGAGTTATTAAAAGATGAAAGAAATAAAATTAAATTCACTCACGAACTAATTAGAGGATAAATCGAATAATCATTTTCTAGAAACGTTCTTGAATTAGTTGGATTTAATAATTCCCTAATTTTTGAATCTGAATTCAGATCATCTCTAATTAATGTGGCATTACTCCATGCCGAAATTGATTGAAATATTAGTTACCTAAATTCTGTAATAAAATGAATGCTTCAATTTTCAGATCCTGTCTAGGTTATGGATGTAACCCAAAAGTATCATTCATTGTATCCACTTAATATAATTAAATATTTGGTGCTAGTGAAGATATTTATAATAAGATAATAAATATTTTATTAATAAGAAAAGTCAATTTATAGCCACAATATTAAATTTGAGAGATCTACTTAAATTATTTTTCATATCTAATTCAATTTCATAAATTTATTGAAATGTAAAATATAAATTTAATAAAAAAAAGTAGATATGTTTCAAGTAATACTTTATTTTTAGGGAGACAAATCCTTCTTAACACTAAATAAATCATTAAAAATTTAACATTTCAATAATTTATCGTTTTTTATTATTTTTAAAAAAATTTCAAAAAAGGTAGAAATATTAAAATAATATAAATAATTTTTCTTTATTATTTTAATAATAACTACAGAAGAATAAATAAAAATATGTAAATTTAAACAATTTAAAAATTTTAAAAATGGTTAGAATATTTATTTAGATATTATTTTTTATATAAATGTGTTGATGGTTATTAATTTCTAAAATTTAAAACCTTATATTAGATAGTCAGATCAAAGGAAATTTAACATCTAATTGATGTTCATTCAATTTTATTTATTGTTTTTTGATAAAATGTGATGAATTTTATATTAGATTCTAAATCAACTATTATAGTAAACAAGAATTATATAGAGCTGATAATAAAATAAAGAATGTACGTGGCAGTGAGGATTTGGTATCACTTTTGATTAAGTTATTATTTAATAAGACAAGGAGAAAGAGGAGGAAAAAATTAAAGGGATATTTGAAGTAATTAATAGAAGAAAGAATTACTTATCTTGCATACTTTTACAATTTAATTAATTGAATTGATTTAATTATTTTAGAAGATTTCATTAAAACTATAGATAAAATAATAAATAGTAAAAATTATTAGAGATGGTTCTTGCTGATCTTGGTAAAAAAATCAATAATGCTTTATAGTAATTGAATAAGGCACCAGTTATTGATGAAGAGTTATTGAATGCAGTTTTGAAGGATATTTCATTAGCCCTCCTTCAATCTGATGTAAACTTTAAGTATGTTGCAAAGCTTAAGAGTAATATCATCATGAAGTTCAAGATGGAAGAAAGTGAAAGCACTAACTTAAAAAAAATGATTTAATAGGCTGTCGTTTAGGAATTAACTTAAATGTTAGATTCTAATAAAAAGCCTTTTGTTCCTAAAAGAGGCAGACCTAATATTGTTATGTTTGTTGGTCTTTAGGGTGCTGGTAAAACTACAACTTGTACCAAATATGCTTATCACTGGTAAAAGAAAGGTAAGATTACATAAAATATAATTAATATTTAGAAAAATTGGAATAAAATGGATTAAACTAGATAATTAGGACATAATATAAATTAATTATGCTATGTATTTACTTCAGCATAATAAAGATATATCTTAAAATCTTCAAGAAACTAATGTTTATTTTCTTTTGTTCAATTGGATAATTAAGGAGTTAATAGTACTGCTTAATAAAAACCCCTCCTCTTTCATCTAATATATCGAAGCAGCAATATAAATATGAACAAATATAAAATCATAAAATTCATAGCTAATATTCTTTTATTTTGAAATATTCCATTTTCAACTTTCATCATTTTCAATATTATTAGCAATAAATATATAGTTGAAATTCATTAATTTATTAAAAAGGTTGGAGAACTGCTTTGATTTGTGCAGATACTTTCAGAGCTGGTGCTTTCGATTAACTCAAGTAAAATGCAACAAAAGTTCGTGTCCCTTTCTATGGTAGTTATGCTGAAACTGATCCTGTTGCTATTGCAGAGGAAGGTGTTAAGTATTTCAAAAAGGAAAATTATGAAATGATTATTGTCGATACATCTGGTCGTCATAAATAAGAAAGCGAATTGTTCGATGAAATGAAACAAGTTTAAGCAGCTGTTAACCCTGATGAATGTATTTTCGTTATGGATGGTTCAATAGGTTAGGCATGTTTTGATTAAGCTCAAGCCTTCAGAAATGCTGTTAATGTAGGTAGTGTTATTATTACTAAGCTTGATGGTCACGCAAAAGGTGGTGGTGCTTTGAGTGCTGTCGCTGCTACAGAAAGTCCTATTATTTTCATAGGTACTGGTGAGCATTTCGAAGATTTAGAACCTTTCAACCCAGAAAGCTTTATTAAAAGATTACTCGGTTTAGGTGATGTAAAAGGTATGATCACTACAGTAACTGAAGCTATTAATATGGAAAACCAAGGAAAAACTTTATAAAATATGCAAAAAGGTCAATTCACAGTGAGAGACTTTTAAGGATAGTTTAAGAGTATCTTAAAATTGGGCTCAATTAACCAATTTATGAGTATGATTCCTGGTGTAGGAAATAGTATTCTTGATAAAAATAATGAAAAGGAATCTATTAGAAAAGTTAAGAGATTCCTTACTATTATGGATAGTATGAATGATGATGAACTCGATGGTGTCTGCTAACTCAATCCTCCTAGAATTGTTCGTATTGCAAGAGGTTCAGGCACTTCTATTGAAGATGTCAATTAATTCCTCGAAGAATACAAAAGATTATCAAAGGTATTTGTATCTCTAGGTAAGGGTCTTGGTAAGACTGGTGACTTAGGAAATATCATGAGAAATCCTAATTAAATTAAAAATCAAATGGGTGCTGCCCTTGATCCTAAGATGATCTAAGGCATGGGTGGTATGGGAAATATAATGAACATGGTCAAGGAAATGTCTAAAATGGAAGGAGTTGGTGAGCTCATGAAAGGTCTTGGCGGTGGAAATATGGCAGATATGATGAAAAATTTAGGTGGTAGCTTCCCTGGTTTAGGTGGTTTAGGCGGTTTAGGTGGTGGTTCAAAAAAGAGAAGATGAACTCCATTAATATTAAAATTTTCTACTATATAATAATTAATAATCTTTAGTTCAGTATTGTTTGTTAGTTTTAATTTATAAACTGTATTCTTCTAAATTAAAAGTTTTATTTTTTAAGTGTAATATCATTAACACTCTATAACTTTATTGCAATAAATCAATTATTTCGTTTATTTATTAAATTAATAAGTTAATTTTAAAAAACAACATTCATATGTAATATTAATCTAAAAATAAAATAAATCAAATTGTCAAAAAAACATTCTATTTCTCATCATTCTTCTAAGAATATCATCGAATATTTTAATAATAGAAAAAAACTTTATAATAAAGAATTTTAGAATTTTTTTGGAAATAATCTAGAAATTAGATTTTTTCTGAATTAATTTGTTATATCTAAAAGAATAAATTAAAAATCTGCTCAACGTTGTTGATTTTTAGCGAGAGTTAATAATTCTATTTAGAAGATTTTAATTAATACGAACTTTTTAACAATTATTGATAGATTAGATAGGTAAGTTATTAATCAACATATATTTTTATTTGAGAAAACTATTATTAAAACTTTAAGATAATATTTATAATATCAAAGAAATTAAAAATTAGAAAAAAAAATAATAAAAAATATAAAATATGGTTCTGGGTGAGTTGGGTTCCAAGATCAATCAAGCGCTGGATAAATTCTTGAATATTCCCATGATTAATGAAGAATTGATCAATTCTGTTTTGAAAGAAATTTCAATTGCTCTGCTTTAAGCTGATGTTAATGTTAAGTTTGTTGTGAAACTAAAGGAAAATATTATTGCTCATTTCAAAAAGGAGATATAACCACCTGGGTAATCTTGGAGAAAAGTAATTCAATAAGAAGTTGCCAAAGAATTAATATCAATGGTAGACTCAAAAAAGACGCCATTTACCCCAAAAAAAGGAAAATCTAATGTTATTATGTTTGTTGGTCTTCAAGGTGCTGGTAAAACTACGACATGTGCTAAATTTGCAAACTATTATAGGAATAAGGGTAAATAATTATATTTTATTAGCTATTTTAAATTTAGATTTTTAAATATTTTTTAAAAATAGGATGGAAAACTGCCAAAGTTTGTGCTGATACTTTCAGAGCTGGTGCTTTTGATCAACTGAAGCATAATTCTGTAAAAATTAGAATTCCCTATTATGGAAGTTATACTGAGACTGATCCTGTTGTGATTGCGGAAGAAGGAGTAAAATATTTCAAAAAAGAATAGTTTGAAATAATTATTGTTGACACTTCTGGCAGACACAGTTAAGAAACTGAGTTATTTGAAGAAATGAAATAAATTTAGAATGCAATTAAACCAGATGAGATTATCTTTGTTATGGATGGTTCTATAGGATAAGCGTGCTATGATTAGGCTCTTAGCTTTTAGAAAGCAGTGAATGTAGGAAGTGTTATTATTACTAAATTAGATGGGCATGCTAAGGGAGGAGGAGCTTTAAGTGCTGTTGCAGCCACATAAAGCCCCATTAAATTTATAGGTACTGGAGAGCATCTCTCTGATTTAGAGCTATTCAATCCAGAATCTTTTGTAAAAAAATTACTTAGTATTAAAGATATGAGAGAAGTTGTAAAAGCTTTAAATGAAGCAATTGATATAGAAGATTAAGAAAAAATTTTTAAAAATTTTGGAAATAAAAAATTCACATTGAGGAGTATGAGAGAATAATATAAGCTATACTTAAAATGTAGTGGAGTTAATTTAGCAAATATGGTCCCAGGATTATCTAATTCGCTCAATAATAAGGAAAATGAAGAATAATGTTAAAGAAGAATTAAAAAATCCCTAATCATTTTAGATAGTATGAGCGATAAAGAATTAGACTGCCAAAATCCAATAAATTAATCGAATATAATAAGAATTGCTAAAGGCTCAGGATCTTAGGTAGAAGATATTAATTAACTTCTTCAAGAATACAAAAATATGAGTAAATTTTTCAATAATTCCATTTTCAATAAAGATAAATTTTATGAAAAGAATAATCCTAATTTCATTAAAAATTAACTTTCTTAAATAAATCCAAATATCGTGAAGAGTATGGGCGGATGGGATAAGATAATGGACTTGGCTAATTAGTTATCTAGTAGCAACATGAGTAGCTTATTGAGCAAATAAGGAAATAACTTAAATCCTTTTAATTAAAAGAAAGATAAGAGATGAGGCTAGAAGAATTCTAACTTATTTTAAATTAATTTATTTATACAAATGGCAGTTTATAACTTAGATAATTTGTTTGTAAAATAATAATAATTTTTCATTTTGCTTCAAAATTTTAAAATTTACTTTAATAATTAAAACCTGATATTCTTTAATATAAAATTGTAATTTTATTTCTATTTAAATATTATAAGTAAAGAAATTTTTTAATAGAAATAAAAGCAATACATAATGAAAAATAAAGATACATATCATAAAAAATCTGTCTTTTAACTGGAAAATATTGTTAATTGAAAAGGTTAATCGGAAATACAATAGATTCAAAACAAATTATATTTTTTCATAGAGTATATAAATTAATATATAATTATTATTAGTCAATAGGTAAATTATCTTATTTTATTTCATAATTGTCTTTAGATTTTATTTTTTCAAGTTCTTGCGCAGATATTAAAACCATAGATGTTCTATCTCTTGAAGAAGTAGCAAGATACTTATCATTACATGAAAAAGCTATAGAAGTAACTTCTTATGTATGGCCTTCAATTGTTTAGATCAGTTTAAAACCATTCTCTACTTTCCATATTTTACAAGTTTTATCTTTTGATCCTGTAACTAGATATTTTCCATCTTTAGAGAAGGTAAGGTAGTTTATACATTGTTTATGTGCTTTAATAGTATCAATAATCTCAAAATTATTTTTACTATTCCATACTTTAAATGTTTAATCACTTGATCCTGTTATCAAGTATATATCATCTTTAGAGAAGGCTACAGAAGTAATATCGCTTGTATGCCCTTCAAGTTTATGAATAAGCTCAAATTGACTAGATATATCCCAAATGTTACAAGTACAATCACTTGAACAAGTAGCTAGATATTATGTTCCCTAGGAAAAACTAGCTTATTTAACTATTTCTGTATGTCCTTCTAATGTATAAATTAGTTCAAAGTTCTTTTAAATATCCCATACCCTGCAAGTTTTGTCATGTGAGGAAGTAGCAAGATATTTACAATTTTTAGAAAAGTTAATAGAAGTAATAGCCCCATCATGGCTATATAGAGTTTTTATAAGTTTAAATCTACATTCTATATCCCATATTTTACAAGTATTATCTTTAGATCCAGTTACAAGATATTTTCCATCATATGAAAAAGCTACACAAGTAATATCAGTTGTATGACCTTCAATAACTACAATAAGCTCAAATGAGTTTTTTGTATCCCATATTTTAAAATTTTTATCTCCTGATACTGTTGCAAAATATTTACCATCTTTAGAAAATGAAATTTAATGCACACTCTTTTTATGTCCTTCAAGTTTTTTAATTTTTTCAAAACCACCATCAACTGACCAAATTTTAAAAGATTTATCCTTAGAACTAGTTGCAATAAATTTACTGTCTTGAGAAAAAGCAACTGAAGATACGAATTGATTGTGCCCTTTTATAGTTTTAATTAAATCGAAATTTTTCTAAATGTTCCATAACTTACAAGTATTGTCTTATGAACTAGTTGCAAGATACTTTCCATTTTTAGAGAATGAAACTGAATAAATTCTATCAGTATGACCTGATAAAGTATGAATCAGCTCAAAATCATTTTTTACATTCCATATTTTACATGTTTTATCTCCTCCACCAGTAGCTAAATATTTATCATCATTTGAAAAAGAAATAGAGTATAGCCAATCTGATTCACCTGATATAGTTTTTATATGCTCAAAATTCCATTCAACATTGTAAAAGCTGAATGTATTATCTGCAGAGCAAATTGCAAAGTTTTTATTATCATTTGAAAAATCAACTTACATAACCGTATTATTATGGGTTTCAATTGTAATAACTAAAGAAAAATCATCTTCTACTTTCCATATTTTGCAAGTTTAATCACCAGAGCCTGTTGCTAAATACTTGCAATTCTTTGAGAAGCTCACTGATTTAATCCACTCTTTATGCCCTTCTAATGTGTAAACCAGTTCAAAATTGCTCCCTATTTTCCATATCTTACAAGTATTATCATCAGATCCTGTAGCAAGAAATTCCCCATCATTCGAAAATGATATTGAATTAACTTCTGATTTATGGCCATGTAGTGTATTCAATAAAGTATAATTATTTAAGACATCCCATATTTTACAAGTTTTATCGAAAGAACTGGTTACTAAATATTTTCCATCAACAGAATAACTTATTTAGCTAATTTAGCTTGAATGTCCTTCAATCTATTTAGGTTATTCAAATCGTATATTTAAATTCCATTTTTTTATTACTTAATCTTCAGAGTAAGTTGCCAAATATGACTCATCTGGAGAAAAAGCTAATGAAGTAATGGATTAGGTATGTCCTTACAGAGTTCTATATATTTCATACTTTTAATCTACTATATTCCATATAGTAATTGATTTATCCTCATAACCTGTTGCTAAGTATTAATTTTTAGAAATAGAAATACAATTAATAGGTTTAATATGATCTTCGATTTATTTAATTAGTTCTAAATCTTTTTCTACATTAAAAACTTTGTAAGTTGTAGATGAAAATGTAATTAAGTATTTACTATCGTCTGTAAATAGGCATTTTTTTTACTTTAAAAGATTTAATTAATTAATTAATTTTAAGTTTTATTCTACACTATACAACTAAAGCGAATCTTTTAATAATATAATTATAAATTTTCCATTAGGTGAAACTAATGAATATCTACCTTTGAGTTCAGTTCTATTAAATTTAAATGTATTATCTCCTTTATAAATATCTCCATTTTTCAGAGTTATAAGGAGAATATTGTTTTTAGATAAAGAGAAAAAATGTATTTAGTTTATAAATGTGTGCATCTAAAAAATTTCTAGATCGATTTTATTTATTAAATAAATCGAATATTTAGATGAAACAAAGATATTATTATTTTCTATTAAAATTTGGGTTAATGGAGAACAAGATATTTACTTTGATTTTATTATTTTATAATTATCAATTGATGTATCAAAAATGTTAATAATTCCATTCTAATTAACACAATATAATACATTTTTCTCATCCCATTCCATACCATTAGTTTAATAGATATTGTTTGAATCAAATATCTTCTAAGATTGTTAAAAATAAGCATCTTTACAATTACACGATTCTAAATTGATATTCGAATTTTTAAGGAAGGCTGATCTTAGATTAGATTATTGAAGATTAATGAAAATATCTTTTTATTAGGTTAAATAAGCTTAAGACAAGGAGCATTGTGATAAATCTAGATTAGGAAAACTAAATCTAGATAAGAAGAGAGCAGAAATTAAGTTAGAAGCACCAGTATCGATAATGCTTTAATCAGTATTTTTAGAAATTTTAGATCTTCTAATATATTACAAAAATTTATTAGATTTATCTTTACCTTAATTGTTATATGTTTAAATGAATTTATCAGAGTGTATCTCATATTTCATTAATTTGTACAATTTAATTAAAATTTATTATTCCGATTAATTCTATTGTAGATTCATTATTATCTTTTTATTGATACTAAATTCACTTAGTTGAGTATCTGTCAGTTCATCAATTTTATCTTTGTGCACATCAAAATCATATTTCATTGACCTTGCCGAAAAGTATTCAAATATAGATTTATGTTTAAATTCTAGAGTTTTTCTATCCCTACTATTACAATAATTATTATCTAATTATTATGTTATAATTTTAAAATTCTCCATTATTATTAAAAGATCTTTTTATTATTTTTAATTTAAGAATTACTAAATAATATAATTAAGCGAAAAGTTAATATCTTAAGTGTCAATTTACAAGAATTTTGAATTTTCCCCTTTATTTAAAAGCATCTTCATAGCTATAAATTAGTAGTATTCAAAAAAAGATTAAATAATAACATTCTATAGATCAATAGAAATTTCTTTAAGTGAAGCGTTTTAAATAAATAAAATTGCTTGATTTTTAAATTACTCCTTAAAGAACATTTCTAAAATATCTACTTCATCCTTTAAATTGTGTATTTATTCAGCTAATTACTATTTATCTATTAATGTAGCTAGCCTAGTAAAAAAGAAAAGATTCATAGGAGTTTGTAGTAAAGATTATAATTACTAATTTTTTAAATATTGTTTAATAAAATTATTGTCATAAGCTTATTAATCAATATTATTCTAACTATTTTATACTTTGTAAGAATATAATTCAAAGTAATTTTCTATGTCTTATTCTTCTAATTAATTTAATTTTACTGTAGTATAAGAGTACTCATTTCTTTTTCCATTCTCGAAATCTGCACTAAAATATGCACTAATATCATCGTAGCTTAATTTTTCAGTCCTGGAAGTAACAATCAATTGTGTATTTTTCCATTCTTTTAATTTAAGTTAAGAATATACTCTAAAACAATCACCTTAATATTAATCGTAGCCATCTAATAATAATAATTTATTTCGAGGGGAGTTTTTTATTAAAAATATCTAAGAATCGCTTAAGTTTTATTCTTTTAAGTGATCTTCAATTGATGGATTAATAGGATTTAAGGTATTACATTAAATAAAAATTGGTATGTAATTTATATCTTCATAATCAATTTAACCATCTATTCTATCTTTGATGATTAGTGCCACTAATTTTTTTAAAAGCATAGATTTACCCATTCCACCATCTGCTAGAATACCAAGAATTCTACATTATTATCTGCTATCTTTTGTGTGTCCTTTATCTTTTTCAATTGAATTATCATATACCTATATAAAATTAGGTTATAAGAAATTCTAAATAATGTCTTCAATGGCATTTAATTTTTATTTATATTCAGCTGAGTTATATATCTAACTATTATTCAATAGACTATGAAAAATCTAATTCCCTTTTATGTAAGATAATTTTTAGTTAACATATTACTCAAATTTCTCCTCTATAAATTAATTATTTTACAATTCATTCCATTTAAATCGCTTTATTAATTGCAATTCCAAATAATCAGCTATATTTATTGAAATTCTGTCAAAAACTTCCTATTCATTTTTAATTTAGAATTCATATTGATAAATTTAAACTTCACCCTTTATTTAATATTTAATTAAATCTTGTACTCTTTCCTTTTACTTTTAAATTAGCTTAATTGCTGTTTCTTATCTGTTTTAATGCATTTCTTAAGTAATTATATCAATAAATTTTTTCTCATTTTAGAAAAGTAATTTTACTTACTCATTTTTATCGGTTACATATGAGTAAAAAAGATTTAGTAGGTATTATTATTTTTAATGATATTATAAGTTTGTAAACTAAATAATTTCATAATATTTTAGCAATATTAGATTAGAAACAAAGCGGAATGTAATATCTTTAAATGAAAATTAATAGAAAGGAAACATTCTTTCTATATTTACAATTTATATCTACTTTTACTAAAGTAAAAGTATGAAATCGTTTACTTATTCATTTTTGGTAGACAATTTAGAAGATAGTTACTTAGCTATTTAGTTATTATCTTAGCCAATAAATCCTCCTTTCTCTAAAAGATAAATAATCTGTATCATTATATAAAGGATTAAGTAGCCTGTGATTTTTTTCCCTGTAAACTCAATGAACCTATCTATAAAAAATAATAAGTCATCTTCTAATGTTATTTCCTCTTTCAAACTAAATTGTTCAATTCTTTATGCCTATAAAATGCAAATTTATAGTTTAATGTTGTTCTTATCAAAAAACTCTCCACTTCTTCCTATATCAATAGGTTTTAATATAAATTCATCTTTTTCTTAAATAGAATAAGCTAGATTTTTTAACTTTTAGATTTGTTCTTTTGCTTAGTTATAAGTATCTCTAAATTAACCAGTATTTATGAAAGGACTTCCAATATAAGCACCTTGTTTTATTACAATAGAAGTAAATTCTTAAATTATATTCAAATTTTCTTAACTCTCACAATTGGTTTATAGCTATTATTGATTTAACTCTAAAATAAATTGAATTAAGATTAAAAAATCTTATTATTTATTAAAACTACTCCTTTTTATCATTTCATTTAATAATTTTTAGATTAAAATATCAGTATTCTTATGATATTCCTAGCAATTAGGTAAGGGAGAGCTAACTTGATATAGTAAAACTAAGTCTAATATCTCTAAGATATATACTCTATATAAATGGTTTTCTAGTATTATAATCTCTTAGTATTAGCTTAGGCAATTTTCAAAAATGAGAGCTATTTCATCAGCTTGATTACCTACTTTGATAGTGTTTCGTATTCTTGATATATTTCCTATAAACTGATTATAGTTATCTTTAAATCCTTAGCTCAATCTCTCATCATTTATTTCTATGCAATTTTTAATGTAGGAATTATCATCACATATGGCTTAATAACTTTTATATTAAATAGGAGATTTAAGATTTTCATTCACACCAATATCTACTATATCAGATCTCATACACTTACAAGATGTAGATCCTCCTCCTAATATTTTATCTTCATTCTATATAAGAATATTTATGTTTTTATGTAAAAATTTTTATACTTATTAATCATTTTTTTATTTGAAATAGTTAATTAATTGCAATTTTTTATTTTAAGATAATTTAATTTTTATTTCATTATTTTATAACTTTTTAATTTCGCCAATTTATTTTTTTTATTTCTAACTTATTTAATTAAAATATTCAGTTTCTATTAGCTAAGCTAGAATATTTCTATTTTATTATAATTCTAAAAAATTGTGCTTTAAATTTTCACTTGTTTAATGAAATTCTTCAATCATATTGTCCATAAATATCTATCTATAAAATCTACCTACTTATTTAAAAATAAGATTTACATTAAATTTTATATTTTAATGTTTATTTTTCTAAGCAAGAAGTTAGTAAAAATATCATATAATATGTAAAACAATCACTTTTTCAAATAATATTATTAATAAAAGATTAAGGATTCTTACTAAAATTTTATGAAAGGAATTAAATATTTATCTTCGTAGCTCTATTAAAAATAAGGAATTTAAACTATAATTAGGTAGGTACAGGATTTAAACAGTTTAAATTTTTTCTTTTTTTTACAAATCACTCAAATTCTAATCTTTTTATTAAAAATTATTTATATACAAAGTCAAGTTGATTATCATCTATTTTCAAAAAAGGAATAAGAAACTAATCCAATAGTTATTTTATCCGGTTTTGATTGTCTGTCATTAATTCAATTTATTATATTGATTAGATTTCTATGATTTCTTTTATTTAATTTTGTATTATCTTTCAGTTGCTTTAATGTATAGAATATCTATATAGAATGAAAATATTAATAAATCTATCATAATTAAGGGAATTAAATCTTTAATAAATATTATTATATTCAATGATGGGATAAAAGTAATAATATTTTAATTAATGCTAAAAAGAAACTAAATTATAAATTGCTTATAAATTTTAAAATTATGCTATAAAAAAACATATTTTAATACTTTTATAAAATTGAATAAATTTTATAAAATAATGTGACGCCAATTAAAAAATATCACAAAATTGTATGCGCAATAACTATTTTAAAATTTTTTATTATTAATAAATTTAAAAGTTAAATATAAATATGATTATTAATATTTAAATAGTATTAATTAAAATCTAAAGTTTGACTGCTGTAAATACAAATTTATAAATGGATGAATTATTTAGGTTAAGATATCAGAAGATAGGTATGATAAAGTAATGAAATACATATGAATAGATTATAAGAATATATAAATATATATTTATGATGATGGTGATAATTATCAGATAAGGCTATTATTGTTAATATTGAGGTTACCATTAATTGGGCTTATCATATTAAGAGAATCAATTAGGTTTTAGTGATTTGCTATGTTCATAACCGATTTTTAATCCCCTATATTCTTTTCATAATTTAATATGAAAAAGTCATTTTAAGGGGATTTATCAAACATACTTAGCAAATTTCTAGATGTAAAACTCTTAGGCTTTTGCAATCTTTTTGTAGAATAACTTTCTTAGAACTTATTTAGCACAGGTTTTTAAGAATTATAAGTTGATTTGTTGAAATAATTTGTTATAGGAGATGATTGTTAGGGTGTGGCTGATCTCAAATTATTGCTGCTTAAGCTACTTTTCCTACCTTCAGAATGGTAATTATTTATGTTCAGTTATGAATTATTAATATTATTATTATTATTATTATTTGTTATTGATGTTAGAGATACTTTGGATAAATTAATATTAGAGTTTGAACGATAATTGATTGGAGTTGTAGTTTTTTAATGATAAATCTAAGAGGATTGCTCTGATTCATTTAGATTGTGTTGAGATTAAAAAGTTGCCTCAGATTTTTTTAATAGACTTATTGTCTTAGTTTTTAGCCAATCTATTTCTTTCTTTCTAAGTTCTTTTTAGAAGATGTAAGAGCTTTTGATATCCTATTAGAATGCAGAGAGCTAATCAATTACTGATTTCTCAGGTAAAAAGACTGATTATTCCTATTGATGAGTTAAGTTAGTATTAAAATTGATCATATTTGTAGTATTATTATTATTATATCCTTTATCATTGAAAAGAGTATTTGATATTATATTTGAAGATTATTAAATATTTAAAATATCAGAATTAATGGATTTTGTGTTGAGCTTCACTTCGCTCAAGTGTTTATGATGAAATTTAATTCTATCTGGTTGATTATTTTATTGCTATTCTTAAATTTTTTTAGAATAACTAAAAACTGAATTACCGAGTTTAGGATGAGTATGCTTTGTATCAGAATTACTTTTGTTTGAAAAGCTTTGCTAATTATTTTAGATAGTTGATGATTTAGTGTCATATTTAGATTAAAAATTTTTAAAGAATTTCTATATATTAAAAGTGGAAGGAGCAGCAGATTTTGTTGATTAACTTTATTATTATTATTGCTATTGTTATTACATAGCATGGTAAGGACTATTCTTTTTGTTTATTCTATTAGAATTTATTTTCTATTACCTTTCTGAATAACCTTAGTAGTCTTCTTTCTCTCTTTAAGGAGATTGCTCAGTTTTACAAAATATCTAATTTAAATCTATATTGGCTTATAATTCAAGAAGGCTATTGTTTATTTTTTCTATTTCATCTTATAAATGGCTAGACCCTTTTATCTTAGAAAAAGCTAATTACATTTTGGATAATTATTTTTCTTAACTATTATTTTAATTAGTTTAGGAATTTAATTTTGATTCTGAAAAGCTTTCTCTTGTTTAATCTTTAGAATCTAATTAACTTAGTTTTAATTGAGCTGTTTAATTTATCTAATAAATATTTGCTTATTCTGATAATTCACTTTTATTATTAGTAAAGGACTATGGAGAGTAATTATTTTAGATTCTCATGTTATTATTATAATTATTTATAGAATTTCTCTATAATTTATCATATGCATCTTGACTAATATAATAATTACTATTTAATTATGCTGGAGATTATTTTTAAACTGCTTTAACGTTTTAACCAGCACTAAAATAATCTTTTGAGATCTAAAATTAGTTAGATTATTTATCATTTTATTAAAGGTTAATTAAACTATTATTATTACTTTAGTAATTCATATTGTCATCTAAGGCTTTTTAATATTAAATTCCAGTTACTTTATCATTCAAATTATCTAAATATTGTTATTAATTAAATGTCTTTTAGTCTAAATTAATTATTTTTTTCTATAAATAATTTGGTGACTCATTTTAGTTTTTCAAATGCTACTTAAACTTTGAAATATTTTCTAAAGTTTAATTTTAAATTCCTTAATTTATCTTTGTTTAGGCAAATTTAGATGTAACTTAGTAATTATTATTTTTGTTGGTTTAGTTGAAATTATTGTTATCTTTATTTTAATTTGAATTTAAATAGTTTTCAATCTTTTTATCTTTTCGATCGATAGATATTGCTGCTGAAAATGGATTTTAGATGAATTGATTAATAGTAGGGGATAGTTTATTATCTCTATAAGGATATGGGAATTTAATATCTGAAATAATACTTTTAATTTAATCTATAATTTAATTCACTATAACTAATGAAATATTCTCAAATTACTTAATTGGTTCCTAATCTATTTTAGTTTTTGAGATAATCTCATTAAGAATTCTCTTACACTCTGCAAAATAATTAAAAGCTATTGTGCAATCAGCTAGCTCAGTTAATTCTATGGGTTAAGCATTTTAAATGATATTAAGTTTACCAGATACAGTTTCTAATGTTTTTCTAGCTTCTTACATTTTATTGCATTCTTAATCCACGATAGATAAAGTAAAGGATTAATTTTAAGTTAGTTATGATAATAATTCATTTTCTTTCAGTTACAACATTTCTCTTGCACTTCCAAACATTTAAGCTATCTATTATTACATTTCCTCATATTTTTTTTAAACATTAACCTTCTATTATGAAAAATTCCAGTAAGTTGAATCCAATTACTCAACTTTATTTGCTATTTCATTATGAGTGCAGTCTAATTTGTCTTGTAAAATATTATAGCTCTTCATTACATTCTCTACTTGATGTCCACTGTGCTTAATTGAATCATTCTAACATGTTAAGCAAATACACTTACATTCACAAGTGAAGCAAAACAGTTGAGCATCTTCTAAAGGATGTTCATTGCAATTCGTACTCAGTGCATTTATATTATTACTTTCTAAGCTCTACATGAATTAATTCTCTGACATACTCTCTGATTTACTATTCCTACTACTTCTATAACTGATCTTTCCACCACTCTTAATTTACTCTCTAGTTCTTAAAAATTTACTATCATTATTATTTTGCTATGGTTAGTCTTTATTTGATTGATGCTAAATAGATTCTTTCATTTATAACTATAATTATTATGATTAATTAGGTGAAGTGTAATATTCTTTATTTTATTAGACAGAGCTATATTCAGATTTATTTTACTAATTTGATTCTCTTTAAGATTGAATCAATTCTTAAATAGCAGAGGCATGATTATTAGCAGTTTCTTTATCAGTTTGTTAAGTTAATCTCATGTAATCTTTATTCTATTAAGATAAATTTAAAGCATCAGTGTTATTTCCATTTTGAATCATAATATCACCATTATTAGTTGCTAAAATATACTCAGAGACAATTAAATTTCTATTTTATTAACTAAAATTATTATTCAATTCTTTTTATTAATTATTTTCAGATTTATTTTCTATGCTTAGTTAACTATTCTCCTGCTGCTTTTGAGAAGCTTTATAAGAATTAGAGCTAGACAAATCCTAGACTGAATGTAGTAATTAAATATTAGAATGGACTGAATTGAATTAGTCTTTATTTTATGGATTTTAAGGATTTATAATAGGATTATACTAATTGATGTTTTAACTCTCTTAAATTGAATGAAGTAAATTAATATTTGATGGGAGAGAAATATTTTCTTCTTTAATTTATGATTTCATTTAATTAGAATTAGCTAATTGTTTACTTGTTGAAAGAGATTACTACAATTGAGCATTAGAAAAAACAGAAACGGCTAATTTGTTATTCATTTATACTAGCTATATTTATTATTGCTATTAGTTATTATTTTATTACTCTCTATTACTACTTAATGATTGAATAGTCTATTACTTGCTTGAAGGACTAGTATTTAATATATTATTGCTAGCATGACTTATATTGCTTTCAACTCTTCTAAATTCTAATATATTGTTTAAACTATCATGATTTTCTTCCTCTACTTTTAAAAGATTCCTTTGTGATATTAATTATTACTATTAATGTTTTTGTTATTATTACTCACTTTTCATTTTTTTAATTAAAGGAGATTCACAAATAACATTTATAGTTTATTTGTTCTTTTAATCTGAATCAGATATTAACCCACTCTCTTCCTTGGCATTTAATTTTAATTCAACATCTTCACTCTAGAATTAAAGTGAATTACTACTTTGGTTCTCTATGCTCTTTTTAAAATCAGAATATAATATCTTATTATTACTGCTATTATTATTATTATCTAAAGCATTATTGTGCAAGGCTTTTAATAAACTATTAGTAAGTATATTCCCATTAGAAGAATTATATCCACTTTTTAGCTGCTTGTTATGAAAAGAACTTTTAGGAAGACTTTAATAAGGTGATTCGCTATTGAACTAAATTATCTTATGAGTTTCATTAGTTAAGAACGTTTCCATGCTTTCCTCTTCATGGATAACTTCTTCCTTTGGCATTTGATATCTTTATTAAAAGTATTATTATTGCTACTATTATTGATATTCTTAATTTTATCTACTGTCTTACATTTAGAGATAATCATTAGGGTTTTGATATACATTTTCCCTATTCTAAAATTATTCTTCTCTTATCTAGTGATAATCTTCATTATCGCTAATTTCATTCTCTTTCTAATCCTAAATATCTTCTAATTGTAAATTAGGATTTGTAATCATTTACAAAGGATTCTCTTCATTCATATTATTAATTAAAGATTATTATATCTCAGTTTCAATCGCTATTTATGATTCATAGTCAAGCTTAGTTGGTTTTGAGCAAATCTAACAAATTAACTCAGCGAAATTATCATAATCTTTTTTACATAGAATTGGATTCATGTAAATCTGCATCAAACAATTAATACAAAAATTATGAGTGCAAGGAAGAGCTATATAATTAATGGGTATTTCACTACAATTATCACATTATCTTTTTTGTTCATTTGCATCTTCACTTCTTAAATCTTCATTATTTACTTAATTTTCATATTGATTAATAAACTACTACTATGGTTATTGTTATTATTACTATTATAATTTAATTCCACTATCCCTGTTTATCTAACATTAATGTATAGTAGATACTGCTTCCACTTTAAAATCCGGACTCATTCCACCACCTCCTCCACCTTCAAAATTATTGGCTAATCTCCTTTCGTTTTCATCATCGCTGATTTCATGATTAATTATTTGTTATGACTAAGCACTTTGAATAGAACTGTTCATCATAACTGCTATATCATTTTCTTTATTGAGAAAATTTGTGTTGATACTATTGGTATTTCTTTTATAACCTAGTTAATAATTTTCATTTTCTATCTATTAGTTAATCACATTTGATTTTTAGTAATTCTAATCGCCAGTGTAGTTTTTCAAATCATTCATGAAATTATTGTAATTATTCATTTATTAAGAATACTAATTTTAATCAACATAATATAGTCTTTAATTTATGCTACTACTATCTTCATATTTTTATAAAAGTTCTTAATTGTTTTGATTATTATTTAAACTAACATTATTGATCTAAGATCTATGTGAATAACTTTTTATCTCTGCTTGGTTATTAGAATTAATTGATTTATCCCCATAGGATATATAGCCCGATTGTAAAAGCTTGCTTTCTTGTCCTTCTTTCACCTCTCCACTTAGTTCACTATCACTCATTTAATTTAAATATTTAAAATCTTCTCTGCTTTTTATCTAATATCCTTATTAATAAATCCGCAAATACAGATATTACTGTTTTTTTATATTTAATTTTTATTTTGACTCACATCTCCTAAATTCCAGCACAAAAAATACTTAAATATTAACAGTAAAAATACTTCTGATAATAATAGTATAGAGGTTTATAGGATTTTTTATAGCAAACATTGTAATCTGTAATAATTAATTCTTTAATTTTATCTATAAAAACATTTGTTATTATATTTAATATTTATTGTAGAATTATAATTTTTAAAAAATTTATTTGAATTAATTAAAGTTTAAAAAATTATAAAAGTATTAGCAGAGAAGGGTGGATTCATTTTCTATTTAAGTTTACATTTAAATACTATTAACTTATTTATGCTTGCTAATTTAGACAAAGTATTTATAACAAAATAAAAAAATTAAAAAAACAATATGAGAGAATAATTAAAAAAAACATAAATCTGTTAAATGAAATTTATTGTTTAAATGTAATTAAATTAACTATTCAATAAAGTATGCACATTATCTATCAATAATACTCAAAAAATTCAAGATTTAAACTTTGGGCAAGGATTATTTGGACTTAAAACAACAAGAGTACCCTTTGGCCCTTTATGAACAAAACCATTAAGATACTTTTAATAAAAGAGATTGCCAAGTATGCAAGCTACTTCCTCTTCCTCAAACTTTCTGTTGGCAGATATTTCGAAAGCAAGTTTAAATTTATTTAAATCTATATTAAATGCTTTATCTTTCTTTTCTTTTTCCATAATTTGGATGACTCTCTTGCATAGGTTTCTAATAGTTAAAGTTTCCAACATACCAATGAAAAGATATAGACTTCTCTTAATCCAACATTTTTTCCATTTCTCTCTTTGTTCTTCTAATTTCTTGATATTTCCTTCTAAAATTGCAATAGCTAAATCAGAATATTCATACAATTGATACTTTTTAATCAAATCAGGTGTTGGGAATTTACCAATGTACATATTTACAGGAATTAAATACTTCAAAATCTATCTTCTTTGCTTGAAAGAATCGACAGGGCATAAATCTAAAGCATATTATAGGCAATTACTAGCCTCTAAGAATTTTTGGGAGAATATTTATAATCTACCAAAGTAGTACATAAATAAAATTCTTTAACTAATAGGTTCTTAATTAAGATAAGAATTAGGAAGAGTTTAATATTTCTATGTATGAATTACAATACTTTAGCAACCAGGATAATCATACTTCTGGAAGCGAATTCCCAACTATATATTGTAGATCTTCAAAATTATCTAATTTTTGAACTTGCTTTCTGGTTCTTTTATTTATTTATTAATCAAGGAGATCCAAGTCTGATAATGTTACTCTAACTCTGACATAAATTTATTTTCATCTCTTCTATTCTATTTATAAATTAAATAAATTGATTAGAAATGAAATCATTCATTATAATATCTTTTTGAATAATTATATTATTTAATGTAATCTAAAATTTAACATACTCAATTAATATTAAAATTTCAATGTTATTTTATAAAAATAAATTTTAATATTTGATTATTAATTCTTCTAAATATTATTATTTGTTTTTCAAGATAATTATTCTATATGCTTATTGAATTAAAATATTATAATTAATTGTTTACTTGTCTAGCAAAATCAAGAGTTTTCTTAGAAATTATTTTAGAGACTTAAATGAAGTAAGTGATAAATTTCATAACATTTTCATGGGAGCTTTTCATTTCACTTAGCATGTTTTTGAGCTAATCAAGAGCTTTAATTAGAATTTTATAGGGATCATAATAGTTAGTCTGATCTCTGTCAATTAACCATTTAACATATAAAAAGAGAAAGTTTATGAAAGGTTCATCAATCTACTCTATACGATTTCCATATCTTTAATTTATCTACTCTTTTATGTTCTATTCTTATCTCATTATGTTCTCACGTTCATTCTAATTTTATAATGTTGTATTTTTAATAATTTCTTTTTTTACTCATAATTAAGATGTTATCATTAATAGTTATTACAATTGATAAAGAATCAAGGCGATCGAATTTGTTTATCATTAAATTCACTTTACTCTCTTTCAAACAATTAAAGATTTCTATAATTAGATTCTATCCTGACATTTATGCTTACTTTATCTTATCTTATTTCCTATTTCCTTTTAAATTTATTCACTATTGAATAAAATACCAAAATCTTTATTTTAGTGTTTATTTAATATTTATATCTCTTTATACTTTCTGGATATTTTTAATACATACCTGATCATTCTAAACCTTATAAAAAGAATTGAGGTACTCAAAATATAGAATAGTTAAACTTTATAACTTTATAAAGAGATTAAATCAATTATTCGCTTTAATGTAGAACTTTTTATATTTCTAGTATTTTAAAATGAAATTATAATTTATAGTTGTATCACTTTAAACTATTTAATTAATCATCCATACATTGGTTATATATTTTACAATAATTTAATACAAATTGGAATTTAAATATCAAATTTAATCGAACAATTTTAAAAAATGTAGAAATATTAATTGATATTAGTATAATTTAATTATGAATAAAATGATATTTAATTTAAGATAATTTGGATTAATATTTGTAATTAATTAGTGATTAACTTTGAAGAGAACAAATATTTTGGAGAGTGATATTTAAAACTGAATAAAGAATCCCTCTATTATACTACTAAAAGTACTTTTTAAATTAAATTTTGAAAATTATTATAATCAGATATTAAGTTCATTGAACCAATTTGTATTTTATGAGTTAAATTTTTCTTTATAAAATGGAAGATTGAAGAAAATTTATCAAAGTTAGTAATTTTAAAAAATAAATATGCATTTATATTGAAATAGTTTGTTTAATTTATTGGATAAGAAAATTAATAATGTTCATTTTTCATTATTTATTAATGATTTTATTTTATCATTAACAAAAGCTATCTTATAAAATTCAAGCTGATCCATATTTTATATTTTTGAAATTTGAATATAAACTTATTTCAATTCGCTTTTTAATCCATCAATTTATAATTCGTAGTTTTTATTTATCATATCTTGCTTATCTTCTATTTTTTAAAGGATCTTTTATTTAAATTCTTCTTTATTGAATTTATATCTCTGTTTTATGGATTCTCTGTTAATATCAAAAATAATTAATGTATCAATACATATTTCTTCAATTAATTTACACTAGATTTCTTCCTTCGCATCTGAGAATACTTCTAAAGTTTCTCTTGAAATAAACATGGTCTTGGCTCATGAAAATCTTATTTTTCTTTTGTTAGATTATTTAAAATACTATAATTTTGGTATAATTTATTTTAGTTAAATTAGATCCATTCCTTTTATACAAATCAAATTAATGGTATTTTAAATGTGTGCCTTCTTCAACTAAAGGATAACAACCCTTTAAACTAGGCGATAATTCATTCATGAATTTATCTATATTTAATTTAGAACCTTTGATTACTCTTTCATCATTAATACCAAATATAATAAAACCACCCTATTATTTAAAAAAATAAAATAGTAGTTGATTTAAAGAAATTAATAAATTAGTTCATAGTTAAATAAATATACTTAATGATTTAAAAAGCCAAGGATAGTATTGATAATTCTTTTAACAGCATCTTCAATAAAAGTTTTTTCTTCTTCATCCATATTTCTATTAAATTAATAATTTTTAAATTCTAGTTAAATTCCTTCTTCTTCAGTAAATAATTCATCAATTATAAATTTATAGTTTAGTATTTTATTCAACAAGTACTGATATTGTTATTTATAACTTATTTCAATTTTTCCTTATTCTTGTTGTTATTTTTACTAGAGATTTTCTTGCTATCTCTCTTGTATTTACTCATTTTATCTCTCTTACAATCTTATATATTGCTCTTATTACTATTTATGAGTTTATTTAAAGCTCTATTTTTCTAATTCAGGTGAAATACTATTTTTCTCAGATCTGATAGATTATTTATAGCTATTTTATTGGTTTTAAATTAATTTGCCACTTTAAAGCCAAGGTAAATTAGATTGAGAGCGTTTTTAAGATTTATTAGGTGATGATTTTGAAATTGAAAGATTTTATTCAATGTGCTTTACATTGTAGTTACTTTCTTAGATATCTTAAACTTATTTAGACAAAGTAATAGTAGAATCCTATAAAAAATGACCAGTTTTTTATTCTGTTCTTACACTTGAATTTCCTTTTATACTTGAAGTTAAAGCATATTTGTTGAATATACTATCAATCTAACTTTTATTTTCTTCCTGCTACTTCTTATCTTCATCTTAATTACATTTTTTGACTAAACATTTATCAATATGTAAATTCATATTACTTTTATCTAATCCATTCTAATACTCTTCGTCGCTGCTTTATTGGATACATGTATCATTATTAGTAAAGATTTTGGGCTTATCTTAGTTTTATTCTGGATTACAAATTGTAGTGTTTAAATCTTATAGAATATTAGAAAGATCGTTATTAACTTCATTATTATATTTATTGCTATTTCCATTTTAATAAGAAGAGTAATCTGAATTTGTTTCAATATTTTGAATAATTATTTAAGGTTATTTCACTATTTATTAAAAAAATTATTTTATTTTATTTTAAAAAGAAGATGAAATGATAATTCTAATAATTCTTTATATTATTATTATATAAAATCAGGGTCTGTTAGTGCCAATATCATAAAATTTTGAATTATTAAATTCTTAAATTAAGTCCTTCAAAACAATTTTAATTATATAGCTCATTTAAATAAAAATAGATTACATGTTTCTGTAAGAGCTTAGTATTATCCTTTTAACTTGGATCTTAATTCATCATAATAGTTCTTTTCTTTAATTGTGTGATAATTAAAACAATAATTTTAGGTTTACTATTAATACTCCTATTCATCTATTTCATTTTCTCCCTCTGATTCAGCATCATTATCTGTTTCAGGCTTATTATATTAGCAATTGCTTTTATTGCTGCAGTATTATTGTTTTATAGTCATAGGATGGTATTGCTGCTCATAAAAATTATGTGCATATTGACACTTCTAAATAAAATAAAAAAATTTAAATTTATAAGCTTTTTTCATTATTAAATACTTCTTATTTTAGGCATGTTGAAGGATTTTAACATTAAACATCAATATAGCGAAATGTCTTTTCATTAGTAGTTTTATTCAGGATATAAGGATTTCTTCTTTTTTCTTCCTATCCATGATAATCAAAACATTTCTGTTCTTCATTATTGATACATTCAGCCCCATGAGGACATTTCTTCGTTTTAAAATTAATCACATCTGCAATCTTTAACTTCATTTCTTTTGATTATTTTGTTTGCGCAATCTTAATCTTTTTCAAAATTGATTGTGATTTGATAATTGATTAAACCAGCCAATATTTGAATAAAACCTATAAATAAAATTCATAATTAGGTAAAAAAATAAGCATGTAAATTGAAATGATCTCTTTGAATAAAATTAAATAAAAGATAGATAGATAACTTAAAAAAACTATTTTATAAAGTAAAATAAATATTTATAAGATATAATGATTGATATAAAAAATAAATTTAATAAACAAAAAGGGAAATAAGTGAATGGATTGATGGATCTATATATTAAGAACAGATTTATCTTTGTTCACTTATTTTTAATATTAGTTAAAGTAGGCCTAGATTCCTAATCAAAGTTAATATTATCAATTTTACAGCTGTCAAGTATTTTTTATCCTAAATGAGCTATTTAATGGTGCTTATCGGATAATTAGGCTGTGTGCATTTTATAATCAGAAAAGAAAGTTTTATACTTCTTAATATGGAACAATTTAAGCCTTTCTTGATATCTCTTTTTCTATTTAGTTGTTTCCTCATATAATTCATCTACTTATACATCGGCATTTTTCAAATCATTTATAAAATTAGTGGCTATATGCACTGGCTTATTCCCTTTCTCTTCTAAGATACTATTTACTTTCTCTTATATTTTACTTTAGAGCCTCTTGTCTGAAGATTCATAGTGTTACTTTTTTAATTACCATTTATGTATTTTATTCTGTAGCATACTTTCATTTAACATCATTGAAGCTTAGAGTTATGATAGATTAGAAACACTATTGAACTTAGTTATGCCACCTTTTATTGGACTAAAGCTATTAAGAATGAATTTTTTACAGATAGATTTTGGAGCAGAAGATACTTTTTCCATTGGATTATCAAAGAACTCTTCATTTTTATGAAGCTTACCATCATTATTTTAACTTATTTATCTAATAGATTCTTTACGAATATTTTAAGGAGTGAAAGCTCCAATTTAATTAATAACACTAGACCTAATAGGTTTATTACCAGATTATTTATTACTGAATAAATCAATAGATAAAGGAGAGTTATTTTTTTAATTGATTTGAGTGTTGTTTTTTAAGAAAGGATTCAAATATTATTGTTGTAGATTATTCTTATTATTACTTGGCGTGTTTCTATCAGTTTGAGGCATAACATCTTACTTTAGATAGAATTAACTTTCTGAAAAGAATTTCTATTTGAAATTCTATTAGTTATTCCCCATAGATTATAAAATTTCTTTGATTTCCTTTTGTTCTTCTTACCCTCCTTCATTTGTATTAACTTTATTACTCTTCATCTCAATTTTAGTACTTTATGGAATCAATTATCTCTACCTATACTTATTTTAAGAACTAGAAGGAGGAGAAAAAAACTCTTGAATTTATTTCACATCATTAGATTAGATAATCTTCTTTCTCAATTCTTGTTAAGAAGTAGTCGCTCTCATAGGATGATCGTATGGGAATCTTTTACTGAATGTAGTAAATTAATTTTAAGGAGGAAACATTCCAGGATATTATGGTTTGTTTGTAACAGTGTCAGTGCTTAATGTTTCATTCAATAGGATTGTTTTTTCAAGCTATTCTTTACATTCAAGGAAGTAGGGTTTTACAGAAAAATTTGTTTTGCTTAAATTGGGTTTATCTTAACTTTGTCTTTTGCTGCGTACATTATCTATTAGAAATTACTCTTCGAATTAAACCTTATTTCTTTCAGGATATTCTTCTTCCTTTTTCATATCGTTTTTCTATTCTAGACCTTTCTCTGTTAGTACTATTTTCTACATCTTTCAGAAACTTGATATGATATGAAATGAATTTAAAATCTAACAAAATAAAAACTGAAAGGGAATCAAATAAGTATGAAGTTGAGCCTTTTCAAGTTTATTAATATCAAAGTTTGATTAATATTTATTTTTAATTAAGTGTTTTTAATTGATTGATTTAATTAATTCATATTAAGTACAATTAACTTCTATATATAGATTAACATGACATAAAAATGTATTAATTTGCAGGATTTTACTTAGATATCCATTGATTGATTGACTGATTGTTCTAAATTCAGTTCACTTTTTTGATTAATTATTATCTATCCAAATTAGATTTACTGAAACTCTTCTTGAAAACCTTATTTCTTTTTAAAGATATACAAACTAACAAAGATTCCACAATTATCATTCATTCAGTATTATCTACAAAACTATTCTTTGTATTAAACCATAATAAAAATCTTACTGAATGTATTATTTTGAAGATTTTTATAACTAATAATTCAGCAAATTAATTCTGAAATAGATATTTTTTGTTACCACTACAAATTTAATAGAAAAATTATTCTTTTATACTTACATTATTTTTAAATACTACAATTTAGTTATTTCAATTTATAAAGGAATCTATCAAAAACTTAAACATACATAAAATCTGATAAATAATTTTTATTTTTCTACAACTAAATATTATCTTTGAAAGTAATTTACTTGATTTATAAAACATAATCAACTCATTTATAGAAGTGTAAACATTCACCCATTTTTCTTATAATCTTTTTAATTTTAGAATTATAAAAAACTTTTTAAAATATTGCATTATTGTCAATTTTTCTAATTAAATATAAAATAGCTTTGTGGAGAGATATTTTAGTAGATTTTAATCATTTATGGAAACCTTATTAATTTTTGGTAGTGTGTAGTAAACCTCTCCCTCCACATATTGGGTGTTCGGTTATAGAAGATTTCATTATTAAATTAAAAGAAAACTCTAATAAAAGAAATAATCTTGGAACCTCTTTATATTGAGTAAAGATAAGTATATTTAGTAATTCTGACGAACATAAAATCGAATGTTTTTTTGAAATTATTATATTATAAATAATAAAAATAATAATAAATATTAATTAAGTTACAGCTTTGGTAAATTTTTTTAATATTTATCAGAATTATTTATTTGATAGATTAAATTAAACTTAAATAATTTACTTAAAAATAAATATTTTATAAAAGTTAAATATAAAAAAAAAAAATATAAGTAGACTTAAATGATTAGAAAGATGATTATATAGCACTTTTATAGATATATTATATAAACACTATTTTAAGAGAATGATATACATACATACAAAATAAAATTTGATTTTAATTCACCATTTTTCCATAGAAAGAGTAACGACTCCCAAAAATACCCATGAGGAAAATAAGAATAAAACATAATGCTTAGGCTCAGTGGGTTCCCATTCATACCTTTTATCATCTATAATACAAAATATTTTACTTAAAATAGTCATCTCAAATAATGATATAATTACCATATTCTATTAATTAATCAGTAACAGTTTTTGTTTCATAGTTTATTACACCAAAGTTAGATTTTTCTAGCATTTCTAATTCTTTTTTTAATATCAAAAGTAGGATTTTAAGGATACTTGTTAATTTAGTTTCTTAAATAATTATTAAATTTTAAAAATATTTATTATAAATACCCATTCTATCTTCTTCTGTTAACACTTCATAATTTTGAATTCTTTGCTTAATAATTTTCATATAAACCTCATTTAGCATCATTAATTTTTCTTCACCCTTTATAAACATTTTAAAAAGATAAATTTAGTTGATTGTTCTTTACTAATTATCTAAAAAGTTGGCAAAATGAATTAAGATTTTACATCTTTTCCTTTATAAACATTAGGATGGTAGAAATTAACTATATTTTATAAATAGACGTAAATGAGATACTTTTTTCGTTTAGTTATCATAATTTTACCGTGCTTCTTATATTATAAATACGAGCTTTTGATGGAGGAATTACTATTGAGATTAAGCATTTTGTATTCAGTGGGAGAAATAATAATTTATTATTCTTCTTCATCCTATGTTTTTCCTTTTATTAAACTAGTTAAAGTTTCCTTTATACTTGAGAACTATCTTTAGCTACCATAAGTAAGCTAATCTTGATATCTGCTAGATTTTAGCAGTGATAATCTTTTTAAAATGTTAATATTCATAATATTATTGCCTAATACAAAAAATATGTAAATGTAAGAAGATACTTAATTCTTTATGATATATGATTATTAATTAATCAATTTCTAAAATATATGAAAATAATTAATCTTAAGAACCTAATAATTTTTGTTGTGAGAAATATCTTTTTGATAAAATATTGATTAATAATTAATTCTAAAATATTTATTGTAATTTATAGAATGAAACAGAATTATTAATATTTTATTAGATAAAATATATTAATTATTTCATCTTTGGAATTAAAATCATTCATTCATTTCCTTATTTTTTATAAATTATATTTTAATATTTCAACAATATGAATTAAAATAATCTGCTAATAAATTTAAACTCTGTTTACTTTTAATAGATTAGATATAAACGACTAAATAGATTTCATTTCTATAAATTTATTGTCTAAAAATAATTTATTATATTTTAAATATATGAAAGATCCATTAAATATTTGAATAATTATTAAAAATAAATTAAAATTATATAAGTTAATAATATTCATTCATAACCATCAATTTAAATTTATTATACATATTTTCAATTTTATTTATTTAAAATTAAATTTAGGTTTTAGATTATTTAAAAATAGATTATAATTTTAGTAAATTTAGAATTAATTGTTATCTTAAATGACTAAGAAAATTTAAGATGGAGGAGGTGGTGGAAATAGAATAAAAATTGTTTAAGTTAATTAATTGATAAGATGTCATATTAGATGTGCGTTTAAAATTATAAATGGGGGATATTAGAAAATGATAATAATAATTATTAATCATGATTGCTCATTCACAGAACTTTTTTGAGAATGGAGAGTGGCTGATTGAAATTGAAAAAATGAAAGAGGGGATGTTTAAAATAATGAAAGAGAAGAGGGTGTTATAAAAAATGGGTAAGAATCTTAGGTGAAGAAAAGAAGAAGAAAATTAAAAAACGAGATATAGATAGTTAGATAGATATATAGTGTATGATATTATGAGGTGAATAAAATAAATAATGGAAATTAATTATTATTAATGAAAGAAAACCTTAAATAAGTGGAAGAAATTAATTTAAGATGGTAAATAAATAAATAAACAGATAAAAAATAGATGATTTCTTTCTTGTCTTAATAATTTTTGATTGTATGTGTGTATTCATTTAAGTTATCATTCTTTTGTCTTTGTTATTTGTTTTTTTGTTTATTTGATTCATTTTGTTTGGATTGTTAGAAAAGCTCTGAGTTATGTGAAATTTTATTTATATTTGTTTTTATTAAATATATTATGGAGCTGAAGGAAATTTGTTTCTTTCTTTTTTGAGATAAATTTTTAGACGAAAAAAATAAATAGCTAGCTAAATCAAAAAATAATTGCCAAGAAGGAAGAAAGCAAATGAATAGCACTGATACAGAAGGACAGGGGCTCTAGATGTACAATCGCAATTATGCATAAAATTCTGATATTTCTTATGAACAGAATTCAACAAATCACTCCTCAAAGAATCAAGATTCTTATAAAGAGTCAATCAAGAAGATAATAGAGACAATGAAAGCAGAGTCAGATGTAAATTTTTTAGACAAAAATAACATTATAGCAATCGATTAAAGTTTAAGAAAGACTATATAGCCTTCTTACCATTTGAAAATTTCCTATTAATCCAATGGAGAGACATTGGGAATGCATAAATCTTGGCGGTTCTGATTCCAATTTTGAAATAGCAATATTGATTGAATTTTAATTACATTAAGATTTTAAAGCTGATTTGTTTTAAAATATGAATAGAAATCAAATAGAAAATATGAAGAAAACTTAAGAAAAATAGATTAATGGAGATAGGAAGTTAAAATTAATTTTGAAATGAGTGACGATGATGTTAATGATGAAGACTCTTATGATTTTGATTTTGATCCCGAAAACTAATTGCGCCAATAAGATATTATCAATCAAAAATACTATCAACAAATAGATGAACAAATTGACAAATTGTAAGCACATTTTAATTTATACAAGGCTTTAATGAATAGTCTCTCTCGACTGATCTTAGTTAAAGTCAAAAATATTTTGCTTATAAACCCAACTAGAGACACATTTATATAAAGCAAAAAAGGATTTAAATAGAATTGATTTTTCGTTGAAATCAATCTTTATTTTTTTACTATTCGCTAAAATCGGAGCTATTAATTTTTATGCCAAGCATATCCTATTCAATAAACAAAGAAAGATATATCTTCCCGCCTACTAATTATAAATAACTTTCTTATTATTTATTATAAAGATTATAAAGCTCTATAGTTGATAAAGAACTTTCCCTTGTTTAGTAAAAAATCTAGAATTCTCACAGCAGTAATACCTTTTTAGAGTCTAAAAAGGCATTTCTCAAAAATAAAAGAAAGTAAAATCTATTTAAAAATTATAAATCCTTTTTATTGTTCCCTCAATTTGAAATAACAGCTAGAATTTCTACTTAAAAAGCAAAAATATGTAGGAAATTATGGTATTTTGTGAATTATGTTTGCAATAGGAATTTTAAAATAATATAATAAGTTGATTAATTAAAGATTCATTATAAAATTGCTTTATTCACACTATATTTATTGATAGACAGAATCAATTTATAAGATTTTTTTTCAAAGTTGATATACAAATTGATGAAAGATTTTAATAAAATCAGGTTAACATTTTCTTTTAGTGAAATTAATATTTATAATTAAAAAAATATCTGAAATATTTTATTTGTGTAATTTTACAATCAACTAAATAATTTAGAAAAGAAATATTATTTAACTTAATTTCAAACAGTTTAATTTTAGAAAAATTAATGGGAAACATTTATGAAATATTAACAACTAAATTAAATAAATTATTATTAATTAAAAAGGAATCTATTTAAAAATTATATAAAGACGAATTAATAGCACAATTAAAATTTAGAAAAGCTTTAAAATGGATCAGTAGGAAATGGACCAAGTACTACTGGATAATCATAATAGACTTAATAAATTTCTATTAATTAATTGGAGTAAATAATTAAGGATAGTTTGAAATTATAAACATCTAAAAACTCTAAGAAAATTGAGCACCATTTAATGAGATTGAGTTAAGCTATTGAAAGCCCTCGTCATGAAGATTTCATTGAAAGTTTCATATTCAAGAAATTAAAAATTACTAAAGATAAGTTATAAATGCGTTCATAATAAATAGTTGGTTATAAAGTAAAATATCTATTTAAATAAAATATTTTAATTAATTATTAAAAATAATAAATTTAAAAGCCTTCAGATTTTAGAAAGATTAAAAAATATAGATTTAATCCATAAAACATGCCTTTCTGCGGTAGTAATTTTGATGAAGCAAAGAAGGCTTTAGTTCCTCAATATCATGCCGTATATAATGATTAATCAGATCCGTTTAATAGAGTAAAATTAAATTATTTAATTTATTTAATATTTAAAATTTTACCTCTTTATTATAAAAGTTAATAAGTAAACCTATAATTCCCAGAATAGGCGGAAATAAATAAGTTTTACAGATAAAACCAAAGAAGAATTTGAATGAAGGTAATTAAGCTGACCCAACAACTTCACCTTTAAAAATGAAAATGCTTTAAAATGAAAGTTATGCAGATTGGAATGAAATCAATCTCTCAACTAATAATCCTCAAGAGAGAGATATTTAGAAAAAAAAGAAATTAGAAAAACTCAATAAAATGTCTGCCGAAGATAGAGAAAAGTATTAGAGAATTCTCTTTAAAAAAGCATGGTAGTAAGTTGTGAGAAACGTTCTAAAGATATATAGATTCGCTTAATAGTAATTTAAATTTAAAAAAAATATGTTTTTAAAATTTTATTACCAATAAAATAGAGCTAGATAAGATTATGAATAAAATAGCAGAAAGTTTGCTATATTATGCTCAAAAGAAGTAAGAAAAAAATATGGTAAGAGTTAGAGAACTCAAAAAGATTGGGCTTTAAGAAGTAAAAAGATGCACAGAGAAATGGTTAGCTATTGGAGAAAACGTGAAAGAGAATTGAATGAAATCAAGAGAAGAAAAGAAAAGTTAGAAGCTGAACTGAGAAGAAGAGAAGAAGAAGAGAAAGAAAGTCTCTTACAAAAGAAAAGATTGGAATTCTTGATGAAATAGTCTGATTTATATGCACATTTTATGGCTCAAAAACTAGGTATAGCTATGAATGATAAAACAAATGCTGCTTTAGAAGCTATTCCATAAGTAGGTGAAGGCGAAATTGAGGTAGAGGCTTAAGAAGAATAAAAATCAGATTATAATCCTCTTCTTTTTAAGGGATAAAAAATAGAAATTGATGAAAGTATTGCTGCATAATAAGTTTCTTTCCTCATCAATGATAGAAGAAAAGAACTTCTTGCTTTTGATCAAGAAACTGCTCATGAAAGAAGAGAAAGTAAAATTAAATACCGAAATTGAATTATTTTTAATTCTCTTAATTTATAAAATAAAAAGTTGGCACTGAAGAAGATAGAGTTGTATTAACTGAACATAAAAAGACTACTGCTGCTGATCTGCAAGAAGCAGCCAAATTAGATTTTTCATAAGTAGAACCTGAAACTCAAAGTAGTTTAGTAAAACCCCCAGAGCACTTCTAAGGTTCCCTTAAGGAATATTAACTTAAGGGTCTAAGATGGTTAGATAATTTATACGAGCAAGGTATTAATGGTATTCTAGCAGATGAAATGGGTCTTGGTAAAACTATCCAAGCTATATCACTTATTACTCATATTGCAGGAACTAAAAATATTTGGGGACCTTTCTTAGTTATTGCACCCTCTTCCACATTATGTAAGCCTATAAATTTATTTATTATTCATAATATTAATGCAAATATTTTCAAATTAGATAATTGGTAATAAGAACTTAAAAAATTCTTCCCTACTTTAAAAGTTTTACCTTACTGGGGTAGTTTGAAATAGAGAAAAATGATTAGAAAGTATTTTTCAGCAAAGAATTTAGGATTGAGGAATTCTCCTTTCCATTTGGTTATTACAAGTTATTAATTAGTAGTAAGTGATGAAAAGACTTTCTAGAGGATAAAGTGGTAATATATGATATTAGATGAAGCTCAAGCTATTAAAAATATTAACTCTATGAGATGGAAAACATTATTATCCTTTAATTCCAGAAATAAATTACTTTTGACTGGTACTCCTATTCAAAATACTATGGCAGAGCTGTGGGCTTTGTTGCATTTTATCATGCCTAAGTTATTTGACTCTCATGATTAATTCTAGGAATGGTTCTCTAAAGATATAGAAGCTTCTTCTCAAGATAAATCTCAATTAAATTAGCATCAATTATAGCGTCTCCATGCCATCTTAAAACCTTTTATGCTTCGTAGAGTTAAAAAGGATGTAGAACATGAAATAGGTGCAAAGAGAGAGTTCTAAATTATGTGTGAGATGACTAAAAGACAATAAAAGTTTTATGATCATGTTAAATCAAAACTTTCATTAAAAGATTTCTTTAAGATGTTTGAATCTAAATAAAAGGTATAAATAAATTTGAATCTATGCTTAGCACAAATATATTTATTTTAAAATTTTTTTAAATAAAAGGTTGATAATTTAATGAATTTAGTTATGTAATTCAGAAAAGTTTGTAACCATCCTGAACTTTTTGAAAGAAGACCTTGCAGAAGTTCATTTATATTTTAGAATATATATTATTATACAGGACATTTACCAGCAAAAATGGGTGAAATAAAATAAGTCCAATCAAATGTCAGCAATCCAATAGTTTATCATCTTCCTAAGCTTTATTATGATGAAGTTATGAGAAAAGAAACAAAGAATGAATTCATTCATAGAAGATTAGGATTCTTAAGCACCGAACATGTTAGAGAAGATCTCTTCAGCAATAAGAATTCTATCTTTAGTTTTATTAGATTACTTGATTTACCAATTAATATAATGGAAATTTATTAAAGAAGTGATAATTTGTATCTGTAAATTATTCTCATGCACATTTTACACAATCAAACTAAGAGATTCAGAATGATAATAGATAGTGGGGAGAAATATAATGGAAATAACCTATGGTGGTCTAAAAATATATTATATGGATAGGATACTTGTAAATATGATAGATATGTCTAGTCATTTGATATCTTAAGAATCAATACAACAGTTGATTAGATAGCTTCTCTTAATTCAATCTAACCCTATGACGGTATCCTCTTAAAGCAAAACAATAAATTCACTTAAAGATGGAAAAAATATAACTAAGATGCTCACAATTGTCTCCTTCCTGTCAAATTATATTGTATTATTAAAAGAGCACTTTCTCCACCTATCACACTTTTTTGTTCTTCTTCTAACTTCTAAACTTATAATTTTAGCTTATAAGATGCTAGAATAGGTAAATTCTTAACCAGGACTAACAACTCAATAATATAAAAGCTACCTTACTCTACCGAAATATCATAAGCTCCTACAAATGGAAGATCACTTATAGATTTATCTGTAAATTGTTAACAATTTATTTAAAAAATAAAAATTATTAATAAAAATATAGATATTAAAAGAAGGAATGTTTGATTTCATTAACTAAGAAAGCTTTTCTAATATAGAGGTTGTTGATTTTGCAAGTTTGGTTGCCGATAGTGCAAAACTTAAATTTTTAGATGTCGTAATTAAAATTTTTATATCCACTTTACACCTTTACATATTATATTTATAATCTTTAAAATAGTTGTTAGCAAAATTAAAAAGAGAAGGTCACAGAGTTTTGATTTTCTGTCAAATGACTAGAATGATAGATATTTTAGAAGATTTTATGACTAGAAAAAAATATAGATTCTTCAGACTAGATGGTTCATGTAATATCTCTGATAGAAGAGATATGGTTAATGAATTCTAAACAAGCGATAAAACTTTTGCTTTCTTATTGAGTACAAGAGCTGGTGGTTTGGGTGTTACTCTTACTGCAGCAGATGTAGTTATTTTCTATGATAATGATTGGAATCCTACCATGGATGCACAGGCTATGGATCGTGCTCATAGAATAGGTATGTTTCTATTTAGAAAATCAATTTATGAATTTATCATTGAAAAAAATTTATTAAATTTGTTAAAGGTCAAACAAAGGAAGTACTAGTCTATAGATTAGTCACTAAGGGTACAATCGAAGAAAGAATTTTAAAAAGAGCTCAATAAAAACAAATGGTTTAATCTACTGTTTACTCAGGTGGTGCTTTTAAGGCAGATATCTGGAAACCACAAGAAGTCATGGAATTATTATTAGACGAATCAGATATGGAAAAGACATAAATGTTCATGCCAAAGAGACATAAAGCAGCGAATGGAGCAGGTTAAAAGGCTGAGAAAAAGAAAATTCCAGGATAACAAAGTAAATTAATAATTTAATACTAAAACTTTAAGTAAATTGAAAATTTTTATAGAAGAGAAAAAGATTAAAAAAGATAAAAAAGATGATAATAAAGACAAAGACATAGAATAAATTGATGAGGAAGATGAGGAAGAAGAAGGAATGGAAATTGAAAAGTAAACAGTTTTATTATATCATTAGTAATTTTCTAATTAAAATTTATCAAATTTAATAAAGCGAAAATAATGAAGAAGACGAATATGGAATCAATTTTGAAAATATAATGGAAGATAATGCTTAAGAATAGGATAATGAAGATATTGAAGACGACTGAAGCCTGCTTGCTTGCTTGCTTGTCTATCTATAATAAATAAATAAGTTAATAAAATAAAAAATAAATATACAACCACATTAAATAATCTATATAATTTTATAAACTTACTACATAATATTAAGAATTTATTCAACATATCTATATATTAATGCATGTATATCCTTATTATTCATTCTAACTAACTATCTATCTATCTATTTATCTATTATTCATAATTTATTTAAAATATCTAAATATTAATGCATGTATATCCTTATTATTCATCTCTATCTATCTATTTATCTATTATTCACTATCCTAAATTCTATATTTATCTGCTTCTTTTATACATTTTTTCTTTCCTTTATCCATTTAAACTTCACTTTTTTATATCTTTTTTTAAAATTTGTTGTTTTCTACTAATATTTGTTTTATTAATTTCAATATGACATGAATAAGTTAAAGATTTAAATTTTATTAAAATAATTAGTGCTTTCAGTTAATTGGAGGGAGATAATAAATTGATTTTATTAAAAATACTGTACCTATATTTATATTCTAAAGAATTTCTATTAAAAAACAATTAAATTTATTAGTTTTGGAGATGAAATTTAATATAAATATATACTAATTCATTCCATATTAATATAAAATAATAATCATGATTATTATTTTTATTCAATTATAAAATTTAATTTAATATTTTTATATATTTTTAATATTTAAAGACAATTATAATTCGAGTTGTTTGTTTAACATATTAAAGTTTACAACATTTATTATTTTATTTTTATTTAGTTCAAAAAAAGGACAAATCAAATTCGTGAATGTTTGGAAGGTAGTTTTTGAATATGTTCTCTGTTTGAGCTTATAAAGATTCTTCTTCAATTTCTCTTTACCAAACCAAAAAAGTTTTAAGAAGTTCTTCATTATTAAATTCATTACTATGGAAGGTTTTAACAAGATATTTTTAAAATTCTATTAATTATATAGTTTGATCATTCAATAATAAGAAGTGATTTAAAGTACAGCATAATAATATCCTAAAAGAGTATCTAAGCTTTTAGAAGTTATTTTGTTTATTTTATTCAGTACTTTCTATTAAATTGCTACTCCTTGTAGGAGATGGAGCTACTGTAGTTTTATTGATTGGTTTTAATAAATTTGATGAAGAAATATTGTCAAATTTGGTTAAAGTTTATTTAATAGCCTATTCTTTTCCCAATGTATGTTTAATTTCAGGCTTAATATTGCTTTAATTATTTAGTTTCTAATTATTACTATTCATATTATTGTTGTTTATGATAATCTTAGGAGTACTGACAGATTATAAGTTTTATTTACTCGCTAATAGTGTGGATTACTAATAGATATTGTTTTAAGATTATTATTGTTAAGATATAATCTTATTTTAAACTGGTGTTTATTATTTTGAAAGTATATTGATAGAACTTTTAATAACTTATTTATTTGCAGTTGATAAAGTCTTTGCTTATGATGATATTTAAGGAGAATTATTAGCAGTGTTAGAAGTGACAGTAGAATTCTTAACTTTATTAATTAAATTATTAGAACTTGTTGTTATGGCAGAGTTTGTAGATAATTTTTTAGCAGAAGCAGCAGGTATAGTCGTTGTGTTGTTTGGTAGAACTGTATTTACTTTTTTTAATGTAGATAAATTTGTTATACTTTAGCTAGTCTATTTAATGCTTAGTGTTTGCTAAGAAGGAGATTAAGGTAGTACTAAACTAGGAGGGTTCTAAGAAGATGGTTTTAAAGTTTTATGACTTTTAGATATTGATAGTGAGGAGGAAACACTTTGCTGAGGTGAATTAGTAATGTGAGAAAGACTAGAAAGAGTTGCTTAGTGTGAATTAATCTCATACTATGATATTGTATTTTATAAAGCTAACTCCTCTTTATATGAGTTTTATAATCTAGTATAAGCTGTAATCATTACAGCTCTAAAGGCAATTTTTAATTATTCTGGTAGTTTAGATTAAGTAAATGAAAATTCCTATGGAACACTTGTTTCTAATGGTGAAATTATATTTTCAAGTATATCAGGTAGTAGTTTCAGCATATCTTTGTTTTTACTCTATTAATTGTTATTTGCATTCAATCCACTTCCTCCATTTTTCTTTTATTCTTAAACTTAAGATAAAGATGATATCTTTGGACTTAAGGTAATGTTTTTATCTTATTTCTAATCTTCCTCGTCTTCAATGATAGAATCTTATTTTTCTGTTTCTTTTTCAGATGAAACTTAAATTTCTACTTCTTTAACTTCAATAGGAATTAAATCAATTAGTTATAAATGGTTGAAGAGAATGGTAGCTTTCTCCATCCATATTTACATATCTAGTTACACTTAAGAGAATACTGAAAGATAGGATTTGCTGAATATGAACTAAGACCAATTATCTAAATTGTATGTATTCTCACGCTCGTCAAGTATTTTATTTAATCCTTAGAAGTAAAACAATATTACTATTGAAAGGAAATAGAGAATTAAATTGATTTCATTTGGGTTAAATTCTGATGAGATGAGTGTATCGCCATTTGCAAATAATTCATAAGTATCTACTAATTGAGTTATTCTATTTAACATTTGATTATAAGGTAAAAGATGGATTTAATATATTGTATTCTACTTTTAGCCGTTCCCAAATTAACTTATTTTTGGAGAAGTTTTACTATCCTTTTTAGGTTATGAATAAGATGGAGAGCAATCATTTTCATTCTGCTCACTGTCTATAGGAGATAACTTTTCATTAGATTAAGTTTCGTCCTCTTCTGGAAGGGTCTATTAAATAGAAGAAGAGAAATCAAATAATTTAAGCTTCTTAACTATTGGAGATGTTTCTACTTGGATACTATTTAGAGTTTTAAGTAATTTTTTCTATTTATCTATAAATTGTTTTTCATCTAAAATCTCAGGTTCAACTTTAGGTACCAAATCTGCATGAACATCATGCTCTTTAATAATTGGTAGTTCTAACATCTAATTTAACGTGATCCTCTTACTTGGATTAATTACCAACATTTTTTTAATTAACTATATAGTATCTTATCTAACACTCTAATATCTGCTCTTCTTTACCTTTTCAAAATTAAATTCTGGATTGCACAGGTTTAAAATTCTATTTAGCTATAAATAAGGGGTTTATTCAAAGAAAGGATAATCATTGAAAAGCATAGCATAGAGCAACACTCCCAAACTCCAAATATCTACTTGCTAATCATAATTCTTTCCATCTAATATTTCAGGTGCCATATAAACAGGAGTTCCTGCAAAACCATCCACTTTATCTTTCTACTATTAAGTAACCAAACCAAAATCTGCAATCTTTGGAGAATCATTCTTTATCAATATGTTCTATAATTTAACATCCCTGTGGATCAAAGATGCTCTCTGGATTTCCTTGAACCCTACAAGAATCTAAACAAATAAGTTCAAAGCAATCTTCTCAGGAATGCAATTGTTATTGAATTTTTTCATGTGATCTGCTAACGTACCACCCTCACATAATTCTAAAACGATGCATGGATGATCTGATTTATCATAAAACACCTCATAATATCTTACAACATATTTTGAATTAACACTCTTCAAAGCATCTAATTCATTTGTCATCATCTTTTTCATTTTGACATTATTAATCTATTTAATTGCATACTCATACCCTTTATAAGTAGAGCATTTATAAACTGTTCCGAAAGAACCTTATCCTAAAAGCTTATCTACCTTGTATCTTCCCAAAAATTCTATCTTTTGCTTATAATCAGATCTGACTATTACAGGAGCGTCAATATTTACTTTATTCATTTATAGAATATTTTACTATATATTACTCTAAATTTTGTATGCTTTGGAATGATCTTTTGATCAAATCTTAATTATCTAATGTTCATTCAATTCTCTTGTAACTCGAATGATATATTCAATTTTTTATTATGTAAATTTTATTCATTTATTTTGGATATAGAAATTAAACTCGAATGATACAACTATGACCTTAATTCATTTTCAAGCTTTCTACCTTTCTATCCTGAAATAATCTGCCAAAAATCATTCCCTTTACTAATATAATGCAATTCTATTCTAATAAATACTTATTACTTCCCTTTCTTTCTTCTAGACTTAAGTTATTTCCCAAGTACTATTATAACTATCTACTCGTTTCCTAAAATCCTTAGACTTGATAACCTTCATTAATCCTCCTAAATATTTCTAACTTAAAACTAATATGTCCCTCTTTAATTTTTTTGAATCACTTAAAGTAAAAGAAGTATTATTCTTTTACAATTTAGAGGGATATCTATCGTCGAGATTATTTCTTCTATAAGAAATAAAATAGATTTCCATATATAAAATGAGTAAAAATAAGAGATTAACAAGCTTATCAAAATAATAACTTAATTTTAATATGAAAAACATAAAAGAAGAAGGATTTTTAGGATTAATTAAAGGACTTAAGGATTGATCATTCAAATTCATAATAAGAGTACAGTAAAATTTGATTTTGAATTTTTGTGTATAAAATCCTACTTCATGCCTAATTATCAAACTAATATATTTTGTAATAAAATTAAAGATTCAGTAATTATAATGTTAATTGATTCACTAATTTTAATTTTGTATAATTTAATCTCAAATGATTTTTAAGAACTACTGAATTACTAAAAACTCTTTAGAAAATGAAAAAACAAATTTATAAAGCTAAATTGATAAGAATATTTTTGCTCATTTCTCAAGAGGAATTCGATAAATAGTTGATTTTAATAAGGTTTATATTAGTGTTTAGCATCATTAGATATTAGAGTAAATAATGATTCAAAAATAATTAATATTTGAATTACTACAAGGTTAAAGAAATCCAAAAAGAAATAAATGAATTTAATTAAAAATAAATTGTGAAAAAAATTGAATTTTTTAAATAAAATAATACTTTAATATTTTAAATTTATTAAAAATGAGAAATTTTATTTTAAAAACTCAATAAAATAAAAAAAATTATTTAATTTCATATAATAATTACTAATCCATATTTTATGATAAAATTAACAATGTTCTTCTTATCTACATTTAAGTATTTTTTTAAAATTTTTTGAGTATCATTTTGTTTTTGAATATCATTCATGATAATTTAACAAATAGATATTTATAGATTTATTGATTAGATTTATTACTGAACTAATTATCATTTTTCTTATTAAATGAGTAAGGAAAAACGGATTATTCTCATATCAGATTGTTAATATTAGTTTATTCTGATACAAATATTCTTAATATATTTTAAACAAGTAAGTGATTAAATTTATAATAGAATCATTTACAATAACTTAATCAAAATTATTGATAGAGATACATTTTATTATTCCAATTTGAGTTTATCAAAGATTAATTTTATAATATTAAAGGTAAAAATATTCAAAATTAAAAAGATTTTACCATTTAAAAAAGAAATTTAAATGTAATTACTAACAATAATAAATTTTATTTTGTTAATAATTAATTTCCTTATTAAATTGGAAAAGCCCTTAATGAATTCTAATAAAATACTAATTTATCATATCATTATTTTATAGTAACTTACTAGCAAATCCTATTAATAAATGTTAATAAAAATTATTATATAATAAATGGGTAAACAAAATATTTTATTTTAATTTAAATTATAATAGTAATGAATTTAAAACTTTAAATCACTTTTGTTTGAATAAGTTTGATCAAGAAACTTTAAGATTTGATTTCTAGATAAAGATTATAAATTAAAAATGTATCTAAATTTAACTTTATCATTCTTAAGATTTTTTATTCATTTATATCAAATTAAATTGCTTGCTTTATTGCTCAGGCTATTTGATGGAATAGGCTAAATTAACAAATAAAATGAAATCATCCTACTTACATTGATTTGATTATCCACAATTAAGCCTGATAAGAAATTAAATAAGCATTTATTATTGGAATTCAATTTTTTCTGATTAGATTGGATTTGATATCTTTCAAAACTCACTTCCAACACAAAAAATTAAAATAAATTAACAAATCAAAACATCAATTAATTTTATTATTTTCAAAGACAATAAATTTTAGTAACAAAAATGAACGGACTCCCTGCTTTTTCAGCTCCCTCTTAAATTTAGCAACCTCACCACAATAATAACCATCATCACCACCATCAACATGATAACCATCATCACCCTCACAAGCAAGAAATAAGTCTTCCTAACATGCATGTAACTATTACTACATCAGATAATCACCACAATGGAGGAAACACTCACAATACATACTATGAATCTAAATTGCCAATGATGGTCAAGAGAAGTCAAAAAGTAGGTAGAGACAATCACAACAATTCCTTTTATTTTGATCACTTCGAATAATCTGTTTTGAAGTAGGAATTCCATACTCCTGAAGTTGATAAGATTACTGTTTTCCATACCCATAATGTTGTAGTAGGTATTGAATGTCACTATAAAACTCTAGGAAAAGATAATGTTGCTACCTTAACCAATAAAGGTAGTCATCATGGACACATTCAATCCTCCTCTATTCATTTAGAATTTGGCGAAAGTTTTACTGAAGTTTCAGGACGTGCTGGTGATTCTATTGATCGTTTGTGTATCAAGACTAACAAAGGAAAAGTTTTAGATGTAGGTGGTAATGGCGGCTAACCTTTCTAAAATCTCCTTCCTTGGGGTTTTCCTCATATTGTTAGCTTTGGTGGTTCTACTCGTGAATATTTAGATTCTTTATATGTTTTACATAAATGATTTTATAATAAAATAATTAATATATGTGTGAAATTCATATTATATTTATACTTCTTAATATCCTAATCTTTAACATATATATGCAAACAAATCTTTTTTATCAGATTACTTAATATAAAATATACTTTAAAATCCTAGTTCTCAATAACTTGCAAATTATATTATCAATGAATTAATATTGGTTTCTAAGAATACCAAGAGATTAATCTATTATCAAAAACTAAATATTTTTAAATACCAAAATCATAATCTTTTTTTATCACATCTAGCTACTACGAAATTAACTATAATAGCAAATTGTATGAAAAGATAGATAGTAATAATAACTCAGATATGATTATTTTTTAATATACAAAATTTATAAAAAGTTATTTTTTTCTTTTATTCTTTCTTTTTGCTAAATGAATTAAAAACCTATTTCATTTCTATAAAGATGTATTTATTTTCAAATAAATTTTTTCGAAATTAAAAACATTGTAAATAAGCAACTTTACTTTATTAAAGGATAGATAAATTTAGTATGAAATTACAAAATTTGACTAATTTTGAAAAAGATATTTTTTTCTATAAATTAGGAAGAATATTTACAACTTTTTATTCAATAAACAAATTAGAAATCTATGCTTAAAAAATAAAATTTAAGAAGAATGCAAAATATTATCCTTCTATGAATTTATAAAAATTTAATATTTCTTAGGTAGTTTATTTTAAAATAGAAATATTTTTGAGATCTATTTAAAAAAAAGATTATTGTTTATTTTATTATGTATAAACTATTGGAGTTAATTAAAGAAAGATTACTTTGACCCTACTTTAATATACTTTAATAAAGATAATTTAGGATTTTTGGTAGAAAATTTATATCACTGATAAGAAATTTAATCTTCATACCAGGCATATTAATCTAAGAAAATTAAAATTTTTCTGTCCAAAGAATTGTCTACAAATTTAATTTTTTTATTTTTCTCAATTAATTAAAAATTCTTTATTACTTGAATAGGCATTAATAAGTGCATAGCTAAATTTATATTAGAAACATCAAAAAAATTTTAATTATATCAGAAGAAATTTAACTGATTTAATTTTGATCAGATTTAAAATAGTATAGTTACCTTCCTTATTCAGAATAGAAAGAAATCTTTTAAATCTCAATTTGAAAGCATAAAATAAAGAAAGTTTTAAATAAAATATAAAATTCCTAAATCAATAAAACTCAATATTAAACATTAACTATCCTCCCTTTTCTCAACCTCCTTAAATGTATCCTCAATAACCCTAAGAATATCCTTAACAATAGCCTATGTATCCTCCCCCTCCCTAAATGAATTAATAATAATAGCCATAGATGTACCCACCCCAACCCTAAATGAATCAATATCCTCCTTAATAATAAGTGCCTTAAATGTATCCCCCTCAGTAGAGCTAAAATCAATCATCTTAATAAAGCTGCACTGAAAGTAGTAAAAAGCATAAATTAAATTTGTTTGGCTTAGAAGTATCCTTCTCTACTCCTAATTTTCTTCATGGTATTGGTAAAAGTTTAAACCATAACCACAATCACACTAAAAACCCTTATTTTGAAACTAAACTCCCTATTATGGTTAAAAGAAGCAGGAAGGTAGGAAAAGATGATCACAAAAATTCCATTTATTTTGATCATTTTGAATAAAGTAATTTGAAGAATGAATTCCATACCCCTGAGGTTAACTGCATTACGGTCTATCATACTAATAACATTATAATTGGTATTGAATGCCACTATTAAACTTTAGGGAACGATTCAGTAGGTACTTTTACTAATAAAGGTAATGCCAATGGTAATATTTAAACCTCTTCAATCAGATTAGATTTTGGAGAGCACTTCACTGAAATTTCTGGACGTTCTGGTCATTCTATTGATCGTTTGTTAATCAAAACAAATAGAGGTAAAACTTTAGAAGTAGGAGGTACTGGTGGTTCTCCATTCTAAAATCTTCTTTCTTTTGGTATGAATAATATTGTAAGTATTGGTGGATCTACTCGTGAATACTTAGACTCTCTTTACGTCTTATATAAATGAAAAATAGAATTAATTTAATTATTTCTTCTTAAATTTAAATATGATATTTATTACAGTGCCAATTATTTTACATTTTATTAAATTTTTATTATAATTAATTATTTGGTTTTTAATTATTATTTAAAATTATCACTTACAAAATTAACTAAATGTAATTATTGAGAAAAATTAAATATTTAAATTAAAGAATAATTTTATGTTTATTTAAAACTAGAATTTGTAATAACAATTTTTTGATGAATTATCTTTTATCCTTAGTTATATAAATTAATTATTTTAATGAAAGATCATTTTTATTAAAAAATATAGAATTAATTATAAATTATTGAGATTTTATTATTATTAGAGAACAAATTTAATCTAGATAAAATAAAAATCTATTTTTAAATTAATATCTAAGTTTTAATCTCTGTTTATTTTACTATTACTAACTATTTCAGATTTAATATTAGGTAAAGATGAAGCTTATGATGTAATTAATGATAAAATGGGAATGATATGCAATGATATAAATTAGTTTGATTATTTTGTTAAATATTTACATGTTGAAGAGGTAAAAATAGTAAAGAGAGTGAAAAAAATAGCATCACTCTAATAATACGTAATTTAACTCAATAAATAGATAATATTGATAACTATCTTCTTGTTCAAATGCAAAGTTTGTAAATATTATCTAATCAAATATTACCCTACCAAACAAAATAATTAAGTTCAATAAAAGAAAGAGTAGTTAATGTCTTACAAATAACTAGCAAGAGGATTGTTGAAATAGTCATTTTCAACAAAAGTATTCAAAATTTAAAAATTCGATTTGTTATTTTAAATTCTATATATAACAGAAATAAAAAACCCTTCTAGGAGCTCTTGATCAAAGTACAACAGGTACAAAGTTTGTGATTTTTGATTAATTGGGCAATTAAATCTAGTAGGATATGATTCCACATGATTAAATAACCTAAAAGCCTGGCTGGCTGGAACACAATCCAGAATAAATTCTTCTAAATGCTAACTAAGCTATAGAAAATGCAATAAAGAAATTAGAATTAGATGGATATTCTACATCTCAAATAAAAAGCATTGGTGTTACAAATCAAAGAGAAACTGTTGTTGCTTGGAATAAAATTACAGGTTGCTTTAATTAACTAGAGATCATATCACCATTTTTTAAATTTGCTTGTAATTAACTTAGGAAAGCCTTACAATAATGCTTTAGTTTGGAGTGACACTCGTACCAGAGATATTTGCAAGAAATGGTTAGATAAAAAGAATGGTAATTCTCATGTATACTCACCAATAACTGGGTTACCAATTAATACATACTTCTCAGCTTATAAGATCAGATGGTAATGAAGATAATATTATAGCTTTGTTTATTAATATAATAAACTATTTATAGGTTGATAGAAAATGTCCCTAACATTAGAGAAGATTTGTATAAGGATGTAATTTTCGGAACAATGGATTCATGGCTAATTTGGGTAATAATAAACAATATGATTGCATAAATACAAAGGAGAAAGTAGAACTTTAATAAATTTTATTTTAATTAAATAAAAAGAACTTGACTAGAGGAAATCATGTCACAGATGTTACTAATGCTTCTAGAACATCTCTTCTCAACATAAATAATCTTAAATATGAATAATCTATCTTGAAGTAAATAATGATTTAACCTCTCTTATTTTATCATTAATATTAATAAATAAATTTAAGTGAATTTGAAATTCCCTTAGATTCACTTCCTTAGATAAGATCTAGCTCTGAAGAGCTAGGAACTATTAAATCTGGTCCATTAAAAGGAATTTCTATTACAGCATGTATGGGAGATTAATAAGCTGCAAGTGTAGGTCATGGCTTATTTAATGTTGGCGATTCTAAAAATACTTATGGTACTGGTTGCTTCTTTCTAGTGAATACTGGAACTTAACCACAATTCAAAAAAGATGGAGGTCTTCTTACGACTATTTTATACAAACTAGGTAAAAATTCTCCAACAGTTTATGCTTTTGAAGGTTCTATAGAAGCTGGTGGCTCATCAATTAATTGGGCAAGAGATAATATGGGTAGATTTTAATATTGAATTTAAAATTTAAATTTATTATATTAATTTTATGTACTTAATTATCTAAGGACTTTATAAAGATTTCCAAGAGTTAAAAGAATTAATTGAAAAAACAAAAGATACCTAAGGTGTATATTTTGTGCCAGCCTTCAGTGGATTATTTTCTCCTTTTTGGAGAGAAGATGCTGCTGGTTGTATTTTAGGTTTAAGTATGCATTCAAAAAGAGAACATATTCTGAGAGCACTTCTGGAAGGAATAGCTTATAGGACAAGAGATGTAATTAAAGGATATAAAAATAGAGTAAGATAATAATGAATTTATTTCTAAATATAATTAGGTTGTTGAAGCTTTTGAAGAAACAGTAGGCTATAAAATTGATTCTTTAAAGATAGATGGTGGCTTATCTAAGAATAAATTTTTGACTCAATTTTAAGCAGATATTCTTCAGAAAAATATATATTAGACTAAAGTAGTAGATAGCACTTGCTTAGGTGTAGCTTTTGCAGCTGGTTTATCCTCTAATGTTTATAAAAATGTTGAAGAATTAAATTAATTTATTGAAATAGAAACTAAATTATCTTATAATCCTTAGTTTGCTAATTAAGCTGAAGATTAATATAAAAAATGGAAAAAAGCTATTCAAAGATCTATGGATTGGAAAGAGTGATAAAATAAAATCTTTCATTCTATTTTATTTATATCAGGCAGGATGTGTGCAATAATTATTAGGCATAAATTTAAAAATAATATTGAATTTATTTAAATATATAGTAAAATATGTTTATTAAATCCTAAATAAATAATATTTATTAGTAATATTATATCACCTATTTTTCTATTTACTTTTACCATATTCTATTTTAATGTTTACACTAAAATAATAATAAGTAAAGAGGATAAAGTATTTATATTTAACTATTTTTAACTTAATTTAAGCAGAGAATGATGTATTATATTTCATCAACTGAGTAATATTCAAGTGAATAATCAATCTTTTATTATGTAAAATATAACCTAAGATACTCATAAAAATTATCCTGATCAACAATTAATAAAAATCAAAATAAATTAATAAATCTTAAAAAAAGATATCTTAACTTTGAAAATAATGTTATCAACAATTTTTAGAGCATTCAATAGCCCATCTAAGAAAAACAATTAGGAAAATGTGAATAAATAAAATGCATCAGATTAAAATTTAGCATTACCTTATCATTATTTAAAAATAGGCTAATTAAGTATTGATTGGTACTATTGATTAGAGTACAACTGCTACTAAATTTGTCATTTTTGATACTTAAGGATAATTAATTGATAAGGAAATTATCCCTCATGATTAGATTACATTGCATCCCGGATGGTTAGAACATAACGCAGAATAGATATTGGAAAATACCCATTAAGCTATCAACAAAACGCTTTAAAGATTAGAAAATAAGGGATACAAAAAATCTAACATTAAAACTATTGGAATTACTAACCAAAGAGAAACAGTAGTTGCTTGGAATAAACATACAGGTATTTCATAAATAATATTAAATGATAAAACTTTAATTAAAAGAAATGAAAAATGTTTCTTCTATTTTTATTGAGGATGTTAATAAATTAGGAGAATTTCACATTCAAAACTTCTAATATTAATAAAGGAATTAACTAAATTAGAATTAACCTACATAAACAGCTATAATCATTAATTATTAAAATTTTACATTATGGATAGAAGTTTAGATTATTTTGTTTAAATTTATTAGGTAAACCTTATCATAATGCAATTGTATGGAGTGATACTAGAACACATGAAATTTGTAAGAAATGGCTAGCTAAGCATAATAATAACAGTAATGTTTACTCTAAAATAACTGGTTTACCTATTAACACATACTTTTCTGCTTTCAAAATAAGATGGTAAATAAATATTCTTATTAGTTATTCTGTTTTTTATCTTATTAAAATATCTTAATAGGCTAATTGAAAACGTCCCTCAAATTTAGTAAGAAATTGATGAAAATGTTATATTTGGCACAATGGATTCTTGGGTTATTTGGGTAATTAATTATTTACAATTATTTTATTGAATAAATTTATTATAGAATGTACTTGGATTAGCTAGCTAGCTAACTAACTAACTAATTAACTAACTAATATATTAACAACTACCTAAAATAACTATTATAGTTAGATAGATATATATATTAAGAAATAATAATACCCAAATTTTCTATTTTTAATATTTTGGTAATATTATAAAAGTTAGATATAGAGTTTTAGTAATTATAATAATGATCTAAAAATAATAATTAATAATTATTATGTTGGAATTAAATATTAGGATATTTTCTTTCATCATTTATTTTTCTAAAGCTTCTAAGTTGTTAGATATTATCTTCTAAATATGGCTATTTGTTTGGTTAATTATAATTTAAAATAATTAACTTTTAAATAATTAGCTAAAGAAGATATTTATTTTGATTTCTATTCCTTTGTTTTATTTAATTAAATATTTATTTAAAAATAGAATTTGACTAATAGATTGCATTTGACTGATGTAACTAATGCTTCAAGAACATTCTTGCTAAATATTAATACTCTAGAGTATGAAGATTCTATTTTAAGGTAAATTTAATTCTATTCAGTTAAATTATCTATCTTTCAACTCTCTCTTCAAAATCTTCATAATTCTAAGTTTTAGTTCTATTTTACAAAAACAGCGAATTTTTTTCTACTCATTTTTTTGAAAAATTTATCTAAATAATTAAAATAATTTAGTGAGTTTGAAATCCCTAAAAAATGCTTACCTAAGGTTTTATCAAGTGCAGAAGACTATGGTGAAATTGTAAATGGAGCTCTTAAAGGTATAAGTATTGGAGCCTGTTTAGGGGATCAATAAGCTGCTAGTATTGGGCATGGTCTTTTCTCTTTAGGAGATTCAAAAAACACTTATGGAACTGGATGCTTCTTATTGGTGAATATAGGAAATACTCCAATTTACAAAGAAGGAGGTTTACTAACAACTGTACTATATAAATTAGGTCCTGATTAACCAACTTTTTATGCGTTTGAAGGTTCTATTGAAGTAGGAGGTTCTTCTATTAATTGGGCAAGAGATAATTTAGGTAAATATATAACAATTCTATTTTACTTGATAAAATGTGTGATTGGACTTGAAAAATACAAAAATAAGCACATTAAGTTACTCCTTTAGTTTTTTTTGAGTGTTATTAGTATGTCTTAAGGAAAGAGATGTATTAGATTACTAATATGCTCCCATCAAAATTATTTTTGCTTAATTTTTCACAGAAATTAAAGTCCTTATTCAAAACTTAGATTCATTGATTAAACCAACTGCTTTCTCTCCACCCATAAATTTCTTACTCAAGATATTTAAGTATCTCTCTCGATACTGACTGAAAATAAATTTAAAATGTTAAATTAAGAAATCTAAACCAAAGTGTGGGTTTAGCTTACAATTGATTGATGTTCTAAGGGGTAAGAGGAAAGCTATATATACATACAGAGAAAGGAAAATACCTAAATTTACACTTGAATCAAAATCTATAATACACAAATACTCACAATTTTCATTTAAAAATAGGATTGTTCTCTAGCTACGAAGAGTTACAAAAACTTGTAGAAAGTACAGAAGATAGTGGAGATTTATGCTTTGTGCCTGCCTTTAGTGGCTTATTTTCTCCTTATTGGAGAGAGGATGCTGCAGGATGTATTCTTGGACTTTCTTTACACACAAAGAAGGAACATATTCTTAGAGCCTTGTTAGAAGGAATAGCTTACAGAACAAAAGACGTAATATAATATCCTTTTGATTATAATTTTTATAAATTATTGAAAATCAATTCAATTTCTCTAATTATTTATCAATCTCGTACCTCTAAAGATATTTTCTATCACATTTTAATTTAAATTACATCCTTTTTTCTTACTTTTACCTATTTTACTTACACTCAACAATTTATTAAGGTAATCGTAACAGTAGAATCATGTACTGGTAATAAAATTGAAAGCTTGAAAGTTGATGGAGGTTTGACTAATAGTTAATTTTTGATGAGATTCTAAGCAGATATTTTGCAAAAAAAAGTACTGTAAACAAGAGTTGCTGAAAGTACTTGTCTCGGTGTTGCTTTCGCTGCTGGATTAACTGCAAAGATATACCAAGATATGAATGATATTAAGAAGTATATTCAAATTGATAGAGAAATAGAGCCAAATACTGGATTATTAGAGAAGTCTAAAGAATTGTACAAAAAATGGTAATTAGCAGTAGAAAAATCATTAAAGTGGAAAAATTGATTTTGGTTTGAAAATTGACTTCAAAATTGTGGAAAAAAACTGCTTAATACTCCCACACTCACACATTTCCTAATTAGTTTTTTATTTATTAATTTATACTACATAGAAAATTTTACTGACAAACCTCTTTTTTTTTATCTCATCAAGTGAATACTTACTTATATTTTTTGATTTTTGAGCCAGCCTAGAATTTTTCAATAAATTTAATAAATTTGATTAAAGATAAATTTATAAAATTCTCTTTAGATCTATTAACTTATGATTAAGTATAACTTTTTTTAATTTTTAGATTATTTTTAAGAGAATATACTAATTAATATTATTATCTTTAGAGACTGATATCGTTTGTTTTTTAGTAATATAAGTATAGATTTATTGTTTGAAATGCCATTAGATTTGTAGATTAAGTTAGATATAGATTTAATTTATAATTTCTTCTTAAAATTCTTGCTTTTTAAATTTAATTTAACAAATTATTTTAAATGATGAAAAACTTTTAAATTTACTTCCTCTCAAAGTTAAAGATATGGGTTATTTAAAATTAAAATTGATCTATCATGATTAAATAAGAAAGTTTCTTGTGATTATTAATGAGAAAGTTTCTCTTGATTATTAATGAGAAAGAAAACTTATTTTTGAAATTTTAAAAGTAGCTATTATTGTTATTTAATACAATTTTTATACTTACTTGCTGCTTTAATAGCAAAGTAGTAAATTTAAATTATAAAATTGTTAAATTTATTAGATTAAATCACATCCTTAAATATATTGAAAGGTAAAAGTATATATGTATATATTTTTAAAGCACTAAATTTAGGAACAGAAAGTATAGGTATTATTTTATAATCGATAAATATCTCTACTTTTAAAATATTGAAAAATAATCAATTTTTTATTTTTATCATCTTCTAATATACAAAAAATAAATACATTCGTGAAGGGTAAACTCTTGAATCTATCTATCTATCTTTTTATTTATTTATCTTTCTATCTATTAGTTTTTTCAGAATTATGATTGTAACTCAGTCACTAAATAATTTAAGGAATTGTAAAAGGATATTTAAAATATGTAATGAATAAAGAAAAATAATCTAATAGTATTATAGAATAGAAGGTACGATTTACACCTACTTATTCACAAAATGTCAGGTATTACTAACTTTTTAGTACTATAAATATCTTTTTTGATTTAAATTAACTCACCTCTAGTATTTTCTAACAATATAATTTATCTTTTATAATATATGCCATTTGAGAATCTATCATTTCTTTTTTCTGGAAATCGTTGATCAATTTTATAAATTTTAAGGTAAACTGCTTTAATTAATAAGGGATATAAGATTTATTCTTATATAAGAATAAGATCATATTACTCTAATAAGTTAATAGATATTATTAAAATATGCTCAATTAAGCAGGCTAATCATTTTCAACCTTTTTTAATATGAACAATACAAGTTTACTCAATTTTTAATTAAAGTTTCGGATTACACTTTTTTACTAATTTTATAATGCATACTTCTTCACAAAAGATATGGAGAGTAATTACTATGAGTTAATATAAGTATAATAAAAGAAGAAAGAAACTCTAAATATCGTAGAACTGATTTAAATCACTATAGTTATATATTTAATTCAAGCTTTTAATTTATAGATTCCAAATATATTACATCACTTATTTTTAAACAACAGCCACTGGTTTCTGAATCAGTTACTAAAATTAAAGTTAACCTTATAGTATTAATATACATACTTTTACTGGGTTCGAGTATAAAAAGAGATAAAATAACACCAATATAAGCTATCTAGAAGCTAAAATATAAAGTTGTTACTACTTCAAGACTATCTTTTTATCTTTTATTAATATCTTAAGTATTCATTCTCTCATTTTAAACTCATATTGAATTGACAAAACTAGAAAAATTTGATGATACTTAGTAACCATAGAACAGCATTGTATGAAGTGTAATAAATTGAATTACCTAAACAAAACTGGTTAATTTATTCATCTAGTCAAAACAAAGAATTTCGTTTAGTAATATAATAATAAGTGGGAATAAAAGAATTTAAGAAAATTCATGGATATTTTCAAGCAAGTATAATTTTGTAAATTACTGTGAATTCTTTATTAAATGAAAAAACCACAAAACCTCAAAGAAGATATATTTCTAACAAAAAGAAAATGTTCTTTCATTTTTTCTTTTAAAGTTATAAATTTTAATGATCTTTGAAAAATTAATTCAATTAAAAAACTAAATTTAGAAAGTATATAAACGTTATAGTTTTGCTGATTAAATGAGAAAATCATTTTAAAAATCTATTTTACTATATTCAATTCTAATTAAAAATAATTTATAAACAATTAGATAGATTTAAGTAAATTTTCTATCTTTTTAATCAATCAATCAATCCTAATTTATAATATATTTTTAAAAAAATTAATATTTTACTTAATACAACAAATTAATAACTTTTATAGTAGGTTTGTTTTCAAATAAAAAATTCAAATTAAATCAATAAATTCTTGTTTTATATGTCTATTAGTCCTTATTTTTGATATTAATATTCTTTTTCTTTCATATTTCGATATACTTTATGCTTTTGTAGTGGTGAAATTAATATTCAAATAAATTTTGTTTGTAATTTGGATATTTACTAGCAAGTGGAGAAATAAAGTATAAAATAAAATAGAAAACACAAAACTAAGTAAAATGGTGGATAGATAACACAGGCCAGGTGCTAAGACAGGTTCAGGAGGACCCTCTTCTTCATAGGATGCAAATATTGAACACAGAGAGAGGCTTAAAAAATTAGCTTTAGAGACTATTGATATTAAAAAGGATCCTTATTTTATGACAAACCATTTGGGTACTTATGAATGTAGACTGTGCTTAACTTTGCATACAAATGAAGGAAGTTATCTTGCTCATACATAAGGCAAAAAACATCAAACGAATCTTTAAAGAAGATAGACTAAAGAGCGTCAAGAGTAGAATATTTAATTGCAACAAAACCAAACAAAAGGATTATAAAAGAAGAAAACTATTAAAATTGGTAGACCAGGATATAGAATCTTTAAAATGATTGATCCCACATCAGGATAAAAATAGATTACATTTGAACTTGATTATGAATAAATTGAAGCTAATTGGAAACCTTTTTATAGAATTATGAGTTCATATGAATAAAAAGTAGAACCCTTTGATAAAAATTATTAGTATGTTGTTTTCGCTGCAGAACCTTATGACAATATAGCGTTCAAGATTCCAAACATGGATATTGATATGGACGAAGGCAAATTCTATTAAGAATGGAATAAAGATAAGAAGAAATATACTCTCCACTTGACATTTAAAGAAAGATAACACAAATAGCATAACAGAAACCAGAAAAATAATTGAAACTAAACTTAATTTATATATAATGTTTGTTACCTCATTAATGAATCTCTATAAAATAAATAACTAAATATATGAAATAATTAAAAATTATACATTTAATGTCTAGATACCTTTAATTTATTTAGATACCTGCATGCTCTCTTGCTCTTTTGCATTCTAACAAGTTTGTTATAAATTCTTAATAATGTAAATTCATGTATTTACTAAATGAATATGAATAAATTAATTTTAAAATTAAATTTTAAAATGTTAATTTTGTTTGTAATTGTCATTATTAATTTAAATTATCTAGTAAATGTATTATTCATTTTTGTTAAAAGGTCAAATTATAATTTCATTACTCCTTTTTAGATCAAATTTTTATTTAATATAAAAATCATTAGTGTTTCAACTTTTTATTCCCCTTAATAAAAGAATGTATAAATGTTCAGTTGTTATGAAAATAAGAAGCAGCGAAGTTACAATTTTGTAAATTCTGAAGTTAGTGTGTTAAAATACCTTCATTCATTAATTGTTATATAAGGAGTCCATTTTAGTGTTGTAATTTAACATTTATTATTGAATTAATTAACTGATAAAATTAATAACATTATCAAAATTTAAGTTTACTTTAAGAAATGTAAAGCTATTTCGATATTAATAAAATCTTAGATTAAAATTGATCTATCACAAATAAATGCATAGAACAGCTTTTAAAAAAATAACTTTAATATAGAAATTAATGGAATGAAAACTCCAATTAAATTTTTGTTAGAACTTACATTTAAATTTCAGGATATTTTTATGAAAATCTTTCAATTTAAATTGAACGTATTTTTATTTCTAGTTAATATTTAAAAATATATTATTATATGGCTTTTAAAATTGATCAGACTCTGGCATACTATAATAGTAATTACAATATGAAAGTTTATATCCTAACTTATAATTTATTCTGATAAAATATAAATATTTTTTAAATTGTAAATGAAAGATTGTTTATTACATTTTACATCTAATCTGTAATGAGAATAGAAAATACCAAATACTGGTATATTTTGAGAAATAGATGCATAGTTGTAGAGTAAATTTATTTAAATAATAGATAGATTATTTTCATTTATAGATATTTGAAATGTGTATTTTTCCCTTGTACTCTAACAGAAAATTTTTAGTATTCAATTTAATTATTTGAATACCAGTAACTATTTAATTTAAGATCAGAATTAATGCATGGAGAATTTCATTAAATGATAATGATAATAATATTTTGGGAGTAGGATTAGAGAAGCAAATACATCATTCATGAGAAGATACTTAATTTTATATATTTTACTGCAGTTTATGAAGAAATTTAATTATTAATTTTAAGACTATAACTGGTAAGAAAATTAAAATGAGTAAAAAAAATGTGATTGCTTACTTTCTTCTAATTTTTTATCCTTTTTAAAAATCTTTTTTCACTCTTAAAGAAAGATCTCAGGAAATTAGAGGCTTATAAAAAAATCTAAGACCTTTATCTAGGTAATTATAATTATCATTTTTTACCTCAATGGTTGCTTTTAGTTTATTTTTTATTCTGTTAATTTCTGGCAAAAATAAGAATTTCACTTTACTGAAGAAAGAAATTCTATAGGAATTATCAACTTATTATGAGACAAGTAACATCAAATTGTCTAAGTCAAATAAGTACATAAAGATTACTTGTTTTTAGGTATGATGAAATTTATTTTTGCTTCCCTTAAATTAAGGTTAATTTATATTAATCAAAGCAAGGCTATTACTTCAATTGAAAATTCAAGGAATTTAAATTCATTAATATTTTTAATCCCTATTTTTCTTTTAATACAATGTAAAGCTAGTTTATCTTAAATGTGTGGCATTTCTTCTCTAATTAACTAGTAAAAAATTGTCAATTACAAATTATAAATTTCATGATATTGAAATCATTGTTTAAATTATTTTAATGGATTAATTTTATACTTCTTACTCATCCTCTAGAGAATTTTTAAATATAATTTTTTATAAAATAATTATTTTTCAAGTTATTCTTTCTTAAGCATTCGTAAAATTATGTTATGTATAGACTTAAAAAGATAATTAGTTTAAATTTACTGAATAAGTAAAAACTTACTTGAATTAAATTATTATATATGCATCTATAATTTTAACTTCAATCTAACTCTATTCATTTAGACTTATTTATAAAATTTTTTTATTTATTATTAAAAAATGAATTAGCTAAATAGCTTGTCATACTTTAAACAATTTTCTTGAGTTGTACGATAAATATAGGTTCTTTGATAATGATATCTAGAATAATATAGATTTTGATTACCTTATTTAGAGGAAAAGCAGAATAGTTGATTAGATCTTATCCATATTTTTAATTATTTTCTCTATAATGGCTTCTAAAGACATAATAGTTTTGTACAACAATATTAAGGCATAAATTTCTTAAAAAATTAATTTATTAGATATAGAATAAACGTTTTTTCAATGTTCTAAAAGGTGATTTATTGAATTTTTAAATTTAAGGTATAAGTAAATAAACACTCAATATTGCTTTAAATATTTCAATTGAGAAATAAATAATAATAGTTTGCTTTATAAATAACCACACATTCTATAAGAATTCAAGTGGTTCTTTAGTGATTTTTCAATTCCTTGAATATATGCTTCTAATTTATCTAATTAAACAAAATTTTAGAGATTTGATTCAATTTTAAAACCTTAACACATTCTATTCTAAAAAAGGTAGATCCATAAGGTAAAGAATTTTCTTATTAGAAATATTATTTGATCTTAATTATCCTTTATTGCTTGCTAATGAAATTGACTTATATTGCCATTCAAAATTAATATATTGATTAAAGAAAATTTTCTAGAAGAAATGAAAAAAATGGCTATTTGAAATTTTACTATATAAATTGTACTGAAGATATACTAATTTCTAATTATTTTCATTACATATAAACATTAAAAATATCAACTTACTGTTATTTACTTAGTAAACTTGTTATTTTTTTTCAATTTTGTAATATTTCAAAATAACATTATTTACTGAAACAATAATATGAAATAAACAAAAAAATCAAAATTTTACTTGAATTAAAATTTCTTTAATAGAAAATGATTGCATAAATATATATAACTCCAAAATATTATATTAGATGAATGAAATAAGAACCTACAAGTGTAAAATCTTATAAATATATTAGTATTTACAACCACCAATTATAGTTTACTATAAGAAATTTTATTTATTTATTATTTGGCAAGTGTGTGTATGTTAGAAAATGATTGAAAAGTTAGTTGGCTAATTATAGAATTTAAATATATTTTTTAGTTATCTAATAAATTTTGGGAAATTACAGCAATTTACAAAACAATTCAATGAAAATTCTTCTCTAATTTTATTTATTTAGTTATTAATTAGAAATAATTTGAATTTTTTATTAAAAGTTATCCTTTTAAATTCATTAAACTGATTAATTTGTGAATTAATTTAGAGTGATAGTAATATTTCGACATTCTCCTGGAAGACTTTGTAAGCCATGTAAACATAGAAATTATACCTATTACAGTTGAATAATCAAAATCTTAAATGTAGAAAAAATAAATTATACTAATTAATTTTCATATTATTCTTATCAATTACGACATATTGTCATAACTTAATAGGAATGCTTGAACTCACCTGCTAAATTTAGATTTGAAAAAAAATAGATTTTCCTAGCGTTTGTGCTCTTAACTGGGATAGGAATATAATCAATCCTTACTTTTCCTAAGGAAATTAATTCTTTTATACAGAGAATATTTTTTAAGTATTTAATTGAATTTATAGGATACATTATAAATTGAAAAATGAGGGGTAATATTATATAATTGAAAGAGCTATTAGGTTACATCTATCTGCAAGAATCTAAATTTAAAATTGTTAAGTTTAATACTCCTATTTACATAAAGTGGCATATAAATAATAAATTAGATTTGATTCAGTAGAAAACAAATGAATGATAAAGGGATTATATAAATAAATATTGTATCAGTAAAAGTCTAATTGTTTATTTTGATTGAGTTGGTTATTGATAAATCAATTACATTTTTTAATTAAATACAAGTCTTTTTCAATTTAATAAAAATTAAGCATTCAGTTTTTATACACCTATATTTCATTTTTATACTAACTAATTTACTTGTGGGGGACATTCAAAAATAAAACTTGAAGCGAGTGAAAGAGATATTTGATTTATCAAAATTATATGGTGCTAATAATACCTTGTTTCCAAGATTTGATTATTTTTGAAAAAAACAGTAGTTCTATAATCCTAAATTTCTCTAGTCTATTCAAAAAGTAGCGCCAAAAATAGTTTTTAAAGAAGGGAAATGGTTAATGGTTGACTTTATTTGATACATTTTGATTAATAATAATTTAAGGAAGGAAAAATAAGCAAGAATTGTTAATATCCCCATATTTTATATGAATTCAAATAATTTTATTTAAAAGAAATCTCATTACTTAACTAAGTATTAAAGTAAAAATTAAGGTTTATTCACTTCTTGTGTTCTACCCTAATTAATATTTTGTATTAATGAAGATCTAAATTTGGCACCAAACCAACCAAATCCGTTAATTGATTGATATCGACAAATTTTTCTTTTGTTATGATTCAACCATAATTAATTAGAATATAATTGTACTGTTTAAAAGAAACTTGGATGATTTAAGAAAAGGAGTTCATGTATACCTTAATATTTTTTAACACATATTTGTGGAAATAATTCCTTTGAAATTTACTTAAAACTTATTGAGGGAATAATAAATATTACTTCAATCAATTTAATGTTTTAGTTAGTGAAGCAATTTTGTACGTTTTAATATAACTAGCGCAAAATTAATTTAAGGAGATATTGTAAATAGAAGAACTATAGAAGAGTAAAAATAGATAAATTACATCACTAACTATTAAAGACGCATTCTTTAGCTGAGTCACCTGTTATGATGTAACTTTGATTGGATTCAATTACTTTCTCCTTTCATTCAGATTTATTTCCTCATACTTTCTTTACTTTTTCAAATAAAAAAATACTACCACCTTTATTTTTATGGTAAAGATTTTATCACCTCAAATATTTAAATAAATTTCTTTAAAAAACAGTGTATGGTCAATTAATTACTTGATGATTTTTCTTCTTACTTTTGAAATTTGTTAGGTAAATGCTTCAGAAATTTTAATTAAGAATTTTGAAAGCAGTAAGGCTTAAAATAAAAGCACTATTAAAAAAATGTTGGATTTGCAAATTCATACACAAATAAATTTATGTTTATTGAAAAAATCATAGATTATCTCAAATAGAAATGGGTAAATGTAAGGTTTGGAGATTTCCTATGAAATTTCCCTTGTAGTTTCTCGAGTAGTAATAGAAGCTCCTGTAAACTTAGATAGAATTAAAGCTTATTTCATTTAATTAGTTAGTAAAAGCCTGTAAGAACATTCTTAGTTATATTTAATTTAACTGAATTGTAAAAATATGTAATATATTTTGTAAAACCTTTAATCTTTGTAATGAGAGAATACCTAATAAGCTAAGCTTTATAATTTATATTTCCCTTACGGATATAATTTCTGAACTTTTATTTTAAGTATGAAGTATGAATTGTTGATTTAACACTAATTTTGTTTTAATTATGTAAAAGATTTGTTTATATTAATTTTGTACAAACAAAAACGAACAATAAGTTTCTTACAAGTCTATTTCCACATAAAATAAATGTATTTTTGATTTGAAAATTCGCATAGATTTACTCATTTTCTATTTTTCGAGCAAACAAATGTAAAAGGAAAGAAGGTAAATATCTATGAAAGGTTTGTTACATTAATAAAAAAACTAAACTATATAATTTGTCAAATATTCATATCAATATATAACAGAGGTAAGGAATTTATAATCAATCAAGAATATGAACAAATATATAAAAAACCGCACTTAAGGTATAAAACACATACAATTAACTCAAGATAAATAGATAGAGGTAGTGCTTTTATCAGTCAGAAAGGTATCTATGACAATATCGAGATGGATTGAAAAAGTGGAGAATAATACTGCATGAAAGAAATGTTTAAGTGATCAATTAAATTGAGAATATTTTTTATGAAAAATCTGAGCTTTACCGATTCATAATAAAAGAAATGAAAACATTTGAATATAATTTAGATATTTTGTAAACTGTAAATTGAAAAATACAAAAAGTAGTAAGATAGTAAAATACAATAAATATAATTATTTGAATAAAGAAATACAATGTTAAATGATTAATTATAGACATGTGTTAGTAATTTAATGCTTTGAGAGTTATGGAAAAGGTAGTGAGATGATTAGAAAATTATATTAAGGCTTTTGTTAATTAGATATCTAGCTATCTGTTTTGTGAGTTTTTAATTCACTTTAGCAGAGAACTTTAGAATGAATGTATGTATGTATGCATGCATGAATTATAGGTGAGAATGTGAAATACTCCTTCGTTTTGTAATGATAGAGGGAGGGAGAGAGTTAAATATAGTGTAGTGAAAGTTAGTTTGTTAGGTTGGTTGGCTGGTTGGTTTGTTGATTGTATCATTTATTAGGTAGAATGAGAAGTATTCTACTCTACTCTACTTAATTAAATTTTATCTTTAACTATAAAATTGATTATTTAGTACTCAATTTTTAATAATATTTTTAGTATTAGATTTTGTGGTTAAATTTCATATTTATTTTGTTTTGTTTTTGAATCTTTTGTTTTCACTTAATTATGAAAGGTAAAAATCATAAGAAAGAAATTAATTTCAAAAAATCAATTATCATTCATCCATTAAGTATCTCACATAATTATTGATTAAGAGTCTATACTGGTGATACACTTGGAGACTTCGTAATGTTGATAATTGTCGAAGTTAATAGCAGGCATGGAAAGAATGCGTAAGGTCATCTTTGTGAAGATATTAATGAAGTCATTATAGACTTCTTCTACTTCAGGTTTTATTTGATGGATTTCCTTTTATTCAAGTATGATATTGACTTTGCGAAGAAGAGTACTGATTTTCTCAAAGATATCATTGATTTATTAATAAATTAATTAAAGTAGTTCCTTGGAGAATCTGTTAGTTTTGTAAGAGGTGAGAAGGAATTCTTCAATTGACATTACTTAGGAGCAGCCATGTTCAATTGAAATGTCATCATTGAAGATATACTTTTCCTTGATTTCATCAAGATCATCTACTACTTGTATAATCTCAGAAACAACAGATTCATGGCTGTTCTTCTAGTTCTTCTTAGATTTAATGGATTTTGTTTGAGTGCAGCCCATTTTGAAGTATATATGTGTATTTTTATCGACTGGTTGATTGGTTTTATATTTTTAAATACCTTGGTAGTATTTACAAAGTAGCTGGTGGTTTATTTTCTTTTTAATTAATTTTTTTATGAATTTATTTGATTTAAATTATTAATAATTAGGAAGAAGGTGATATTTCTATTAATTCGGTAGGCTTATTCTTTGTGGATTAATATATAATTGAATTTTCAAATCAATTATCTCAAGTTAGAATTACTGACTATTAATGTCATATTATGTTACTTTATTTGATTATTTATATCGCGTAAATCAAAATTTATTTATTTTTTAGATAAGTAAATTTGTAGAACTATTTTTAATTTTTACCCTATTTTACACTGTATAATTTTTTTGTACTAACCCTATCTTTGATTAATTGATGAATTTTTAATAAATCCTAACTTACCCTTACCCTGCCTACCTACCTATCATATCTTAACAGCAAACAAAGAACAAACAAAGAAATCAAATATCTTTTAAAATCCTTTTAATTCTAATAATTCTTATCTCCATTTCACTTTTTCACATTAAATTTGTCAAATATATTCATCCTCTTTCTAAATTTCTAATATCTGATTTTATTTTATCTCTTGTCCTCAAAGAATTTAGATTGGGATAATTTTAAATCTCTTCAGTTAATCAATAAATACCAGTAGTTCAAAAATAAATTTTTTAATTTTTGTATTTTTATTAAGCAAAGATGCATCGATGGTTGGCGTGCTAAAAATAAATATCAATTAGTATCTAATAAATATTATTTTAACTCTTTAATAAGAATCTACATATTATTCCAATTTTTATGCTTCATACTTAAATTTGTAGATCTAAAAGGTATATTTTATAAGCTAAATATATTTTTGATTGAATTCAGCAAATTATAAATAAAGACAATAATTTTTATGTTAAATGGATAATAACATGTTATTGAAAAATAAACCAAAATATATTTCTCATTATCTAAATAATATGATTATAATACAAAATAGTAGAATATTTAAAATTTTGAGAATAAAAATTAAAACACCTTTATCTTATTCTATGTATTTGTTACATTTTTTAAATTTAATATATATATTTATTTAAATGATTAAAAGGACAGAATAAGGGGAATTATCTTTATTACTCTGCATGAACAATTCTATGTTAAAATAAGTAACCCTCCAAGCCTACATAAAAGACAACCAATAATTACTATTTTGATTATATTTTAATAAAGATTTACCATTAAAAATTTAGAATAATCTTGAAAAGATATTAGAATTGATACTCTTCGAAATTGGAATTTTTAAATTTATTTAGATGAGTCTAAAAAGCATGCATACATGCCCACTTTTTTTTAAATTTTATTTTCTTAGAAATTTTACTTACAGTGATAATTTTTTGCCTGCCCTTCATTTCTTATTAAATCAAATAGAATATAAAATAGGAATATCTCTATAGTGTTCAAAAGCTAGTTTTGGATAAAAATAATCTGTATCGATTTAACTATGGCTAAAGAAGAGTTTGAAGCCTCTTACTAAAGAATATCTGGTAAAATCAAAAAATTCTTCAAGAAATAAAATGTAAATTCAAAGTGAATTTCCATGTAATCTTATTTATAATTTAAAATAGATAGTAAATTTCAAGAATTTTTATTAAACAACATGTAAATTAAAATTTAAAATTTTTCAAAGATAATATAATATCAGATTAAATCAATATCCTTACACTTATTTTTTTAAAACATTAATCATCAAAACTATACCACTTTTTACTCTATTACATTGTATGATTTCATAAAAAATAAAAAAAAATTCGGGGTATTTATTATTTCTTTGAATCTTCTTTATCTTATTCCCCATACCACTATCGAAGCGTTTTAAATTTAAGAAACTTCTTATGTTTCTTAAAAAAGCAATGACAACTTAAGTTTAGGATTAGGAAACTATTTTTAGGATGGATTAAGAATTCAAGAGTAATTTTTATATTATGGAAGCTCAATTTTAACCCCAAAATTATCAACTATAATCTTCCTGATAGTTAATTTAAAAATAAACAAATAATGGAAAAATCCATTGAAATCTTTTTTATACTATATCATTCCTTTATAAAAAAAGAGGGATTCACTGGCATCCTTTTAATATCAAGCGTCCCTTTAATTTTTTAATTTTTGAATAGATGATTCTTAATAAATTTACAAATTCATAGAATAAGATTATCTTCTATTTCAGTGATATTTATCTTAAAATGCAAAATTCGAATTGACCTATAATAGCGTGATTTAAATTGATAGTAGATTAGCTATACTTACAATTGTATTTTAATTGTTAGTTTACTCATTTAAGTTTCTTTAACTAAACAAGTTTAATAAGTTGGTATATGTATTAGATTAAAATAAATACCGTAGGTATCATATACAGCATTAGAATACTTTAGTTCAGAGAATGCTCAAATATTTTCTTTTAAATTAAATTTAGATAATCCTCTTTAGCCTATTAATTTAACAAAAAATATTAAATCTGACGATTAGAAGGACATTAATTTCCTTATTTGTGTAGGAATAAATATATGTATTTTTCAAAAAAACTTTCTTTCTATTTCACAAAAATTCAGATTATTTAGATGTAATAAATTCAAGAAAATTTCCAGAATAAATCTTTGGAAATTTCAATGGAATTTCTGAGATAGAGAGAAATAAATCTTATTTTCATTAAAATCCTTTAATTATTGTTTCTATATTATTGAAATTATAGGATATAATAGCTATAATTTTTTAAATAAATACCAATTTGTAAAAAAAACAAAAATTTATACTGATTGAGTTATTCTTGATTACTTCTTTGGAGATAAATCTAAATGGGGTTTTGATCAAGATTTATTTAAATTAAATCTAGGGATTTAGCTTCTATCAAATCTATTTTAGTCCTTTGAATAGAAGTATTTTATTCACATTAATTCCTATAACTTAAAGTAATTAGGATCAAAAACACTTTTACTTACTTATAGTATATATATTTGCATATTTTTAAAATGTTATCGTGTATGAAATATTGAATTTGGTTAGACAGTAACTAGATCTATCACTTGAATTTAATATTTTTATTTCAAAATTTTTATTTTATTTACTATTAGTTAATCTCTAATAGAAAGGTAGAGAATTGTAAGCTATTGATATATTTTGATTGTTTTTTAAAGTATATCAAATTTACCCACAATAATTATTGCTTACTATTATTTTTAAAATGAACTAAATACTTATTGAATACATTTTTTAAAATAGGCATTGATTTTGCGCAAAAATCATAATATCATTTAGAGTTTCGAACTCTAGTAAGCAATCAAGCATATTAAATGAAAAATGATTCAACAAACCCTATTTTTACTTATAAAATATGAATTCTTTCTAGAATTTATTAGTGAATAAACCGCCCTTCCTTTATTATTTGCTTCATAGTTAGATTATTGCTAAATTTATTTATTACTAAATGGTACAAAATACTCTTATTTATTTGAAGAAATTGGGTAGAATGAAATAATATTTAATTACAGTTTTAATTGTTTAAAAATGAAAGTCATCAGTGATTTACCTAAAAATATATTCATATATTTTTATGTAAATAGGATAAGAAATTAAGTAATGACTTTTTATCACTCAATTTAGAATACAATTTTTTTAGTAAATTTACTCTTTTAATAGTTCCAAATAGACTTGTATTTAAATTAAAATATTTAGGGTTTATTTCAAATATGCGATTTAACTATAAAGGGTCAATTAATAAGAATAAAACTAATTCAAGAAAGTATAAGGGTAATCATTCTATTATAATAGATTTTTGAAACTTAAAGTAAGATATAGGAGAAAGGTTCTTTAACACTTATTTCTAATCAGGATTTGAATAAAATCACAAGTTAATTTTTCCCCCCTTAATTTATTGTCAGTATTCTAGAATGATTATCTACTAACTATGGGCATTTATTTTCTAGATCCCTAGGATATTTAATTTAATTCTAAACTTTTGAGTCTACCTAGATTTTTCTAGTTGATTCTAGCTTTACTTACTCTCTCTAAATCACGAAATCGGCTCAACTTGAAAAAAATTAATCGGAAATCAAGGATAAATTTAACAATTGATAAGGATATTTTTAAAATTTAAAATAAAAAACAAATATATAAATTCTAAGTAATTTGAAGGATTTATTTCCTATTTAATTAAAAATTTTTTTCAGTATTTTAGTATAGAATCTATCAATACTGATAAATTAAACTGTGATTTAATACCTGAACTTATTACCCATATTCATGAATATTAAAGCGACTTGTCTTCTATCAACTTAGATTAAGGTAAATATTTTTGATTCATACATAAAAAATATAACTATCTATCCATCTATCTTTATCTGCTCAGCTAGAAAAGCTTTTATATAAATTACTTTATTTACATTTTCTTATTTTTATCCAATCCATCCGTACTTGATTTTGATTTCATCTAGAAAAATTAAGACAATCAATTTTAATACATGAAGGAGGGAAACAACTCAAAATCTTTCAAAATTTTTATAATATTTATTATGTTAAATTTATATATTTCATTAAAAGAACTAAAACATATTATTAAAGAATATTTTATTAGAAATTTTTGCTTAGCTTTGGATTAAGCTGGATATTATCTTAAATAACTTTCTATTACTAGATTTTAAGGTTTTTAAAAGCCTTAGATTTTGTTAGAAGAAAGTATAGATTAAAAAGGTAATCAATATTATAGGAATGAAAGAAATTAAAAAATATTTGTGGTTTATGATTTGACAAATTATATTAGTAAATTAGAGAAGAAGATTAGATTTTTTATTAATTCTATTCAGAAAGTGTAATTGATAAGGATGAGGATAACATTTTGATAAATTTTTTGGTATTGAAAAGATCCAAAAGGGGGATATAGATAATTAAAAAAGAAAATAATGAAGCAAGGAATAAAATGATTGGAATTGAGAGCTTAATTGAATTATTTAGAGTTATATACAGAAGGATGAAAAAATGTAATTATAAAATAATGAAAACAATTTAAAAGGACAAATAAGTTAATATATTATAAAGTGATTGATAGATAGATAGATTGATAGATTGATTGATTCTAAATAAAATAATTGAAATAGTTATTAATGAGATGAGATTTAATGAGGTTTGGTTTAATTTATATTATTTATGAGAAAGTAATTAATAGAGTGAGAATGAGAAATCATGTATGAGTTGTTATTATTTCGAATAAGGAGAATAAACTATTTATTGCCTTACTTAATTTTAGGTTAATAATTGTAAATTATTTTCAGACTTAGATATTTTGGAGTATTTCTGATGAGTATTCAGATTCACCTATAGCAGGGATTTATTGTAAAACAATTAATCGCCAGTAAAGTAAATTTACTATGATTTTAAATTAAAATGAAATAGAAAACATAATCTGTAATTTATACTCTCAATTTGATTTCTAATTTGATTATTATTTTAAAAGGATAGATTGATAGATAGATAGATAGATAGATAGATGAAGCCATCTTTGAATAAATAAATCTATCTTCAGTCAAGAATAGATTGAGAGTCTATATTTGATATTCTCTTTGATATTTCATAGCTTGTGTAGTCATCAAATTAGACTTTTGGAATCATGGTAGAAGAATTAGAAATCTTTTGGTAGAAAATTAAGAAATCTCTGAAAATTATTTCGATTTCAGCCTTAATAGGAGTAACATTATCTGTAGTGACAACAGAACTATTGTCAATTAAATTGATTATATCCTAAACCTTAGAATAGATATCGAAGGCTTCTTAGAGAATCATGCAAATATCATATTCAAGTCTTTTGAGTTTTTATTTAGAGCATGAATTAAATTTATAGGCAGTTAATAAAAAATCATTTAAGTTAACGATTTAATAATTTTCAAAATCAATATTATTATTCTTAGTATTCATAGAAGAAGTATTAAGATATTCCTCCTTAAGTAAATCAATAGAGTCAGCAACTGCAATAATTCTTTTGATTAATTTATATTAGAAACATTCATCATTAAGAAAACTAGGTTATAATTTCTTAGCCTTAGCACTTGTGCAACCCATTTATAAGAAAGGAAATTTTTTTGTATTTATTGTTTTAAGTTTTAAAGATGAAGGTTATCCCTCTTTATTTATTTTAGATTTGAGATTTATTTTTTTTTTAATTTTTGGGAGATTATGAATTTTTAATAAATTATTAATTATTATAATTGGGTTAGCTATTAAAGTATTGAATTAATAAGGCAGTGATTTATTTTCTCATGTAAGGTATTGTATGAAGAACTTTATCTGAATTTTCTTTAATTAATCACTGAGATAGAAAAGATAGAACTAAAAAAAAAGTTTTTTCTTTTTAACACCCTTGAAATTTTAATTAAAAATAAAAGCTAAAGCCAATAGTTATTAAATTACTCTTTTCTCTATCTCACTTTACTTTATTCATTTATATTGTTTTCTTTCTTTTTAATTAAGGAACATCTCAAGAATTTTATTAAAGCTATCGATCATTTCTAATTACTCAAACAGTTTGCTATTATTAGCTCTATGGTAAATTAAGATCAAATATAATTATTTAAGAAATTAGATGACTAAAACAAATAATGAATAAATAAATATATTCCTACATACCCCTTTGCTCAATTTCATAGATTCTACCCAAATAATAAAAGGTAATAAAGTCCTTACATTCTGCACCTTCATTTTAACCAAATCTCTTTTTCTTAATAAATTTTTAACTTAGCATGTGGTAAATATTATCAAACTCTCATATCCATTTAAATTTTTGAATTTCTGAATATCCTTAAGCTCTATCTATTCCATTCATAGAAAAAGCAATAGCCATCATAAATTTTCTTCAAAATCTAATTAATCAAGAAGGATTAAGAAAAATTTGGTTTTGTAATGTATTAAATTCACTTATTTTAAAAATTAGGTATGATTGCTTTCATAATAAAGTAAGAGCAGGCTAATTTTTATGAATAAGTAAAGAGTAGACCTTTTAAATATAAAATTAGAAATAAACATGATAAAGATCTTGAAAAGAAATTAATAGATAGTAAAATAATTACTTTATTTAATTTACAGCTGTTTTTGACTAAAACTCGATATTTTTTTATGGAGATTCATTCATTCATTGATTATTTCTTTCTTCATTTCTTTGATTTTATAAAATTAAAAATAGTCGAGTTAAAATAATTAAATCGCTAATATAGTAAAGGGTATTAATTTCTTTTGAAAAGTAAATAAGTTTGTCAAATTCTATTTCTAGTTTAAATTATATGAAATTAAATTCTATTTCCAAATATTTTATAAAATAAAGTATTATTTCCAATTTTATTTTTAGAATATTCTTAATTTATTAGATAGCTCTATCTAGAGGTCTATTTATCTATTTAATTTTCATAATTATCCTCAAACACCTTCACTTAAAAATAGTTCATACAGAATTTATCTATTCTGATAATGTTAGAAAATTAAAACTTTAGTAATAATTAACTCTATAGGCATTTCCCTTTAAAATTAAATGTAAATTCAAGATTGCTTTAAATTATATTGATCAATCAATAAATCATACATTTTCAGCCAGAATTCTCCAGTATGATACCAATTAAAGTAGATAGCATAAGATGAAAAAGAAATATTTAAATTATCCAATCACTATTCTTTGCCGTAGTAGTTGCAATGCGTACTTGTTTATTTTCATGACTAATTCAATAATTAGCTTGAAAAATCCTTTTAGACTATATTTCTATAGTATCATAGAAAAATTTTATTTCATTAAAATTTATAACTGAAAAATAATAACAGAAACTTTATGGTTTTGGTAATGAATCCATTTTTCTATCAATTATTTTGTTTTCATCCTATTAATCTTAATCTTATTTCTTAATTTATTGATCCATTAAAATTCAGTAAATAAAATAAAATCAATGTTCCTTTAACCAATTCAATAAATTTATCAAACGAGGATAATAATTTAAAAAACTAAGCAGAAACCTAAGCAATTTATTATCAAGATTTAACTTACTTCTTTGGGGAAACCTGAATTACAAATTTAATTTCCTTGCTTAATAAAGGTTGAATAATTATTTGGTATTTGAAATAGGAAGTTATCAGGTAATTATTAAAATTTAAATCTTACCTAAAAAAAGAAATACACAATTTTTTAGCTTGTCACTTTCTTTTGTGATAAAGTTCTCAAATAAATAAGTAATTGATTATTTGAATAGAATTTAATAGTCAGCATTTTTTGATACTAGAATGGGAGGGATACTATAATTTAAATTTTGATTTTAAAAGGATAATAGATGCTAGATGTTTCAAATTTTTCAAATTGATTTTTTCAGCTTCAAGTACTAATAAATTAAGTATATTTTCAAATTTATCTTGTCCAGTGACATTCATAAGTATAAAAAAAGCTCTTTAATAATTATTCCATTTAAATCTTATTTTCTACCTCTCATGGTTTCAGGCTTTTTAATTTCTTATTTAGCAAGGATATATCTTTTAAATTTTAAAGAAGTGGGAAAAATATAAACCTAAAATATTATAAAAATACTCTTAAATAATTCTAAAATAAGAATAAAAAAATTATTTTCTATAAAAAAATAATAGTCTATAATAAATAATTGTAAATTTATACAATTATTTTATCTTGATAATTGTTTCTTAATTAAAATTCTATTTATGAATACATACTCTCATTCATGCATTGATTAATTCAGTTTAAATATTCATAATTTTTATATGTTTATCTAGTAAACTATATTATGCTAGGAAATTATTTTGAATCAAAATCTTTATTAAAGGTAAATACATCACCATATCAATCAATAAATAGATTAAATTTTAAATCTTTTTTAATATATTAATAATATTTTTAGTTAGTACAGTCTCACAAAAATAGTCAGTATAAACTTATTTTTCACCTTTTGATAAGATGATCTATTAAAAAAAGTAAAAAAGTAAATAAATAGTACAAACTACTGATAATAATACAAATGAGTAGAACTAATATTTAAATGTCAATTAAAAATCACAAAATAACAAAAATAGTTGTAATTCAATGACATTTATAGACTTATACATGGCATTAGTAGGAGAGGTAATAACTATAATTTAGTTGCTAGTAACTGTATGAAATTTTTTAGATTAAAGATAAATTAACTATGAATTTAATTAGAACTGGCCATATGATTAATTACTATGATTCTTATATTTGAATGAGTGATTAGAATCAATTCTCTTTTCATTTGTATTTTTATATTGTTTAAACATCTAAATTACAAGTATTCTAGATAAACGATTAACAAATATCCTCTTTTTATTGAGTGCAAATAGTAATTTAATCAATTATTTTGATAATTACCAGTTTGCTAAATACCCATCAGTGTTTTTAATAGTTTACTTCCAATTTTATGCAATTTTTTTTATTTACTTCCTTAATTAAATAGAAATTTAATATAAAAATTACATTATTAAATGCTAAATTTTCCATTTTTTTAAAGTGTAATTTGTTCAAGCACATTTTTAAAAAATCTAAAATTAAGTAATCTATTACACCTTTTTAGGATATAAATAGTTGATGGATAGATAGTTACATCTAATTTTTTAATTCTTTAGCTAGATCTTAGGAAAGATTTTGAGATTTTTATTTTGTATACTAATTTTAAAAATATTTAATACTAAGATTATATTATTAAAGGCATCTATAAATAAATAACTAACCAACTATTATTTTTATCTTCTTTTTTTTGCTAAAATTAAATAAATTATTCTTGTGTTTCCTCCACTAATTATATTTTTTGATAGAATTTTTTCAATTACTTTATTAGTATTGAAAAATTACCATAAAAATAAATGCATATCATTAAAAATAAATGGTAATTAAATAGTAAGCAAATAGATTATTATTAGAAGGTATTTTAACATATCTAAAGTAATTTTAGCTTAAGTATCTAATTAAGTATAGTAACTTTTGTAAAATTCCTCTAAATAACTAATTCCTAAAATAGTTGTAATTCTTTTATCATATCATAAGCAAAATTATCTAGCAGTAAAAAATCAACTACATGTATATGAGCTAAGTATTAATTTCTAACAAATTAATAGTTCTAAGATTAATTTATTTGTTAATTAATTATTATACCTTCATTTAGATATAATTTAGAAATACTTAAATCATGTAGTTTTTAATAGATTTTATGCATTTTTCTTTGCTTTTAGTTAGGTAGCTTTCCTCATTTTAACATTTAAAGAATATAAAATTTTAATAATATTATAGATCTCAAAGTTAAAGGATAAGAATTTAAAATAGTCTTTTAAATGTAAGAAGGGAAAGAAACAGAATAAAAGAATTTAATAATTAAATGAATTTGATGGAAATAAACAATCTATACTTTTCATTTATTTTTTTTATGTGCATAAGTAATAACTAATAAAATTTGTTAATTTCTCTAATCCTCATATTTTAATATTAAAAATTCTATGATTTTCAACAGCTCTTTGTTGATTATACTTTAAAATTTGAGAATATAATCATTTAATTCTGTAATTCATATACTAATCTAATTCTTTTTAAAGTAAGACTAAGATTTATAACAAAATTATACTTTATTCTTTTTAATACATAATTTTAGATTTAATCTGGATACATTTTGAACTGTACTATTAATATTATTAATATATATATATATTTTTATCTAAAATTACTCCTTAGTGTGTAAAATTAAAGCTATTAACTTATCTTTCTACTTCTTAAATAGGTGGTTTAAATAAAAGAAAATCTGAATAAATTGAGAAAGATCTTTAGGAACTACATAACTAAGCAGATTGTAAATACATTGTTTCTCTATAATAAGGAGATTTTATTATTAAGTGGAGTAATAATAATTTTTTTTAATATAATCAGAATATTTTTGTAAATACCTCTTTATAATAAAGAGAATAAGGTATTTATAATTTTTCTTTTCTAAATTAACATTTAATTATTCCATTAATTATTCAATACTTTCAATTACAAGATTAATCATAATCTTATTATTTTAATAATAATTACTTACATTTAGAAATTAAAGGAAAGAGATATATTTAGAAATAAACATTAAAATTTTGCTCTAAGACAAACAGAGAATAGTTATTTGACCAAAATATTCATAGATATTAAATTATTTTATTATTTATTAATCTTCGCAATACAATAAATTATTGAAAGCTTAATAAAACCATTTAATTTTATGAAATAGTTATCGTATTAGTTTAGTGTAACTAATTACTAATGGTTAGGACTGAAGAATTTATTTTAATTTATTAAATGTTACACATGATTAATATATGGTTTTTAATAAATTATTAGATGTTTTTATAGATGAAACATTGAATTTTTGATTCTTTTAATTAACCACAAAATTAATTTTTAAGGAAAAGGAAATATTTTGTTTATAACACTTAGAAATCAATTAAGAAAATCTAAACTAAGAATCTATTATTTGTGAATGAATAAATGATAACACTAATCAATTAAATATAAATCTATATTCTTTTATATCTTTTAGTCATTAATTACTGGATATTTCATTATTCTCCACAAACCTATTTAGATAATTTCCAAATTGAATTCGTTTACTATTGAATAAGTAATCCATCCATCAACCTTTCAAAATTTACTAAGATTATAAAGATCATACCAAATTGAACATTTTAAATGATCTAGTTTTTAATCGATTCTTCGATTTTTATAGAAACAATAAAAGCAATAAAGTAAGTAGTAAATTTTAATCTTATTTTTGTAAAATGTAAAATAATTTGTTTTCTTTTAAATCTTAAGTAAGGTTATTTTCATTAATTTAATGGCATAGTATGTCTTTTAATCTTCTATTAGATAAATCAAAAAATTATCCATAGATCTCTTAGTTTTAAGGAAAATTTTAAATTGCAGCCAGTTCTTAATTTATGGTAATTTCAAAGGTTGAATGAAACTATTATTTTAATAGATTCAAGATGTTTTATAATTTTTTAAGTTATAAAGTGTTAATTTGTTGAATAAGAGGTAAAGATTTGTAATATAACTTAATTCAATATAATTACAATGATTATAACTGAAATACCACAAGTCAATTTTTAAATTATTTTATGATTTAAATTCTTTAAAATCAATTAATTGAAGATTTGCCATCTAAATAGAATTAATGGATGGTGAATAATATAAGAATAAGGGTATTATTGTAATAATAAAATAGAATATTAAAAGAAAAGAAAACATTTTTTAATATTAAAGAATTCTAATAAAAAGTATTCAGTTAAAAGAAGAATATAAACAATAAATTTTAATCTAGATTACATTAAAAAATTACTGCTTCTAATTTATATTTTAGAGTAATAGTAGTTAAATTATAGGTATTGGAGTGGTTATTATTCATTCATTATATCTATCTTATAATTATCCACTAAATTTCTAGATATAATTGCTACTCATTTCTCTCATTCCTTCCCTCATTCCTTCGTAAATTATATATTGAATTAGAATAGGTAATTAAAATTCAAAAAAAATTACAATTAGATTAACTGATTATTTAAATACCACATAATAGGGTTAATAAGATAATAGAATTAAGAATGATTGAAGTTAAAAAATACATACAAATTGAAGATTCCTAGAATGGAATAATAAGAAAACAAGAACATTAAAACTTATTTGTTATGGTTTATATGAAATAAATTCTAGAGTTGAATGCACGTAAACATTTATTCCATATATTTTATGATTTATTTTTTACCTGTCTGTCTGTGTCTATATTGTTGAATAGATATATTCGTATTTTATTAAATTATTTATTTACTTGAATTCAATCAGCTACTTACTAATCCTGGGATTATTTCTTTATACTAATTATTGTTACTACATTTATCAAATATTAGTAGTGTAAACATATAAAGAACTTCTTTCCAATAATTATTCAGTTTAAAAAATTGAAGTAGAAGATATTTTAAGGGACTTAATTAAAATCTATCAGATGAACTTACATCCAACCAAAATTTTTTAATTTGACAAAACAGTTATCACTTATTATAAAAAAGTAAAGATTGATAGTATCCACAATAATTTCTTTAAAAGAATAATATTATGTCATAATAGATAAATAGACCAGACTCTAGAAAGCAATTACAATATAAATTATTTCCAAATAATATTTGTAATTTGTAAGATTTATTTCATATTTTTAAGGTTGTTAATGAAATCATTGAGTAATTATTGATTTTAGCTAATGTCTGAGTCATTTTTATAAGTTATTTATAAAGTAACCAAAACAATTTCTTTTTTAAAAAATGAGGAGTATTTTTTGAAGGTTAAGAATACCTTTCCAAAAATTCATTTGAAAGAATGGAAATAGTATAATATTAGATTAATTAAGGAGTAAAAGAATAATGAGTAAGAAAGGGTAGTTAACTTATATTAAATAAGAAAAAATTTGTGAAAAAATAATAACTAATTTCTTTTTTAAGTTCTGTACAATTACTGATTATTGATTCTTCATTTATTCACTAAGAGAACGATTACTTTTTTATTTAATTTACATCAACCTTTTCCTTTAGTTGTTACATTAAATTATTTATTTTGTAATCAAGTATATAAAATTGCTTGCTTCTTCTTATTTATCTAAATATTCTGCTAATTAAGTGCGAAAATGAACTGATTTCACTTAAAAGCAATAAAAATACATTTAAAAATTAATGTAAGGAATAAGATTTTATTTTAAAATAAATATAATTTGCAATATAATATATCATTTCTTTTTTCTAATTACAAAAAAATTTTAAAATTAATCTTAAAATAAAAAGAATTAGGTTTCAAAGAACAAAGTATTCCAAAAATTTTTAAGCATTGAAGAAGAATAGAAGAATTATATTTCTATCCTATTTTTAAATATATTTAATTATTTTTAGAGTAGTATTTCTTTTTATTCCCTATTTATTATTTTGAGAATTATTCATTAAAATCTAATCTAACATTTTAATATTTTGATTTTTGCTAAAATATTTCTAATTATTAAGGAGTATCTAAGGAATTTAAATATTATAATGAAAATGTTATATGTTAAATATTTAAATGAAATTTATTATTTAAAATAAACAATCATTAATATTATTACTATCAATAAATATCTTTAATATTAGATTATTTAAATTTCTACTCAACAAACAGACAGATAGACTGATAAACAAACAAACAAATCAAATTTAATTTAAGATTACAAATTTGATGATGGGTATTAGTTTTTAAAAAAGCTAATAATTAATTAATATTATATTCAAAATTTATCAAAATAGGAATCAAAAATATGAAATGATGAAATCAAAATCATAAAAAGAAAAAAGTAAAAGTATTTCACTTATTTTCTATAAATTTTTAGAAATTATTTGAAATTGTCCATAATATTTATAATTCTTATGCTAACTGAATATGAATTTGGTTGGTATTTTCAAAATCAAAATCTACAAAAAAATTACTTTATATTTTTTTATGAAAAATATGACTTAGTATAAATTTCTCTGCTTTTTGAAAATACTATTTAGGCAATAAAAAAGAAGATTTTAAATTAAAGTTAAGAATTTTCTATTGTAAAATAATTAATAAAGCTTGATTAATGGTATCTGCTAAATTATGAGCATGAAAATCTCAAATTGAATTATTTAAGCACTTTAAGATTCTTTTCTTCTAAATTTTAGATTAGTAGAAAAAACTGAAAATATCTTAATTATGGATAAGATATATTTCCAAGAAAGATAGATATTCAAGAAATTAAAAAGGAAAGATAGTTTGCTTCTAACTCTCTCTCTCCCTCAAATCTATAGGTTAATTAAACGATCTAAATGTAAAAGAATTGCGTAATTAGGGTTACATTAATATAAGTATGAAGATAATATTGTTAGGATAAATTAATTTGATGTTTGTTATTTTTAATTATAAAAATCACCAACTTGAATGAAATTTTAAGTTATTATTCTTAATGTAAATAATAATCATTTTTGATATCTATGTTGTATAATTATCGATCATAAATTTGATTTATTTATCATAAATTTTTTCAAACATATTTCACCTTCGGATTTCATCAAAATTAATTAGACATTTTCAATTATATTTACTATCTGATTTTCTATGAATACTTTTCTATAATATAAATGAATGTATTTAGAAATCCATATCAAACTTTCAAATTTCCTTTAGTATTATAAATCTCACTTTTTTTAACCTAGGTTCAAAGTTTCAATGAGCTAGTTCGAATAAAAAAAGTAATCTAAAACGTCTCATAATTACTTCTTTAGTGAATTGTTTTGTATTTTAAGAAATAGTTTAACCTCAAGGTCAAAAAAAGCCTTTTTTTAAATTTCAATAAGCACTAAATAAATAAAGATGCATTCTTTATTTTTATTTCTTACAAAGGATTCTGTTTTTCTAATTATGTTTTTAAATTATGAATGGAGGTTTAAGGTGATTGATTCCTAATATTTCATTTAGTATGTAGGAAAAGTATATACTTGAATTGAAAAATTCAAAATTAAAAGCCTTACACTAATTAAAATGAAAAAGTTTAATAGCCACTAAAAGGCGGGTAGCATATCTTTCAAATAAAAATATTAAGAGATTATGTATTTTTGAAATTTTAGGAGTGATTTGAGATAGTAATTCATTTGCTTCAATAAATAATTAAAATGAGCATAGTTCATAGTGAGTTATATTTACCTAAAAATGTTCCTTTTTAATTCTGTGTTTATTATTTATTATTTCTATCTAATATTTTAAAATCCAGCAGACAACTTTATCTTTATAAAAATTTGAAAAATTAAGCAAGATTTTCTCTTTAGTTTCTCCCAAAGAAATATTTTTAAAATAAGAGAAATTTTTTACTGGAAATATCTAAAATATTGTTAAGACCAAATTTTATAAACTTTGTTTGGAAGAAATGTTGATTTATTTGAAAAAAGTAAGTAAATTAAAGCGGAAAGGAATTACTTTGAGAAATCAATAAATTTATTTATTATATTTATGCTTCGAAAATACACGAAGTAGTCTATACAAGAAAGATATACGAATTTACAATAATTGAATTAGGAGATGAGATATTTATTAATGAGAGATAAGGAAGGGGTATGAGATAATTTATTTGTTATGAGATAATTAAATGATGTGTATGAATGAATCTAAATTAATAAATTGGCTTTGTGAGATGCCTTTTTTGGTTGATTCAAAAGTTGATCTGATTTTGAAAACTGAGCCATCAAAAGCAAGAGTAAGGTAGGTAATTATTAAATTTCGATACTGAAATTCATTAGTATTATTGATATTTAAAGTAAAAGAATTTTAGCTCTTGATTTGTTGATTCATAGTTTTTTTTTGTTGCTTTTTTGCTTTGAAAAAGCCAAATCAAGAAGGCCTATTCTTCTATTAAGATAGTTATTCATGCTTTAGTTGTTGTTATTAATAGATTAAAATTTGAATGATTTTTTTCTGGGATTTTACTTGAAGGGAGCAGATTTTTACATGATAAAAAAGGAGTGAATTAAATGTATTTTAAGTCTACATTTATTTGTGAGAAAGTAATTTAAAATGGAAGGTGTGAAATTTGTTATTAGTAGGATATGTGTTTAATTATTAACAATGCAAATTTGCTAGCATCTTCATTCAGTCAGCAATCCATTTAGTGGATATTTGTGAATGAGATAGGCTTTTTAATATTTCATACAGAGATTTAAGAATCAAGGATAGATTCTGAAAGAATATCAGTGATTCTCTTTTAGATATCGTAATGAGAAAAATCATCAAAGCAAATATTAGGCATTTTAAGAATGTCTTAGGTGATCTACTAGAAGAGTTGAACGAACTCAGAAAAGATATCATATACTTCTCCCTTGATGACAATCTTCTTTAGCTCATAGGCCTTGAGTAAGGATTGAACTTGGTTGAGCAAGCTGTTAGCCTTGGTGAAAATACTATTGACACGGTTGTATAACTGTTGAAGAATTTCTTTAGTATAAAAATTCTTTTGATAAGCCTTGACCAAAAATTAATCCAAAGGAAGGCTGCTGTATTTGGCAGGAATATTCTTATTGAAACTGATGGACTCTTATTTAATTTACTCCAGTTCATCAACAGTTTCTAAGATTCTGTTTACAACTTCCATTTAGTCAATGTTTTAGACACAAACTCCATTTATTTTTCTTAAAGCTTTACCAGATGTGCAACCCATTTTTCAGATTGATTTTATGTGAGTGTTTGTATGTATGTATATTGATTAGATTGTAATTTTGTTGTTTGATTATTTTCTGTAATGAATTATTTTTTGATTTATTTGTTTATATGTTTGAGCACTGTAAAGTTATTCAATTTATAAAGGTATTCACTTTTTTTCCCAAATTACCTTTAATTTTTTACGCTTACTCAAGGATAGCAGTATTAAAGATGATTAAAGATAGAAAGAGATGATTTTTTAAATTGGCATCAGGAAATTAATTAATTTTTTTTGAAAATATAAAATTGAAAGCAAATACTATAAATTTGATTAATTCTGGTATATTACGCTGATTGAATTTTTTTTAATCAAAACTTTGTCATTGTTAGTAAGAGAAAATTTAATAGATTCATTTCCTTGTTCATTATTGCTTCGATCTAATTCTAATCATTTATCATCATTGATCAATTAATCTATAAGGATAGATAAATCCTTTCATTTAAATATCGTCTTCGATGTCAACCAAGGCTTAGAAAAGAAAAAAAAAGATCCAAAAAAGTTAAGTTTTTTAAAAAGCTTTAAAACACTATAACCTCAAATATATTATTATCAATATTTTTCTATCTAACTTTATTCTCCTACTTTTATAACAGAAAAACTAAATTTCCCTACCTTTTTTGATTTCTTGTATATTCTATAAATCTTCAAGCTTATTAGGACTAAATCTATGCCTACAAAATTAAAAATATTTACGAGATGCTCTAAGTAAACTTTATATTACTTTACAAGCTTAAACAGTAAATTAGATATAAAAATGAATGAACTAATTGGTTTGAATTTCATTTCATTCTAAATTATTATTTATTCTTTTTTAATTTCCTTCTTTTCTTTCTAAATATATTATTTGATATATGATGTATATAAGGTTAAATCGAATAGAAAATATGTAGGCTGTAATCTATCAATCAATCAGTCTGTTAGCAAAATAAAATAATTCCATATCCTATCTTTAGTATTTATTATTTCCAAATAATTTGATCAATTTTTGGGCGAAAATCCTTTTCCTAAATTAAACGTGTATAATTATTTAAAATATTAAATACAACAAATTGACATGCAATAATAACAGGAAGACTTTAAAAATAATTTAATAAAAAAACAATGTAAGTCAATTTATATTTCCAAAGCAAGCTAATTAATAATTATGATTTCCTACAAAATCCACTTCAATATAAGTCTCTCGTATAAGATATAAGAAGTTTAATACTTTTCATTTAATTGAATAGTTTTAATCAAACTTAACTTGTTTCTTGATTCAGTCTAATCTTAAAATTGCTAAAATTTACTGCGTTTGTGCGTTTAGCCCTAAATTATTAACAAATACTCGAATTAGTGAACCTCAATATATGTGAAAGAATATTTTCACTGTATTTTATCGTTATAGTGAAAGTAATGGCTAAATCAAATTGCTATTAAAAAATAGGGAAATAGGTGAATAATTTTGAAATTAGATAAAAATGAATGGTAATAGTATTAAAGCATCTATATCCTAATGAAGTATCACTTGTAATAAGTAATTTATGAAATGAAATCATACTTATCCTCAAGGTCTAGGTCCTATTTTTTTGGTTTATTTTAAAGCATATTTATTAATAGTAAATTTACAGAATGTATTTTAGATACATAAATAAATAAATAACTGAGGTAGATTTTTTGTTGAAGATTTATTAAAATAATCGGAAAAATAAAATTAGTCATAAATAGGTATTTTAAACTAATTCAGGTTCTAATTTAATTTGATTAACATCTATCTTAGTATGTTGCAAATATACTAGTAGAATCTAAATAAGGTGCATCATAATTTAACATATCTTCTTTGTAACTTAAAAAAATAATAATTCTTTTTATCAATCTTTTTACTCCCTATGATCTCCTAAATTATTTCTATTCATATATCTTCTCTAATATTTTCATCTAATACACTCTAAATTTGAATGATAAAAGAAGGAAAAAATTAGAAATATATTAGCATTTTTAGTTAATAGTAATTAATTGATTTTAGGCTGGCCCAAAATTTAGATATTATGATTGCAATTTAACCCTTAGTAAGCTCTTCTATCATTTTGAAAATGAATTAACACTCTCTCTAATAGAATGGATTAAAAAAAAACCTCAATTTTGGTAAAAAAACAATTTAAATTAAGTAAATATTACAAGTGGAGATTCTTTTAAGGTAAATAAAAAAGATTGGTAGTAATTGAAGAATGGTTGAATGGCTTTTAATTAAATAGACTAATACTTATTTTATGAAATAAAGAGTTTGATTTCTATTTATTTACAGAATTTCTTCAATTTCTTTTAAATTCAAGTAACAATCTTCCACTAACTTGGTACTAATTAATAAAATAGGGAATTTCTTATCAAATTGCAACTCAACCTTCTCAGAATGTAAAATTATCTCCAATTTAATTTAGAGGCAGCTAAAATTTGTGAGTATCTGATATTTTATAGCCATATTGAAAATACTTTTAAAACCAATAATCCCCAATTCTCAAAATATTTGATTTATGATTGAATAGAGTCTATAATCTTAGAGATTTTACAAAGAAGATTTACTCAATTCTTTAAAAATAATTAATCTATATAATTTAAAAAAACTTTCATTCTATTATGCTATTATAAATCAAGGGTATCTGTCTGTCATAGGGCTAATTTCAAACTAAAAAATTTTTCTTTCATTACAAAATTTGAGAAAGCAAGCAATCAAGCTTTCCTTACATAATCAAGCAATAGATAAAATTATTATGGTGTAATTATTTCAATTTATTTTAATTGATTGTAAAGGATAATATATTAGAAATACAAATTGTGAATTAATTGTCTCTAATTTATAAAAAAATTTTATAAATAAGATTTCCTTCTATAATCATAATGATTGGAATAATTCATTGTAAACGTTTCTCACATAACAAAATTGGAAAGACATAATTTGTGAAATAAATTATAAAAGATTTATTTTGACCGAAAATTAAAGGTTATTGAAAAATTTAAGAACTACTATAATATTTTTCTACAGAGGATACTTAGAGACCTTTAAAATCACAAATCTTTTGTAATTAGTAGAAAATATTCCCTTACCAATACTGAATTATAGGATTTAAAGCTACGAGGTTGAAAACACAACTAAGCAAGAATGGAAAAATATTGATCAAGAGAAAAAATCAAACAAACATTAAAAGAAAATTGACAGAATATAAAGTAAATTTGTTTGCTTTTGATGTCTATTAAATAAATTTCTTATTCTTAAATGTTCTTAATTAATTCTATCTAGCATAACTTGTTTCAGGTTAAAATCTACTCCTCCTTCTTATTATTATTATTTAAAAATAGATATAAACGATAATAATTTCTGATTACCTATACACTAGGTTGCTAGCAGATTATGTAAGCATATATTTTTTTTTATTGATTCTAATTTATTTCTGAGTAAGAATATTAATTTTTTAATTAATAAGATGGAAGTTAAAAAACAAATTTATATGTTACTAATATTAAAGGATGATAATCTGGTAATTTATATGTTGATTCTATCTAATTTTATAAATCTGTTTATTTCTTAATCTTCATGATTTCCCAAAAAATCTTGGACTTTTCCTTTAATTTTATTTTTTATTATTTTTTGTGGATGCAGCTATTAATTGTTTAAATAATTTAATGCAGAGAGATGAAGATGACAATAAAATTTAGTGCTTAGAGATGTAATCTTTAAAGAACGCACACCACTCCTAATTTTTCATTATTATTCAAATTTAACATATAAATTAATGGTTGATGAAACTTTATTAATTTTATGATTAAAAAGATAAATCTAAAAGATGTAATATAATTAACTAATGGTTAGCACCCTTTAATTCTTGAAGTGAATTTGTTATACTGTATACTTTATTAAATCATAAGGCAGATTACCTATCTATTATTTATACCATCATTCAAGAATATAAAAATTAATAATTTAATACTAGTTAATTAAAAGACAAAAGCTTAAAATATGTAAGTTAAAATACGAATCCTTTGCCTAGTTATTAATAATTTGACCTATTGAAAGTATAAGATTTTATTAGTCATCCACCCCTTTATCATCTAATCAAATCATACTATCTATATCCCTTTACAAAAAATGCCCAACACCTAAAAATAATTTACACTTCTCATCAGTATAAAATCAAACCCAGTAAAAATTTATTTGGAATTTGATTGGATTTTTAAACTTATAATTTCTATTTAGAACCACATCAATATCTATCTATCTATAAAATTACAAAACTTTGAGTTATAATTAGTCAACTAACTACTGTTAATATTTACCTTTATAATATCGGATAATTTCTACCTTGCTCTACCAAATCTTCAATGGATCAATTAAATTAAGGTTGAACTTTTGATCTTTCTTTAATCTTTTTTAATGCTTTTAAATATTAGCCTTCTTTTTAAAAATGTGTTTTATAATATGAAAAGTAAAAATTGGATTTAAGACTTAAAAAATAACTAAAAATTAATAAAATATCTGGTTTAATAAATAATGATTATATAAATTAATATTAATTATGGATATCTCAGATTAACTTGTAAATTGTATTCATCTAAATATAAAGAGAGTATAATAAGTTAGTTAGTTATTAATAGGATTATAAAGAATTTAAGAACATATTAATCAATCAATTCTTATCCAAAAACAAAGAAAGTATGTAGATTTTAGATCAAAAGTTTAAGATAATGGTTAATAATAATTTTTAGAAAACTGTTGAAATTCATTAATTTCATACGTAGGAATTATATTATTCAAGATTACTGATATTAGCATCAAATTTTTTATTTTAGTATAATATTTTGTAGTTTGTCGGTTGGTTAGTTGATTAATTGATTTATTGATTGGTTAGTTTACTTATTTTTCAAGATTTAATCATTTATTTTGATAATTAATATATAAAGAACGCCACCTAAATCCAAATAAAAATTAATGGATCAATAATATTACATAAAATTATCTATTAACGTAGAATTATTTGTCATCTATTTATAAGAACGATTGTAAACTCTGAAAAAGATTATTTATTTACTGGGTGTATGTGTAATAAAAATCGAAATTAATTATGTCGTAGTTATAATCAATTCATCAAATGAATTATGCTTAATATGTATGAAACTGTTTGTAGATTCTTAATTTATAAAAATGTAATTTTTAATCATCTAGCCTGCCTTATAAATTAGGTTAACTTTCATACTTTTTGAATATTTATATTATTACAGAGGTTATATAGTAAAGAATATTTAATAATTTATTTCATTCAAATATATTAATTTTAATATTTATTTGATTTAATGATTCATAGGTAAACGTTCTAACCTTTTATTGTCTCTGTCTTTATCATATATCTTAAGATTTTCAAGAATATTGATTTTTCAAATTTTGGGAAAAATAAGTTAGTTTGCTTATGACCAATTTTTTGGAGAGGATCATGAAAATAATAAATGGCCAGAGTTAAGAAAATGAAATTTTTCTTTTTTATTTATCACAGATATTAATTTTTTTGTGGGATCAATTTTAATTTTAATTTTGATCAATAAATTTCATTTAACTTAAAGATTTCAATTTTAAGACAGTATCTTTAGTATACTATAAAGTTTACACAATTATGAATTTAACATATTTGAAAAATAAGAATCACCCTTACTCTATTATTTAATAATGGATCATTATTCAAAATAAAATAAACTCTTTTTACGTACAAAACATTATAGTTTTTTTGAAGATTACTTAAAATAAAAGGATTAACATTATTTACAAACTTAAAAATAATTAAATTTATAAGAAAAATGAACTAATTAAGACATGTAGATAGCCAAATTAGTTAGTAAATTCATGTTTTAAAAATCAAATACAATTACTAAAGGTAATTTTAAAAAATTAGGAGAATACTTAGAATTCTAATTATTTAATTTAATCTAAGAAATATTAAAATGAAAAAATTATCATTAAAAGTTAGATAAAGTTAGTCTAATGAATATCAATCTATCTATCTATTTATAAATTAGTAGTAGTATTATCCTATAACTAACTTCTAATTATTTACGAATTTGTCTTAATTTTTCATTTTTATGTGTAAATTGAGTTTGAGCTTTCTCATTATAAACTGAACACCTATTTTAATAATATTGGCAATTTATGCAGTGCGTAACAAAAAATTAAATGATTCTAAGATAGTTGAGTTTTTTAAAAATAGTTATCATAGGAGAAAAATTCATAAATCAAATTATCTTAACCAATATTTAAATATAAATATAGAAGATTACAACTCAAAAATTAGAGTCAATAATAAGAAATAATATACCCAAATCTCGTCAAATTAATTACTGTTACCTTGGAAGGATTAATCATAATTACATTTTAATATTTAGAAAATATTAAATACTAGCCACTTTTTTTTCTAATATATTTACCTAGATGCAATCAGTGGATATATAAATTCTAACTATTGATTTCTAAAATAAATATAAATAAATAATAAAGTTAGGAAATTACTAAATCATTGATAATAATAAGTAAATTTATTTATTTCACCCAACATCCATTATGCTTTATCATTTTTGTTACTAAAAGATTTTTAGTTAGAATCTTTTGTCTTAGTATCTACAGTATGCCCAATAAATATTAAAATAATATTTCAAATCATATATGATTAACAATCGAAAAAATAATTAGATAATTTTTATTTTTTCTTCAAATATCTATTCTGTAGATTCTTGTTAATTAATTAAGCCCAAACATTTGCTTAATATTTAAGAATTCTTGCTAAGGCTAGTAATTAGGTTAAATAGTAAATTTGTAGGAAAGTATAATACATCATATTCTTACATTTATTGATATAAAATATAAAAGATATTTTTTCTTTTTGCATTTAATGAAATAATAATATAACTTTTATAGATGGAATTTTTATAAATTTCCTATCCTATATATTTTTATCTACTTGATTCAAAAATATTGTTTATATTTATCACTTTAAGCTTCTTTAAAAATCTTTTTAGTATTAAATTATCTGATATTCGTATTTTAAAATATACAATTTATAAAAATTCTTGCTAAAATATTATCTAATTCTTTTTTATGAACTAAAATTAAGATGAGATCTTAGAATTTATTTCAAAATACTTCATATTATGGTTATATATTTGAGAATTTAGCTTTTAATAATATCTCCTAAATATACTTTAAACAGAGAATAAACTGAATATACTTTTAAATTTAAGTTTCTTTTTAATGATTTATATTTTCTGAATTAACTTTTATATAATTTAGGTACAGCATAAATAAATAAAAATATTTACTCTTTATTTAAATACTTTATTACATATCCTTTTTATCAAATAAATACAGGAGTTGCTTGAATCTTAATATGATGATCAACGAAGAAAACACCTGCATCTTAGAGAATGAAGTTAGGTCCGTTAATTGGGATTGCTCCATTAAAGAATTTTCCATTAATTCTAGGAAGATAGTAACCTAAGAGACCATTAATTAGATTAGTTAAACCATCACTATCAATAGATTTAAAGGTAGAGAATTAGATAGAGAAATGGGAAAGAGAGGCATTAACAAGCTATGCTTATAAGGCATTACCGTTAATAACATAAGCAGTAACACCGAGATTAGTGGCAATATTGAGTTAGAGTATTTGTATATCTTATCCATTCAAATTCAAATGGACATCAATAGTAAAGTCGGCACTTAAACCAAAAACACCATCAGCAATATTGAATGAAGGGAAACTGTTAGAGTTGATAAAAATTTAGATAGCACCATTTTGATTAAGATATTCATCTAATCCATTGAAGATATTCTTTAGGTTATCAAGGTTAGAAACTTATTAAATTTCATTGAAATCTAAGCATTCGTTCATCATACCAGCATCATAAGCAGCATATGAAATAGTATTTAAGGTGTATTCACTCATGTATAAAGTGAAATCGGCAGCAATACCTTCATTAGGGAAAGGATAGTCATTATTGAAGGGAGGTCTAGTTTTGGGCTTTTGATTATTCCAGGCAAAGAGGTTGTTAGCTATGATCATTTAATTATCAGAAAATTGGATAGCAGAAGAGAAAGTAGAGTCAATAGAGACAGGAAGGGCTCCAAATGGAACATCAATAGGGGTAGTAGAGAGGATAGCATTAACTTAATTTTAGATATCAGGCATCATTGAATCAATCTTATGTTGAACCTTTCTATTGATCATGTGGATAAAGTGGTTAACAATCTTCTTAAAAACACCTATTAATAAATTCAATAAATTATTTAGATATTTTATTAATTAATAAATAATATCTTTAAAAATTAACAATTTATTTTTTATAAAATATAAATTTTAAAAAAGTAGAGTAATTAGTTACCAGGCATGTGAGCTGAAGTATTAGGAATTCTAAAATCATTAACACTCATTTAGGTGACTTACAATTGACCAGCTCCATTAATACCCATAGAAATTGCAGAGTGGAAAGAAACATGAGCAGATGGAGAAACATGAGCTCTAGCTACCTTTAAGTTAAGTTTAGCCCCCATGGAGAAATGGATGTTATTTATGAAAATTCTAAGAGCACCTTCAGTAACTTGGAATTAAACTGAGTCGTTTGGTACTTCAATTTTGCCATTCATGTTATAACATTTAACACCCATAATATGCTCATCAGGGATATGGAATTCAATTTAATTTCCAGGAAGGAAACGAGGAATAGCCCAGTTCTTGGCATTATTCAAGAAATTAGTAGTTAAATGTATTCTAGAACCAGGGTTTTAGGCAATAGATACAACTAACAATAAGCTGAGGATGGTAATAGTTTTTGTTAACATTATTTTTTCTATGATTAATTAAATTTTGATTTATTCTTTATAGGATATATACTATTTGAATTTTCTTATATAAATTAGGGGTTTCTAAAAATAGAAAAATTTAATGAAGTGCATGTATGCATTTGAGATTAACTCAAGTTTTTATATATTTAAGAGGCTTTAAATCAAGAAGATTTATTTAGAAGGGAATTATTTGTTATCAAAAGATTTTAAATTTGTTACTACGACCATCAGAAAATATTCAAATCAGATGATATCTAATTTTCCACATTAATGATTATGATCTATTATTATTTTTATATTTCTGATTTGATGTAATCTAAATCCTAATGAAATTCTTTATTCCTTAATGTATACTTTAATATATAAAAAAATAAATCAAAATCCATATGAGTAAGTGTTAATATAATCAATCAATCTAAAATGTAATTAATTACATTTTGTTTAAAGATTTCATTTTACCTCCAAATCTAATATAATTAGAGAAATCCAATATCTAATTGATTGATTCATTGATTGATTGATTGACTCACTGTAAGATTAAATTTAATTTTAACCTTTTTTGAATCCATTATTATGATTTAATATTATTAATGTAATTGTTTATACAATATTGCATCCATTACAAGAGACCTTAATAATAAACAATAATCAATAAAATAAAATAAAACATTCTTTTAACAATACTAAATGCTTAAAGTTCATTCATTTTAAAAAACACTAGTTTACAACTTACAGTTCTTATAATAAGTAATATTTTCCTTAACTTTCTTAACGAACTTCACACATTCACTGTAACAAAATAAAAAACTAATTATAAAACAACTATTGGATAATAATTTAAACATAATTAAAACACTCAGGTCAGATTTTGAATTTTAAAGTATATTATTTAATCCTATGGGTTTATAAATATTATTATAAAAATAATAATTGATTTGAATTTATTCCACATTTTTATTCCCCCAACCAACCTATGGATTTTTGTTTTAATAATGTTTCTAACTTGTAAAAATTATGGGTATTAATATAATCAGTTTTTAATATAGGAGGATTAGTGATATATTAATATTCTTAAGCTAATCTTTAAAGATGTTAAAATCTATTTCAATTTTAAGATTTTAAAGATTTTAGATACAAAATAGATACAATAATCTTTATTTAAAAATACTATCCAAAATAAAATATAATAAATTAATTAGAGGATTTAGTTAAAATAACATTCAATTTTACTTATCATTTGAAAATTTGTATTTATTTTGTAAATAAAATAGCATGTTTATTTAATTATACACCATATCTATGATTCAATCAATTTCTTTTTAATTAATCATTAAATAAATTAAAATTTTCTTAAAATCAAAATTGAAAATTTTAAATTCCTAGCAACTTTCTTTGTTTTGAATAGTATATAATAAAAAAATATCTAGAATGTGAAGAATAAATCTTAAATTCTCGATTATACTGTAAGTAAAAACATATATAATTTGATAAATTTTAATAATTTGAATAATAAAATATATTAAATGATAATTATAGCACAGCTTAAAATATTTTTTTTCAAATAAATTAGGGAGTAGCTTAGATCTTAATGTGGTGATCAACAAATTCAACACCAGCATTTTGGAGAATAAAGTTAGGTCCATTAATGGGAATAGAACCATTGAAGAACTTAGCGTTTAATTTAGGAATGTAGAAATTGAGGAGAGCATTTATGAGGTTGGTTAAACCAGCACTGTCAATAGACTTGAAAGTTGAGACAGTGATGCTTAAATCTCCAAGTGAAGCATTAGCAATTTGAACAAAAAGAGCATTATTATTAATAACTTGAGCTGAGACACCGAGGTGAGCAACAATGTGGAGACTAAGAACTTGGATATCTTGGCCATTAATATTGATATGAACATCTGAGGTAAGGTCAGCAGTTAAACCGAAGACTCCATTAGCAATGTTAAAGGAAGGGAAATTGTTGGCACGGACAGAAACGTTAACAATGGCATTTTAGTTAAGATACTCATCTAAGCCGCTGAAAATATTCTTAAGGTTTTCAATATTAGAAACTTGTTGAATTTCATTGAAATCTAAGTTTTCATTCATCATACCGGCATCAAAAGCAGCAAACGAAATAGAATTTAAGGTATATTCACTCATGTATAAAGTAAAATCAGTAATAATACCTTCATTAGGGAAAGGATAATCATTATTGAAGGGAGGTCTATTCTTGGGCTTTTGGTTGTTCCAAGCAAAAAGGTTGTTGGCAACGATCATTTGATTGTTTGTGAATTGAATAGCAGAAGAGAAAGTAGCATCAATACTAACAGGGAGGTTTCCGAAAGGAACATCAGTAGGAGTAGTAGCAAGAATAGCATTTATCTTACCTTACATTTCGGGCATCATATCATTGATCTTATGTTGAACCTTATCATTGATCATGTGGATAAAGTGATCAACAATCTTTTTGAAAACACCAGGCATGTGAGCTTAGGTATCAGGAATCTTGAAGTCATTAACACTCATGTATGTGACTTACAATTGACCAGCACCATTAACACCCAAAGAAATTTGAGAATTGAAAGAGAAGTGAGCAGAAGGGGAAATGTGAGCTCTAGCTACCTTCAAATTGAGCTTAGCACCCATAGAAAGATGGAGATTATTGATGAGGATTTAAAGTACACCTTCAGAGATTTAGAAGTTAAGGCATTCATTAGGAATTTCAATTTTACCATTCATTTCATAACATTTAACACCCATAACATGCTCATCAGGAACATGAAAATCGATTACATTACCAGGAATGAAACGAGGAATAGCCCAGTTCTTGGCATTATTTAAGAAGTTGGAGGTCAAATGAATTCTTGAACCAGGATTTTGAGCAATAGCAACTGCTACGAATAGAGAGAGTAATAAAATCTTGACTTGCATTTTATTTTGTATAATTTACTTATGATCTTTTTAATTTAATTATTTAGTATTATATGTAATCAAAAGCCTTATTGGGCAATTTATATACAAAAATAGACTAGAAGATATTAAATCTTAAATCAAATTTGTGATTTCGACAACCCTTATTGCATTTTGGCTATTACCTCTTAATCAATAAATCTTCCTCATAATAAAATATCGATTTTATATTTTACTTCTTAAATCAGACTCAAAATTATTTGTTAATCTTTATTTTTATCTGCTTATCTACAACTATATTATTTACCACAAATGACTAACTATAAAAATATATAATTCTCTCCATATCTAAGTTTGATATCTTCCACTTATATTTATAGATTAAACATAACTTAAATAATATGTGCGTTATTCTTCAGGATAATTAATATTAAATTTGGAAATATATTCGCCAAAAATATTAGATCATCTCAAAAATGATTTAATGGTTGGCTAGTTTATTAATATTCTAAAGTTTTGAGAATCAATTGATTAAATACTAATAAAATGATATTATTTCTTTATTAAATGTTCTTATTATTGGATATAGTTTTTATATCTCTACTAATCTTTTTTATCTATGCTATAGTTCTTTCTTTCTTTCATTTATAAGCATAAATCTTATTTAATGATTGCCTAAACTATAAGTAATTTTAAAATTTAACAAAATTTGAACATTTTAATTACAGTAAATGAGTGATAAATATTACACAATCTAATATTCAAATTAATTTACTAATAGAACCAGCAAAAAATTTTTGATAAATTGAAGATTAGCTAAATTTTTACAAAGAGAAATGAAATTAAGCCCAAATAGTTCGAGTAAAATTAATTAGATAAATTTATCAACAAATAGAAGCTATCTATTTCAGCTAAAAGGCTTGAGAATCGAATGATTAAATATTTACATATTTTTATACCTTCTTACTAGAAAATTAATAAAATGATTGTTTTTATGACTAAAAAATAAGTAAAATTTCAAGAAAATTGTAAAGGAGAGAATTAATAATTGGTAAAGTTATCATTAAAAATATGTTTTTTTATAATATTTGTAATTTTTATTAGATAAATATTTATATTTTCATTTTTAAAATTCTACATTTTATTTATAATTTTATTTGTTGCATTTTTAAATTTGGTTTTATAAACTCAAGCAAACACAGGAGTAGCCTAAACCTTAATGTGATGATTAATAAAGGAGACACCTGCCTTTTGGAGAACGAAATTGGGACCGTTAATAGGAATGCTGCCATTAAAGAATTTGGCATTGAGCTTAGGGAGGTAGTAGGCGAGAAGTTAATTGATAAGATTAGTTAAGCCAGCATTATCAATTTTCTTGAATGTACTTAAAGTAATTTCTAATTTCTTAAGAGCAGCCTTTGCTAAATGGAATTAGATATTCTTATTGTTAATTACATTAGCAGTTAACCCAAAGTCAGGAATAATGTGGAGTTGGAGAACATTAATATTCTTACCTTAAATAGCAATGTTAACTGAGATAACAAGATCAGCAGTCATACCGAATATATTGTTTGCAATATTAAATTGAGGGTAGTTCTTAGCAGAGATTGAAATTGAAACAACTCCACTTTATTTCATGTATTCATCTAAACCTCCGAAGACTTTAGTAAGAGTTTCCATTTTAGCAACCTTAGCAATTTCTGTGAAATCCAAAGTATCAGTCATCATTTTGGCATCAAAAGCAGCATAGGAAAAGGAATTTAAGGTGTACTCACTTAAATAAAGAGTAAAATCAGTGGTGATGGGTTCATTGGGGAAAACTATGTTATTAGCAAAAGGAGGTCTAGCCTTAGGTTTTTACTTGTTCCAGGCAAAGAGGTTGTTGGGAATGACCATTTGATTATTATCAAAAGTGATAGCAGAAGAAAAAGTGCTATCAATCATAATAGGGAGATTGCCGAAAGGAACGGAAGTGGGTTAGGTAACAAGAATAGCATTGATTTTCTTTTGAACTTCTGGCATCATAGAATTTATTTTATTTTGAACTTTATCATTAATCATATGGATAAAGTGGTTGACTATTTTCTTAAAAATACCAGGCATGTGGGCAGAGGTATCAGGGATCTTAAAGTTCTTGACATTCATAGAAGTAACTTGCAACTAGCCAGCTCCATTAACACCTAAAGAAGTTTGAGAATCGAAAGAGAAGTGAGCAGAAGGGGAAATATGGGCTTTAGCAATTTTTAAATTTAACTTGGCACCCATGGACATGTGCATATTTCTAACATTTAAATGAAGAGCACCCTTGGTTAAAGCAAAATTAATGGCACTGTTAGGAAATTCAATTTTACCATTCATACTTGAGCATTTAATACCCATAATATGAGTATCAGGAACATTAAAATCAAATTTATTGCCAGGGAAGAATCTAGGGAGAGCCCAATTCTTAGCATTAGTTAAGAAATTAGTGGTTAAATGAACTCTTGAACCAGGATTTTCGCATGAAGCAAGAGCAATTAATAAAGCTGACAAAAGAATAATAGTCTTCATCTTTATCTAAATATTTTGAAAGTTTTGAGTTAAATAATATTAATAATCTTTTCTATATTTAGGATCTACTTTTGAAATTAAAGAAATCTTTATAATCTTCTATTTATGGATTTCTATCATCATTCTATTAAATCTGATAAAGTAAATTATAATTCACACACTCTCAGACACACACAGTGGAAATTATTATTTAGATCTAAATTAATATTGAGTGAGAGTAAGGAGTAAAGATACTAAATCAAAACCTGTTTCATCAAATAGATTTTTTATTGACGATTAGGAGAATCTAATAGTTTATAGCCTATTATTAAAAATAGTTAAAATCTATTATTAATCAGTTTATTTTGATCTGCCTCTATCTCAAATACATTTTATACAAAATAATTATTCTTAATTTGTTAAGATAAATAAATTAAAAAGTTTTCCATTATCTTTCATTTACACCTACAAATCAAATTTAATTTATAATTCTTTTACGAACAAACCTTGTGGATATCCACTCAATTATTGGAAACCTGTGTGTAATAAATTTTGTGCAATCAATGTAAACAGATTTTCCAGATAATGATAAAGAAGCAAACTTACTCAATACTTCTTAAATTCAATAGTTTGATATAAGTACATATGAAAATAGCAATAATAATTTGAAGGGAAGGAATATTTTGTTTTATTAAGATCAAGCTAGTAATAAATTTCATCTTTAGTTATATCCTTTTACTTTGGAATATAGAGAAATTATAATCTTCCTAATTTATCTATATTATAATATTTTAAAAATTTAAACAGTAAAGTAATTTATAAATATATTAAAATTAATAATTAGAATATTTATTAAAGCTTGCTTCTATTCTGATTAATTTCACTTATTATATTTTTATTCTAAACACTCTACCATTAAATTACTAAATTAAGATATAAATTTAAAAAACAATATACTTTACCTTCATAATAATTAAATTTAACCTTTTTAGATAAGTATCTCAGGCAGACTGGTCTTACATATTCAATTACCTTAAAAGTCAATTTTTAAAATGTTATATTTTATAAAAATTAGCTTTCTCCTTCTCTAATAATAACTAAAATACTCTCATAAAATTTATAGCAACAATTATGTATTGTTTCGTTAATCTATAATTTAAATACTATTTTTGAAAGGTTCTATTTTATCTAGAAATTCTTAAGAGAATTTACATTCAAAAATTATGGTTACTTGGATATAATTATTTAAGGTGAGGAACTTAACATTGAAATATTAAAGTAAATAAGAAGATATAAATCTCTTTTTATATGCCTAAAAAGATGATGAAATTGAAGGTAATAGATAAAATTAGAGATTGATACATTCATTTTTATAAACTAGCTAATGTAAAATTTGATATAAATAATAATAATAATATAAATTATTTTGTTAATTTTAAGATTATTTTATGGTTTTATGAAAGAGTTTATGATTTATTTAGTGTTAGATACTTAGATTCAATTGTTAAAAGTATATGTCAGATGAATTGTAAGCTATTTAATTAATTAGGATTAATTTTGGTTGCAACTGAAGTAATTTTATTAATCTTTATGGTTGTGTTCTGAAATAGTTTATCATTAACTGTAAGCACTGCTGCTAGAATAAGATGAAAGAAAATCAATTTATTTTTATTGTTTCCCTATAATTCGATTTACTTTTAGAGACTTTGCTATCATAGATATATTTAAAATAATATTTAAGGTAAGCTTATAAGCAATTGCACTTATTAGGATTACCAAGTAATTGATGTTTTCTAAAATTGAAACTTCATCAATAAAATCCTCCTTGCTGATACTGTAGTCTTAAAAGCAATTTAGATCATTTTAGTAGAAAATTTAGGCAAAATTATAGCTATCGAATGCAGCACAATCACTTTTGTACTTACTCTCATAAAAACTCTATAAATCGGTATTAACAAAACAATCGCTTGAATTCCAAATAAAAGATCCTAAAATATTTAAGTAATGAAATAATTAAAATCTGATTAGATAAAAGGTTATATACATACAAATCTCAAAATAATTTAAAATTCTATCAATAACTAAATCTAGTAAAGATATTTATTTATATCTTTCCGTTATTAAACTACTAGCTTGCAAAATAAAAATAATTACCACAAACACTATACTTCAGTACTTTGATAAGGATGATGATGTTTATAATTTATTATAGAAAACTGAAGAATATTTGAGCATAAATTATATGATACTTTCTCTTTCTAACTATAATATTTCTAAAGAGGAAGAGAGAAAAGATATCAAGTAGAATAATGATTGCACTAAAGATTAAAGATGAGACTGGTAGGTAGATGAAGAAGTAATTCATAGAAAATTAGATATTTAGAGCTATAAGAAACCCTTAAGAGATGATAGAAATGATTACAGATATAAAAAAAATAATAAAATAGTTTCTCTTTCTTCTCTCATAGCCACTTAGTTACTTACCAATCACATACTAATGCTTCTCAAGAGAGTAGTTCTGTTTTTTCTTTCTTTTTTTACATTAGTCACTGATTGTCGTCCGTTATGCGTCATCACTCTCAATAAGTACTTCTGTATTGGCTAGACTTTCACTTTTGTTGAGACTATTTTCCATTAACCTATGTAGTGTTTGTTTCTTTTAATTTTTAAGTTAAAAAGCTATACTTCAAGTTATAGTACCCAATTGTTTATAAATATATATTTTAATTTGATTTGTTTTTCCTTTTTTTGTTTTTCTTATTCAAAGCTATTGATTTAGTGGTGGTGAATAATGCTGTGAATAAGGTAATGTATTCTTTTATTTAATTTATCTTTAATTAATAAAATACTGTACTGATACATTTCCAACACATACATACATATCCCATCATATATGCATTTTTTTTACTCTTTATAACTTTAATTTTCATCACTTAAATGTGCTTAACTCTTTACTGTAGCCAAATAGCTTACATTCTATGCTAATTAAGGTTTAGAATTTATTTATATAAAATTAAAAAATGAATGAATATTTTAAGAGGTAGACAAAGCCTACTATTAGCTATTGTTAAATTATATAATAAATTCATATAAATTTCTTCTTTTTCTTATATCAAATTTTTAATCAAAATTATGACATAAAAATAGAATGAAAATAAAAACTATTTAAAGATACAGATTGTATTCTTATGTTATTTCTTTTTGATAAATAAATTGCCTTTTTTGATATTGATTTAATCTTTGGTTAGGATTATTTCCAAAATTTTATATTGTTTTCTGACTCCAAAATAATGACATATTCATATAAATTTAGAAATTAAAAACAAAATCAGTAAGTTTCTTACTAATTAATTCTAAACTTGAAAATTGTTTTGTAAATAAGATATCAAAATTCTAATTTGTATTTAATATTTTTTCCTTCTGTTAAAATGAAAATATTTTTATAAATGAAATTATTTGATTATAATAAAAAGACTCTATTCTTCAATTCGGCGTGAATAATTAATTTAGAGGTAATGCATGTGTTTATATTTATTAGATTACAAAATTTAAATATCATTATCAAAAAGAAATAGATGTAATAAAAAATTTATTTAGAGATTTTGAAGATACAGCATTAATGAATAAATCTAATAATAGCTTCAAATAATAAATTTATTAAAAATTTATTAATATAGTATAAATTTACAGATAAATTAAAAATATAATTTCATAATTCCTATCCCTAAATTCAGCAATAGTTTAAAAATAAATATAAAATAAAATAGTAAAGTAATAAAATAGCAGTAAAGTAATCAAATTTTAGTAAGGCTTTGTAGATTTTATAAGAATTTTATATATTTTAACGAGTCTTCAAAGAATAGCACTTAGGTTAGTGGAGGAAGTGCAAGATGAGAGATAGTCTAATTTTTATTAGGTAGATGAAATCTTACGATTAAATTTCAGACACTTAAAAATTAATGTAAATTTAAGAGCGTAGTTAATACTCAATTTATACGAAATCGCAGATAAAACAACCACTAAGAAATTAACATTATTGTGTATGTACATATCATTTTTGAAAGTTTTGTAAGATGTATCTTATTATTTTAGGCATTCATTGAGATTATCATAGATTTCTTATGTTATGCGATCGCTATCAATTAATCCATCACATTCACTTTAAATATAATCTTGAGCTATTGTATTTTGGTAACAAGAGTTAGTGTTCCAAATAAATATATCTATTTTAATAAAAAGAAATTACTTTAAAGTAAGCTAATATGGGTGTAATTAATAAAATTAATAAATAAGTGAAAAGGCAATTTAGTAAAGTAAATAAATATACAAATTGTAAACGAATCAATTTAATTATTGGTTAAGTATATTTACAAAAGTATTTAAAAAATGAAACTAAATTTAATTATAAAAGAAAATATATGAAAGAATAGGATAATTACCACAAGAACTTGATTTGAGCACTGAAATAAGGATTAAGATATTAGCAATTACTTAAAGAGTATCCATTCCAATTGAAAGGTAGATTAAAATGAAATTTCTCTTTTTAACTAATTTGTGATTCTTTATGATGAAAGTAGATGAAGTTTCTAGAAGAGTAATAATAGTAGCAAAAATCAATGAGATTATAGACATATGGATGTAAAATTTTATCTTTATTAATGTTGTATTCAATCCTACTAGAAAACCCTATATGATCAGATTCAAGATAATAATAATATAATTCATTATCAAGTACTTTTTCTTTTTGTGCTTCATTTTATCCTATCTTTTCTCAGCCCAATATTACTATGATTGATTAGTAGATAATGAAATGTGGTACTATGTTTTAAATACGTTAGGATCTCTGTCAATTTTCTAGATGTTCCATTTCTCTTACAAATTGGCTTGGTTTATACTTAAATCAACCATTTCCTTTTTAAATTTTGAAAAAATATTATTTTTAGGATCTTTTTAATTGAAATGAATTAAATAACTATAAAAAATTAGTACCCTTGCTCAATCGTTTTAGACCAAATTTAACTATGTGGTGTAAGGTTTAATTGGTAATTAATATTAATTAGTGGAAAATCTTATATAAATTAATTTATTCTTCTTCTGATGTTATTATTCTTACACTCATTATCTAGATTTATTATTCATTCATTCATTAATTATTTCTTATATTAATTTACTTAATACTCATTTTCTTCTTCCATCTGTTAGTTTTTTTGTTGATTTCTTAATGTGTTGCCCATACTTTTATAATGTGTAATGAATCTCAAATTACATCAAAATATTCCTTTTTATTTTTTTTCGTAATTTGATTAATTCAACTATTATTTTTGGTTTTTGTAATTATATTTAGTTATATTAATTTAAATGACTGATTATTTATGAATAAATTTAAGGAGATAAAGCAATTTTGATTCAATTATTGAAAGATTCAATAATAATTTAGTATAAATTATTAGTTACTTTCAATCTTTTATTTAATGAGCTAAATTTAAGTTAGTTTTTACTTATAAAATAGAATGTAAGAATGAGAAAATATTAATTCATTTAATGTAAGCACAATTAAATTAAGTAAATAAAAGTGAATGATTACTGCAAAATCAATCTAATTTATAAATTTAAGAAATAATTATATTTCAGGTGTAAATGAAGAATTCACTTTACATCATTTAAATATAAATAGAAAGCTAAATAAACAGAAGCAGCAGCAAAGGAAAGGAATGCCCAAAGTAAACCGAATGAGCTAGGAACTAGACCCATAAATTTCATAGGAGTTTCTAAAATTTCCATTTATATTTCAGTTTGAATATATTATATTAAATTAATTAACCTAACAGAGTATTCATAATCAAATTTTTATAGGTCTGAATCGAAATTTTAAAGGATATTAACTTATCCTACAATACCATTTAAGTATTGGTTTTTAAATTATTAATTTGATTCTTTATGGATTTTCTCAAATACATCTCTCGTATTAAGGGTACTCATGTAATTGATATTTAACTACTGATAAAATAGCCATTATATATCTTTGTCTAATAGAATTAAATTATCTTTCTCTTAATAGCTTTCTCTATTAGTAAAGAATTTTAGCAAAATATTTTATAAATTTTATAAGAGTTTTTATTATTCTCTGTACTGATCATTGATTTTCGTCTGCTTATATACTCTATAGCAAAATAGCATTGAGATTAGCAAAACATCCACAGTGTAGTAAGGCAATAAGTATTTATCTGATCTGATTGAGAATATAAATACAATATGAAATATTTTATCAATAAAAACTGCAAGGAAAAGTAGAATAAGATACACAAACAATAAGAGAGTGCATCCATCTATAGGAATAGTCTCTTCTTTCTTTAATTCATTTAATAATCTTCTCATTTAAGACCATGTTTTTATACTCTTTATATCCACTGGATTTATACTAGGAGTGTTGATTTTATGTTTAGGCTTGAGTTTTAAATAAGAATCATATGTTATTAAAGCACTCAAAGCTCTATTATAATCATAAATAAAATTTAAATCTTGTAATGAGTTAATTGTCCTAGCAAAATATCCGACTATATTTCCAACACAGAGATAAGGAATGACAGTTAAATAAGTGCTGTATATTTCAAAATGACCATCTGCTAAATATCTATATATTCCAGGAATAAAGGCTTTAAAATACACTATCAATGATATGATCAGTTATTACAATGGAATTGAAATATTCTCCACATTTTTATTCTCAGAGTAAAGCACTATCTTCTAACAAAAATCTAACCCAGAGTAATATTACTTTTTTATAAATCAATAAATATAGTAATTATTAATTTATTTATTAATCTCTATTTGATAATAGGTATTTAATTAATTTAATCTAAAGATAGAATTTACTTGAATGTCCTGATTCTGAAAATATTTAAACTGTAAATTATTCACTCTATAAATCTTTTTAATTTTTTATTTTTGCTTAAGCTTTTTTTCTTTTTCCAAGCTATGATTAAAGAATTAGAACATGAAATCATGATCAGAAATGAAAAGTTCCTTCATATATTTAGGTATATTAGTAGAAGTGTAAACTGAAAGCGATTTGAACAATATAAAGAAGAATGAGCTATTTCTAAAAACTGCTGTATTCAGAATGGTAAAACCCAAAGCGATGACGAGAAAGTACATAAGAACTTTATTGTAATCGTTTAAGATGAACTCATATTCACTATCATTCATAGGTTTCTTTAATTTTATGTATGCATAATTAATTAAAGCCATCCACAAGAATACTGAAGAGACTATAAAGTAGACTCTAAAGAATGCTAATAAGCATTTTTGTTTTCTAGATTTTTTTACTGATTCGGTATTATCTTAATCAAGTATAAAGATTAGTTATAGAATAGGGTTGATAAGCTAAATGAATACAAATCTTAAAAATATCCTTATTCGGAAATGCCATTTTGTTTTATAACTCTCATCGCTGAGAAGCATTTTAATAAATTTTTAATCATAATTCAAATTGTATTAGGAACTAAGTGAGTTATTTGAATAGTTAATATTTTATGATTATTGCATTTAAGATTTGGGAGAAGCTCTTCCTGATTATAATAAGCTTTTATTTAGTTTTTTCTAGCCATTTTCAAATTTTTAGTTATCATCTTAAATTACATCCCTTTAAGCTACGTTATAATTAGGAATGAAATCCTATTCTTTTAAGGGATTTTAACTAGGAGATTTTAATAATTGGGATTAATCGAATTGTAAAGAAGAATTATTTTGGTTTATGTTAAATATAAAAGTTCTATCTGCTTTCAAAATTTTATCTTATTGTTTGTTTGGAGAATTCATTTAATCTTTCATTATTTAAAGTAATCTCTGGGCTGTTTTTTGATAAGTCTAACATAGAAATATTCTTAATATAATTGAAAAGTTAATTGATTTCAATTATTGTTATAATACATAATTCCATTTGATTTCAAGTGGATATTTGATAATAGCATAGATAACATTTATTTTTACGAAAGGTACTATTTACAAAATATATAATGTATAAGTAACAAATAATCAACATATTTATTACTAGCTTACTTGGATTCTTTTTACAAACCCATACTCAACTGTATAGAAAGTTTTTTTATTAAATTATTCTAGAATTTCGTATACTACTATCTCACATAGAAAATTATTTTTTCCAGATTAAAATAAGTAAATAAAGGATAAATTTACTGCTAGAAATATTATTAAATTTTTGGTATTATTTTTAATTTACAATTGGTTTAAATTATCTAACAATTAATTTATATAGTATTAGCCAAATCTCATTATACTTCGTTTAAATATAGATAAAAGGCTAAATAAATAAAGCTAGCAATACATGAGAGAAATGTCCACAATAATCCATAGGAACTAGGGAATAATCCCATAAATTTCATAGGAGTTTATAGCATGTCCATTTCTATTTCGATTTAAATATACTCTATTATATTGATAATTTTGATTGAATATTAAAAATCAAGCTCTTACTAATCTAGTTACTTAAAAGAATTGTATTTTTCTCCTTAATTTTTATTTATGATAGGATTATTATTTCCCTTAGATGATTCATGTACCATCATTTCAAAGATATATTTCGATTACATGCAATTCATATAATTTTGATTTATTACAGAGTAAAAAAGCCATTGTGTATCTTTATCGAGAAATTGAATGTTTTCTTTCTCCACATAATTATCTCTGTTCACAAAGAATCTTATTATTATATTTTTTAAATTTTATAGAAGCTTAAACTACTATTTATATTAATTATTTATTTAAGTCTGCTTGTAAACTCTATAGCAGAATAGTAAAGAGATCAATACAATATCTACAGAAAAGTATGGAACGAGAAATTTGTCTTAGTTGATGGCGTACAAGGCTATTGATTTGAAAAATCTATCAAGAAAAACAGCTAAGAAAATTAAGGCAAGATAAATAAATAGGAATAATGTGCACCTATCTATTGGAACAGTATCTTATTTCTTTAACTCATTCAGTAATTTCCTCATTTGTGACCAGGTTTTTATACTTTTTATATCTATAGGATTAATACTAGGAGTATTTATTTTGTGTTTAGGTTTTAATTTCAAGTATGAATCATAAGTTATTAATGCACTTAAAGCTCTATTATAATCATAAATGAAGTTTAAATCCTATAATGAATTGATAGTTCTGGAAAAGTATGATACTATATTTCCAACACAAATATAAGGTACTACTGTCAAATAACTATCATAAATGACAAAGCCTTCGTTTGTGTAATATCTATAAACTCCTGGAATAAATGCTTTTAAATATATTATTACAGTAATAATACATTATCTTAATATAATCCATTGATTTTCAACATTGGTCTTTTCTGAATACTAAACAATCTTCTCACAGAAATCTAACCCAGAGTAAAATTACTAATAATTTACAAAAATAATAAGCTAATTTTATATGAAAGGACAAGATAATTTTACCACTAATTCGTTATTTTAGAAGTATTAGGATTTTTTATCAGTAATCTAAAATATTTTTTTTATTTTTTATTTCTGTTTGACCTTCTTTTCATCTTCAAAAGGGTAATTAAAAAATTAAAACATAAAATCATGATCTGAGATATAGATATCCTTCATAAATTTAGGAATATTAATTGAGGAGTAGGCTGAAATAGATTTAAATAAATAATAAAATAAGACACTGTTTTTAAAGATGGATGTATCAAGAATAGTAAACGCAATTGAGATAGTTAGGAAATACATAAATATTTTGTGATATTCACTCGTTATTAAAATAAATTCGTTTTCACTCATTGATTATTATTTTCTAATATAAATGTAATTTCCTATAGCAATCCACAAGAAGACTGCCGAAATGAAGAAATAAAATTTAAATAAGAAAATAATGCATTTCTTTCTAAATTATTTCTTACTTTCTTTCTTTTTATTCTTACTAAACAATCCAATAAGTATGATTAAAGGATTCAAAAGTTGGATAACAACAAATCTCATCAAAATTATTACATAATAATACCATTTTCGATTAGATTTTTCATCAATTTTGAGTAGTTCTTTTAAGAACCTTTAATCAATATTTGACTACTTCTAAGAGTTAAATGAGGTTTTAGACGAATTTTATCTTGCAGAAGACTATGCTTATGATCTTGGACTGTGTCTTCCAGATTAATTACTTTAGTATTAATTAGATTTCTATTTATTTAGCTCATTTTATTTACTATCTTCTTTACTGATATCTCTTTAAACAATGTTAGATTTTATGTTAAATTCTAATTCTTTAAAATTATTTTTGTCAGGAAATGTAAACGGAGATATACTTTTCTCTAGAGGTTATGGTTTTTAAAAAACATTTTCATTAATTTCTTTAATTTAATCAGTAAATTTATCAGCATCTTCCCATTAATTTTGTAATTCAATTTTCATGTTTGCTTTCTATATACTTCTGTTGCATAGATAGAGATAATAATTAATTGATAAATTAATTTTTAATGATATTAGATTTACAATTTTTAGTGATTAAAAATCTAATTAATGTTCTTATTTACTTCAAGGATTGAATAGATCATGTTATCTATTTATCTATTATTACTGCTATTATACTCTAGAAACAATAACTTAATAATAATTTAATTGCTTGTTTACTCTTTTAGTTTATATAAACAATTTAATACTTAAAATTATCCGAATTGCTTTAATATTTATCTATTCAAATCTGAAAATCTTTAATAATTTAAATACTCAATCAAATAAATTAAAATAATAATAAATGTGATAGTATTTAATTTTGGTTAATTATCTTTTTGCAGAATCAAAAACTTATTGATTCAATTCTTTTATTAATATACATTTTACATAGATAAATGATATAAATTTTATCAACCTCCATATTGATATAAAATTTAGATAAATTTAATTTAAACAATTTTTAGTTATTTTTAAATAATAGGTTCAATATTATACCTAGCTTAGACTAGTCAAATTTCTTCTGTACATATATTCTTTAAATTTTTACTTAAATAAATTTAATTCAATTATATATTGTTTTAATATTAGTCCTTTAAGGGTTGGTTAAATAGATAGTTAAATCAAATACTTTGAATTAATAATAAATAATACAAATAGGAAAAAATAATATTTAAATAGTAAAATTAAAGGATTTCATTTTACATCATAGAAATATAAATAGAATGATAAATAAATAAAGGTGACTACAAAAGATAGGAATGTCCAAAGCAAGGCATAGGAACTTGGCAGCAATCCCATAAATTTCATTGGAGTTTGTAAGATTTCCATTTATATTTCAGTTTATATAAACTCAATTAAATTTATAAGTTATGTTTAATATTCAAAATCAAACTTAGATGAAGAATTTGAGGCTTTAGGCTATCTATGATTTATTTTATTCATTTGGTTGCTTTTATTCATATTTTAAAGTTAATCTTTTATCTTTTCAGTTTATATAATATCAATTTCATACTTTGATTTAACTGAATTAATATAGTTATCATGAAGGATTGCATAAAAGTACCACTAAATATCTTTGTCCAATAAGATGATATTATCTTTTTCAACAAAAATTTCTTAATGGATAAAAAATTTTATTAAAATATTCTTTACATTTTATAAAAGTTTTTATTATTCTCTATATTATTAATTTATTTGAGTTTATTTAAATACTCTGTAACAAAATAACCCAGAAATTAATAGAATGTCTATAGAATAGTAAGGAAGTAAGAATTTTTAGGAACTAAAGGAGAACATAATAAGTGAATGGAAGAATTTATCAAGGAAAACAGCCAGTAAAATTAGTGCAAGATAAATAAACATGAATAATGTACACTTATCGATAGGTAACGTTTCTTCTTTCTTAAGTTCATTTAGTAACTTTCTCATTTGTGACCAAGTTTTTAAGCTCTTAATATCAATGCAATTAATACTAGGTGTGTTGATTACATATTTAGGTTTTAACTTCAAATAAGAATCGTAGGTAATTAAAGCACTTAAGGCTCTATTATAGTCATATATAAAATTCAAGTCTTACAGTGAATTCAATGCTCTACTAAATAATCCCACAATATTTCCTACACAAATATAAGGAACTATTGTAAAATAAGGACTATATATTATAAATTCTTGGTTAGTAAATCTACGATATATTCCTGGAATAAAAGCTTTTATAAACACTATTATTGTAAGAATGAATTGCCTGATAATTATCCCATTTTTTTTAACATTTCGTTGTTCTGAATAATGAATGATTTTTTCACAGAAATCAAGCCCAGAATAGTACTTTATAATATATTAAAAAATGTTTCCTTTGAATTTAAATTATTAAGAAAATAGTTACTTAAGCTCGATTGCTTGCAAAATAGGGATTATTTTGATCATTTACTCTATATATTTTTTTTATTTTATTTTTTTATTTTAATTTTTGCTCATCTTCGTTTGGGAAATTGATAAATTGAAATATGAAATCATGGTCAGATATAAATAGATCCTTCATAAATCTTGGAAGATTTCTAGAGGAGTACTTAGAGATAGAATTAAATAGTAAGAAGAAAGTGCTACTATTTTTAAAAGCTGCAGTATCTATAATAGAGACTCCTATCGAAACAACTAAGTAGTAAAGAAAAACCCTATTGTATTCACTAATAAGATAGTCTTAATCATCATTTTCTAATGGAATTGCAAATTTTAAATAAATAAAGTTAATTATTGTCATCCACAAAATGACTGATGTGAAAGAAAAGTAAACTTCTAACAAAAAAATGTGTATCCTATTCTTAAGAGATCTGTTTTGAATTAGATCTCTTTTTTTCTTACTAAAAAGGCTATAAATACATAAGAATGGATTCAATAGTTATATAAAGACAAATTTAAAGAAAACTATTAAGGGATAATACCATTTCTTTATCTTTATTCTATCAGTTTTCAACAATATTTACAGAAATCTTTAATCATTGTTCAGATTTGATTATGATCTAAAAGAATTTTAGCATGAAGAATTCTTTATAGATGATTGATGTTATGACTTTGGAGAGTGTTTATCTAAATATATTACATGGCTCTTTATCATATTATTATGGTTATTTTCATTTTATTAATCTTCATTTATTGTACTTCTTTAAATTATTAATTCATTTTGAATAATCTCTTTTTCTTAAAAATGGAGCACTTTCGGTGACCCTTAAGGAGAATGTTGATTGTTGGCTTAAATTCCATTGTATTTTAATTGAGTAAAGGATTTATTATTATACTCAGATCTATAAGATAATTCATCTTTAAGTTAATAAACAGATTGATCAATCATCTTTTATGTTAATATATGCTTTTATATTAATCCTACTTTATCAACATATAAAGAAAATTTCTTTTAATAACAATACTAAACTTATTTTTGGTAATTATAAATATATTGGAAAAATTGAAGAGGTAATAACAACTGAATCTTAGGATAGTAAAAAGATATTCCTAATTAAAATACCATTGAAGTAGGTAAATTATTATTATGAATTCGTGAATATAATTGAATTTTGAGGTTTCGTGAAATAATAAGATGATTACTATAGTTAGTTACACACATCTTATTATTTTCATTTAATTGTTTAATCAACAGAGGTCATATTGCTTTTAACCATAGAAAATCTATTAATAAATGTATTTTAGTTATCTTTTCATATAATTTGAAAATAATAAATTAAAATAAAATAAAATTTAATTATTAATTTAAATTAATTCTAAATACTAAAATTAAATTTAATAATTTATATATTTAACTATTGCCTTAGATTTAAAAAAATAAAATTAATATTTAGATGATCCTTGTATTTAAAGGTATAATAAAATATATTTTGACACAATAAATAAGTTAATAATTCAAAATTATAGTTATCAGTCCACAAGATTCTAAGAAAAAGAAATTAAAATAAGATGAATATTAAAATGAAATATAAATAGTAAATTATATGGACTTTTAAATACCAAAGAAAATATATAGTTAATTATTTTTTTATATTAATTTCGTAGGTACAATTTGATTCTTTAGATTAAATAACTACCTACTGTAGTAAACTATTCGGATAATAACTAAATGTATTTTAAATAGAAGATGAGTGATAGAATAAATAATAATATGGTAATATATTAAATTATTATAATAGTGTAAACAAAATTCTTTTAATACTATTTAATTTAAGAGAAAATAAGAATATGAAAGAAAACACAAAAATATCTTATCTATCTGAGGAGCTATTTTAGAGTGTTTATTATTAATTATTTGACAATAAAGACTTACATATAAAGAGTGCATCGATGCATTATTTAATTAATTCAATATAAAAGAATTAGGTGTTGAACAAACATTTAGAAATTTAAATTTAAACATGTAAAAGTATTTTGATGTAATCAACCTAAAATTTCAGTTTTGATTTATTTACTTTTAAAAGAAAATTGACGGAATTTATTTTCGTCATGTAAATTTATTATTTTTTTGTTTAGTTTGTTTTGATTTATCTAATATATTTCTTCTTTTTATAAGTAATTTAAATTGTAGAATTTAATAAAATTTTTAAGTATCTAATTTATATTAATAAAAGCAGAATTTAAAAGAAGATTCTAATGAAAGAATACTTACATTTGATATATTAATATTGATTAAATTTCAATGGAGATCTAATAAGTCTTTTAGATAAAACCAAAAATATCTAATGGGAAGTTTTTCATTATCAATAGATTAATTTTATTGATTACAATAAATTAATGATGAAAATCAATCTTTTAAATTTAGTAAACATTCTTCTTTAAAATAGCTTTAACTCTATCTAAAATATGAAAGTTAAAATCTCCTTAGACAAATTCACTTTACTGAATAATCTAAAGAGAGTGATGCCTAAATTTAAATCAATTAACATGGAAATTAGGGAAAAAAATATAGTAAATACAGAACTCATCTATTTATGTAGTAATCGTTTAAAAAGAAGTAAACAAATTAATTAATAAATAGCTGATTTACTTTAAATAGGTTTTTCTTTTATTTTTTCTTGATTAATGTCACTGTGTGGCTGGAAATAAGGGATAAAATAATATAAAAATTTCCAATAACTTTGAGTATAATAAGGAGATGAGTATCTATTAATAGCTAGATTTGGTTAAAAATATTCTATTTTTATATATAGTTAAGTATAATTGCATGATAACAGATTTATTTGTACTTGCCATAATTTTAGAAGTAAAGAATTAACTATGTACTAAAAATTGAATAAGATCATCCCCCTAAATTAATATAAGAATTTACCAAATAGACTTGAAATAAATCTAATCCTCTTGGTTACTTGAATTACAAAGCTTAAGTAATTAAATAAGAATCTATTAAAAAGTAAATCTTTGAAGTGGATTCATTGATAATTAAAAAAACTCGATATAATAAAGAGATAGATAAAAATCTTCCAAAATACAAAGTAAAATAATCATAAATAAAAAATATTATGGGTAACATTACTGCTACTAATAAAAAATATTTGAAACAAGCTCGTGCAAAGAGGAGATCTTAAGAATGTATGCTTAAATAATATATTCAAGAGCATACAAAAACGGATAATGATGATGTAATCTCTCTCGATTTAATGGATTTAGAAAGAAAATAAATCATTTGCGAAGATATCCCTATCATTTTTCACTGTATCCCTAAAAAAGAAAAGTTAATTCATTTGAGAATCAACCTTTAAAATAATAATATTAGGGAGGAAGGTATTAAATACCTTGTCTCCAATTTAAATAAATGTGTCTAATTAGAATCTTTTCACATTTAGCTTGATAATAATTGCATTGGTGACTAGGGCGTATTATATTTAGTTTAAGGATTAAACTAATGCAAATAGCTAAAATCTGTTTCAATCTATCTTTAAAACAATTCCATCACTAAAGATGGAATTGAATTTTTAGAAGGATTAATGGAAAATCAAAATATTTTAGACTTCACCCTCAGCCTGAGCAAAAACACTTTAGGAAAATCCATTGAGAAGGTTATTAATTAGATTGCTAGTTGCTTTCCTAATATAAAAGAATTATAGCTTTTCTTACAAAATTGTGATATTACTAATACTGGAGCTTAATTATGTGCCAATAAATTAAAAAATCTTAAATAATTGAAAAGTCTATCTTTATTTCTTAATAACAACTCTATTACTGATAATGGAATTCTTTTGATTGTTAATAACATCTGTACTTATTCTTCTCTTGAAAATCTCACTTTGAATATTTGTGACAGCAAAATCTAAGAAGCTAAATCTTACTTCTCACCAATTAATGTCTTTAGTGATAAGTGTGTCCTCAAAGTTTTATAAAATATATCTTCTCATTTAAAGTTAAATCAATTAAATTTAACTATGAAAAACTACAATCATAGAGATTATTTGGATTTCCTAAAAAATGGTTTTGAAGCTCTTGAAAGAGAAGAAACACAAAACAAATCTGAAATGGACTAAATGATCAATAGTTTATATTAGAACCAACAAAAGTTTTTAATAGAAATATGAAAATTAATAAATAAATTACTTTATATAAATAATAATAATAATTAACAAATAAATTACTTAAAATTATAATATATACATACTTTCTTTCTTTCCTTTAATAAATTTCTACTCTATATCTATCTACCTACCTACCTACCAACCTACCTTTGTTCTTTTATTTACTTTTTTATATTCATTCATCTACCTATCTCCTTTCAAATGATTAATATTCATGCCAAATTTAATTACTTTTACTATTACCTCCCTTATCAATTACGATCTTTTCTACCAACCACATATAATTTTTATTTATGCTTACATAAATATGAGTAATAAATTTTTTCTCTTAATATAATTAACCTTAGTAATAGTTACCATTCTTAAATTTCTAAATTAGACATCTATTTTTTATTTAAGTGAAGAGAAAAGCTAACTTTTTTCTTTTGATAAGAACTTAAATATTAATGAAATAAAATAGCATATGGATACATTAAAAATTAGTTTATTGGTAAAATGTTTACAATTTAATTTCATAAAATAGATATTATTTAGCCATAGGAAATATTTAAGGATAATTAGAGCATAAAATATTTGAAATGCTTGATGGTAAAATGTAAAGTATCATAAATATTATTTAGATTGTTTCGAATAAACTTATTATAAATTTACACTTAAATAGAATGTATTTATTGTATGTATTTATTTATTTACTTCTTAATTTTACTTAAATATTTATTATTGATAATTTGATAATTGAAAAAACTAATTTTTAAAAATTAAATATAAATAATATTGACTTTCCTAACCTTAAGTTAATATTTTAAGAGAAATAAAACAATAAGCGATTATTTTTTTTTAGATTTTTAATAGGAAATTACAAATTAATTTTAAGAAGATTGAATCCATATTAAATGAAATATTATTCTATTACTATGTTTAATATTTATATTTCAAGTTAAGATAATATATTAAAGTTATTTTTATTAAAATAAGATTTACCAGTTTATAATTAAATACATTTTTTAAGTGAGTTTAAATATTCATATTGTTGGGTAATAGATTTAACGAAGATAGAATATTTATTAAAATTAAAAATTAATAAATATTAGTGCTGTAATAAGATAATTTCTTAAATAATCCATTCATATAAGAATTATATAAAACAAAAGTTAAAAAATGATTTTAACTCATTTTTAATTGTAATAAAATTATATTAATTTCATAAATATTTACTTTTTTGAGTTCTTTTTTTAAATATTATTCATATGGTTTTAGAAATTATTAACCATACATAAATTATTAAGGTTTTAGTAAAAATTATATTTCTACTGAACATATTAATATAAATCTTTCAATAATTATGATTATTAATTTTTTATACATTTGTTTGTTAACTTCAAAATAAATGGTATTTAATCACTTTAAAATCTAAACTATTTTTAGATTATTAATTTAAATATTATTACTTATCAAATCTGAATCATATAGTGGGATACTTATTAAAGAAACTCTTCTCTATTGTAATTAAATTTAAGTCAAAACAGCAATTAGAATATCCAATTTTATTATAAATCTTCATTTAATTTATTTTTGTTTAATTAAAAACATTTATACAAAACTTCTCCCCTCCCTACTCAATTTTTTTGAAAAATGAACCTAATACTATTACCACAGAGAAAATTAAAGGAGGCATCTAGGTTCTAACTTTAATAATTGAAAATAAGTAATAATTAATGATTACATACTTTTTTTTATGATAGAAATTATTAATGTATTGATTGATAAATGAAGATTAAATAATATCAAGTCTATTTTTTTAAGATAATTTTTAGTAAAAATAGCAATACAATTTAAACAATTAAAAGTATTTTAATAGTTTTTCCATCTAATAAATAGAAATTCTAATAAGTGTTAGAATGTATTTGTGTGTTTGTAAATTTAAAAATAAACTTATTAAAGTGTGTATTGAGTATTGAAATTGGTTTATGATAGATGCATTATTAGATTTTATTCATGACTTCACCTCTATTATAATCCATAAATTATAATTTCAAATTCTTCACTCTATTAAATTTGGATGATTCTCATTGATTTTTATAACTAAAATTAGAATGAGGATTAATTTCATAAATAAAATAGTTAACTATCTCTTATTTTTTAGTATTATTATGGTGTTTGATATTAGATAATTATTAATTAAATATTCATTCTCTCAAGAAATTCAATTTTTAGATATTTTCAAATAGATTTTGAGAAAATTGCTTTTATCATTTTTCTCAATGCAGAACGTTTCTTCCCTCTTAAAGTAAAATATACATCTGCATCCCTATTGAAATAAATTCCCCCCTAATTTTAGTAAAGCAATTCAAAGTAAATTTCTGTAATAAAACTTTCTATTAGTAAAATTGATAATCATATAATCCTATAAAATAAATAAAAATATATAAATTAGAAAGAAAAAAAACAACTTAAATTCAATTTTAAAAATCTACAAATACTTTTTTAAAAATGGATTAATAAAATTATGAAATGCCTAAGAAATAGATGATATCTAGATTATAATCTATTAAAGAAAGCTAACCAACCAGAGTTAATTCATTGAATGATTAGGGTAATATAATGGTAGACAAGGATGTATAGATTTAACTATAACTTGTTGATAATGAAATAGGTGACTAAGAGCTGGCTAACATATTCAATGTTATAGAATAGTAAAGGAATTTAACCTAGCTATCTTTATGCCTTTCAGGGAATTAAATAACTAAAGATGGAATAAAAAAAATTGAGTTTATAAAACCACTAAAAAAATTAATTTATGTATAGTTGAGATTTATTAACTTTAGAGTAGGCGTTGATTTAATCAAATCTGTTTCTAAATTCATTGAAAAAAATATAAATATTGTTGAGTTAGATATTTTCGTCCAAGACTGTGAAATAGGTAACTAAGGATCTATATATCTAAGCTAAAGTCTCTCTTGTTTAAAATAATTACAAAACCTAACATTATTTATTGATCATAATGGAATGACCGACAATGGAGTTTTTAATATTATAAGATCTTTATCAAATAATAAATAACTAAAATACTTAAATCTAGATATCTGTCATGATACATTTAACATCGATGACTCCTAATAATAATAATATTACTAATAATCTTTTAATGTGATCAGCAAAGAGTGTGCGAAAAAAGTAATTTATACACTTGGAAGCTAATTACAGTTAATCACGCTATTTCTTAATATTTAATATTACAGTAATGAGATTTATATAAATTTCTTGAAAGAAGGATATGAGGGTTTGATATTTGACAACACTGAATAAGATAAAGAGGAGATCAAATAATTTATTAATAATTTCTTTGGAACAGCTATCTCAACATAGATAAACTACTGATATTTTAAAATATTTCTTAGAATAATTAAAATCTTTTAATTATTAAGAATTCTATTTATTTATTTACTTATTTTCAATGTATTCTTATATTACTTTATGTATTGATATTTACTTATTCTTAAATTTTTACTTTCAAAAAATATAAAGATTATAAAATAATAGTTAGTTAATTCAATAACTAACTAACTATCTAACTGGCTAACTTGTTAGATAATCCTCAAATGGATTTTACTATCTATAATTTTCTTTGTATAAATATATGTAATAAGGAAGAATAAAAGATCGTTTTGCTGTTTTGCTGTGTGGAGAAAAAATATATTCTTACCTTAAAACTGATATATAATAAACATATGATTTAATAAGATATCTATGATCATCAACACGATTTAAAAATATAGATTGATTGATTAATTAATTATAATCACTCAGAATTTTATTGTTCGAATAGAATTTATTAGTAATATTTCTTGTAGTATTAAATTGAGAGCTAACTCTTGTTATTATTATTATTTTAAATGAAAGGGAATGACCTTTCTCTAAAATATTTTTCTTAAATAAAATCTCCAAATAAAACGTCAAGTATAGCCAATTTCTCTGAAAAATTTTCACTATTACAAACAATATTTTAATTGAATGGTAATATAAAATAGTTAAGCAATTGATTGGATGGATTTAAATTTTTCTCAAAGAAATGAATCAAATCTAAAATAGGTTTAACCTAATAATTCTTTAAAAATATTGATACTCCATCTTAGTTGTGATTCAGAATCTAATAGACTAAGTAATTTGTATAGTAGTAGTTCAAATGAATATACATATGAGAATAGTTTTTTTAAAAATGCAATCCTATTTAATTTCTATTGATATTCTCTTTTTACAAATAGCCTATTAGTTTTTTTAGTATTTCTTACAGCTCTTCTAGTGAATACTTGCAAGCCAAAAAATATCTGATGTAAATTTTTGGAAATTCACCTAAATAAATTTTCTTTCTTAAACCTAAACTAAAATCTATAGCTTTTTACATCAAAGGATATTCTAATGTTTCTACATCCTACTTATTTGATACTCTTTCTAGAATAATTTACTACAATTCCTATTATTTTAATTGCTTATTTTCTGACTTAGTAGAAATCTAATAATCAAACATTTAAGTAAAATATCCCTCATCTTTTTTATCATTACAACTACAATTATTGTGAACATGAGAAATGTTTTTTTATTCATGCAGTCTCTTTAATTTGTCAAAGACTACTAAATCTAATTATATTTCTGATAACCACTTAGATAAATTATTTTCTTTCAAAAATACCTTTTAATAGTCAAAATTAATAAAATTAAAATACTTTTTATCTCAAATTTAAAATACTAGCTTCTCATTAATAAACAGTAATTTTAATAAAGACCCTTATTTTAAAAAAAGGCTTAAAAGGTAAATTTGTTTGTGAGAAATTGGGAGAGCTGTGGTAAGTATTAATGAGAAACTACATAACTTTATTTCTTTTAATTAAATTGCTAAATAATTTATTTAAATTAAGCCTACTTATTAATTATTTCTATGATTTAGGGAATCCTTTATATCTTTAAATTGAGAAACATTCACAGAAATTTTATCTAATATATGATCAGAAGGGTCAATTGAAATATAAGAGATATCATTCTTCTCAAAAACATTTCTACATAATTGAAGTAATGTAAAAAAGTTTTTAGTTGTTTTCTATTCGCTATGAAATTTAGGAACACCTATAATATCTATATTTTTTCCTCTTAAACCTGTTAATAGTAAACATAATTTACTAAATAATCTATAGTTTTTAGAGTAGTGAATTGTTTTTACAAGAATTTTTTTGCGTCTTTTAAAGAAATTTAAGTATTTGAGTAGAAAGTTCAATAATTGTTTATTAAAAAATGAATTACTTAGATGATTATGAGAAACTGTATCAGAAATTGCAGATTCTTTTAGGATTTAATCATAATAATCTTAATCAAAAAATTAAATTGGTAAGTCCTTTAAGTATGATTGATAACTTATATTGTAACAAGTAGCTTTATAAAAGAGACTACATGCTTTAGATCTTCTATAAGTAAAATGATTGATCATTTTTATTAAAATAATATTCTACTACTCTATTATTTATTTAAAATAATTTAAAAAAGGGATCAATTATATCTTTGTATGTATGTGTGTGCGTATGTATGTATCTTTCTATCAAACCTAAAGTAATAACAGCATTGATAGAATTTTAATGCTACTTAAAATAAGTATCTATCTATTTATCAATCTATTTATTTTATTAATTAATTAGTTAATAATATGAATAGGTAAGTAGCACAGTAAAATAATTGATAGATAGTTAAATTATAAAATCTGTTAAAAATAAAATAAATATATTGAAACTTAATAAATTGAATGTGAATAATTAGTTAATAAATTAAATAGAGTCCTTAAATAAATAGATTAATAAAAATTGAATAGAATAATGTTTAATTACTATTTTTATTTTTATAATAAATTAATACTTTTTAAAGAAAATATATAGAATCTATATTTCAAATATTTTATCATTAATTCTATTTAAGAAATTCTTTGGCTACTGATTAATATTTTCTAACATTCACAGCATATGCTTGAGAGATGTGTTAACGATCTTGCACACCTAACTTTTAATAATCTTCTTGGAGGTAAGGGAAAGGATTTTTAATATAAGATTTTTCCCAGAGCAAATCAGAGAAGAGTACATCTAAAATTGCATGCTTCTCCAACAATACTTCATCATTATCTTAATCATTTTCTGCAATAGTCATAAAATCAATAATACTTTCATTCTTTTTGAATCCCTTTTCTCCATAATGTAAGAGGAGGGTTTTGAAAGGGTCTACTTAATGGGATTTAAGGAAGACAGTAGCTCCATGTTGACAAGCTTTATTAGATAGAATTTACTAGAGGATATAATACATGTAGTAATCGTTAATAAATGAGTAGATATGTGAGAAAATCATGGGAGTAATCTTGCCAAATTCACCTGTACTTTGGATCTTATAATTTTAAGAAAACTTAAGGATTTCCTTAAACATCTATTTCAAGTATTCTAAATCTATACTATTAGCCATATACATGCGTTAATAGATTTTAGGAACTTATCCTAAGTATATTTATTTACCAGCCATTAAGCTCAATAAAGTTGCTTCTAAAATCTAGGGATACATGTATGTATCCAATTCCTATTATCCTAAAATTCTCTAACCTATTATTTCATGTAATTCATTTAACTTATTTTGAGCTAAATCAGTAGATAAATCAGAAGATTCGCTTGTAAAAAGGGAAGTGAAATATCCTTCTTTTCTAATTTGATCAGATTTTTCAGCAATTTTCTATATCAAATTAATCTTCTCTTGCTCATTTCCCTTGTAAAAATCTAGAGGGAGTAAGTCTAATAAAATTTCCTCAATATGTTAAGGGTAAGTAGGATTTTCATTAAAAATTTTCTATTTAGTTAAAAGGTTAAATATTATAATTTTTAAATTTATTTGCATACTAATTAGAAAGATCAATAATATTTATTTTCTAAGTATTCTGTCTTATTTAATTCAATTAAACAAAATTTATTACTTCTTATTCAATATCCTATCCTTTATAAAGAATTTGCTTTCTCAATTGTCTTTACAATGAACGTTTATCACTGATGTGATAAGAAGGCTCTATTGCTATGAGAGATACTTCATTCTTCTCAGTTTTAAAGCAAAGTTCTGATATATTCTCAATGTTTTTTAATGAAATATCTTCTTTTTATGCTATAGGAATGCCAATAATATCAATCTTTCTCCCAAAGAAAGCTATTTTTTTAATTGTATGAATAAAATTAGTTGCAAAATATAACTTTTATACAACAAGCATATTTTCAGATAATCTTAATTTATAATTATAAAAATTTAGCTATTTTACTATGTTATTGATGGGAAACATCTTGGGTTTCAAGAGATTTCTACTGATTTTCAATATGGTATTCCTACTCGAATAATTTCTAAGGAGGAGTTGAAATACTAATATTGTTGGTCTCAGAAGCTTTTTTAACATGTCTAGAGAATCCTCTAGTAATAAGATTAACAAGTCCTCTACGCATTTGAAAATGAATTGTTAGCTAAAATTGATGTGCTTGTTATTAAGGTGCTTTGCTTTAGTTTTAATTGTTATTTTATAATCTATATTAATTAAAAGAATATAGGTTTAGATATTTCAATATTATATTAAATCTATGATTTGTGTGAATTTATATATTGATTGACTTCTTTTTTATTCTAATAGTTTCGAAAATCTTTCAATAGCTATTATTCTTGGCTATTAATAACAACATATCTTTTTTAAATAAGCATTCTATCAATAGTTAGATGAAAATAGTACTAAATATATCCATATATTAATCAATATTTAACTCTACATTAATTCAGTATATATTAAGATTCTGTTTACAAAAAGTAATAAGTAGGACCAAATTAAGAAATGATAGGATTCAAGTTATTATAATAAAAGGTTTTACTTGCCTCATTTACTAATTAGATAAAATATAATTACAAAAAGGATAAGATATCTCTCTTTAAAGCTCATCAAAATAAATAAATTCAAGATAGGGATCTTGAAGATCAGTAGATCAAATTGAATAATAATATTTCCAAAATAAATCCTCATAGTAATTCAATAACATAAAGTGAAATAGCTAATTTCGATTTATATTATGGCAGATTCGAAACTGTTATTTGTCAGGGCTAAGGTTTAAATAGAAAGTTAATTAAATCCTTAAAGAAATATGATGTAGATATCATTTTGAGATAGAAATTGAAAGAAGATTATGAAACTATTGTCAACTTCATTAGAGAAAGAAATACAAAGATGAAATCTTGTGAATACATCTATATTTTCCAATATTTCAATAAAAACAAAGATAAATTCTTGTAATTCTTACAAGATCATATGGTATTATTTGATATCATTATTAAGGGATTAAGTGCTGTCAACATCTATTCAGCATCTGAATTTGTTAAGCTTTAAAAGCTAATTTATACTTTTGATATTAAAGATGAAAATATTTGGAAAAATCTATTAATTAAAGGAAATCTCCTATTCTCAAGTAATTCTGAATTAGAAAATGTTTATGATAGCCTGCTTTAAGTCTTCAAATTATTCTTGAGTTTTGAGTACAAAGATCTCAACTCCTAAGGTTAATTGATTCAAATTAAAAAAAAGCTCTTAAAAGGATTGAGTGAAATGGATCTTCCAGATTGTATTGAGTTGTTTTCATTAATTGCTGATAAAACTATCTTCATCGATCCAGTTCAAATTAGATTATTCGAAGAGAGATTCATCTCAAACAAAGAAAGTTTATACTTAGACTAATTTGCAACTATCTTTGATTCTATGGGAAAATTAACTTATCAACCATAAGAATTAGCAGAATATTTTTACAGATTCAGATTATCTAAAATAAATACTATAATACCTGCAATTGAGAAATCTGTAGAAAATGATACTCAGACAATAATAGTACATACAAATGATAATAGACAATAACAATTAGAAGAAGATTTTGACAATATCTCTAAATCAAATGACTTCAATAAATATGAAAATAATTTGGAAATTCATTTTGATATTTTCACTTAACTTTTGAGAGGAATTTCACAAATAAATTATTTCACTGTAATTCAATTTAATTTTAATCTTTAATGTTTTTCTTTAATTTATTTCTAATTTATAGGCACATACAGAATTGTGGGAGTAATTAGAAAGTATGTTAGAGAATTACATACAAAAATATGGTAAATAAGAGTAACTAGACAAGATAATAACAATCAATTAGTTTAGAATAATAATTGGATCATTTGAAAAAACTTAACTGGGAACAATTAAGATATGGTAAATGCTCTCAAATAAAAGAGAATTTAATTTATCATATGAAGAGAATTACATAATTTTAAAGAATTTGAGTAGATTTAATTAATTTGATTTTAAATAGCTTAATTTAACCCTCAGTTACATTTTGGACGAAAAAACCGATATGCCTAGATTTGAACTTATTTTATAAAAAGAAAGTGCATAGAAAATTCTTGAAAAAATCTAGGTTTATGCTTTAGTCATTTATAAATACATTGAAGATGCAGGGGCTGTAGGATCTGCTTTGAAAAATGAATTGGAATTCTAAAAAGAATGTATGAAATTATTATTAAAAGAATCTGTGAATAGCTTAATTAAGAGTTAAGAAAAGAAATGGAAAAACCTTACAGAAAATGAAATGATAAAGTTATATGGATTGCTCCATTTATGTGAATATAAGAGTAAATATGAAATCACTCAAGAAATAATTCCACTTGAAAGAAAAATCTCTAAAGAAAGAAGAACTTTCAGTGTTTAATAAGTAGCTTTCTTGACTTTAATGCAAGAATGTTTTGGATCTGAAGAATAGTTTTCTAAATGGAATAACTTCATTTTTAAATGCATTGAGAATGCTAGTTAGATTGAATTCTCTACTTATTTTGCTACCTTTTATTTGCATGGTTTAACTGACCCTTACTTATGGAGTCTTTTATTAGTGAAATATATTTAACATATAGAATTATATTAAATGGAAGATCTCTTAACTTTTATGCTAGTATTTTCTAGAAAGTAAGATATTGATGAAGAAATTTGGGATTTGTTTAAAGAAGTTGTTCGTATTAAATCTATTAAATAGCATCTCTCTTCTCTTAAATTATTTGCAAATGAAATTAAAGATTAAAATTTCAAACAAGACATTTTAAACATTATTATTGATCTTGAAAAACCTGAAAATAAAGATAGTGATGATAGGTATATTGAAGAACTAAATTATCTTGAATAATTAAACTTACCCTTAACTAAAGTTATAAATAACAATGAGCCACTGAGTGTATATAAAGCTTCCAGTATCAAGCATGTAATTAACTTAATTAATTGATTGATTGATTAATTTATAAATTTTATACTATCGAAAAGTTTAAATAGATGTTTATTTTGATTAAACTAGATTAAATATTGTATAATTTATTAGATAATATTTATATAATTTTTACTAATTCAAAAAACCTTTTAATTTTTTTTATCATAAATTCATATTCTTTTTAATTTTTTTTTTATAAATTTAAAATGATATTATTGAAATTTGGGTGGTGATATTTAACGAGGATATTAAGTAATATTTTTAAAATTATTATTTATTGAAATGTACTAGTTTTTTAATATTATATTATTAATCTTTTTACATCAATATAAAAAATATAAATATTACGAATAATCTAAAAATATTTAAATTCAATTTCTAATTAATTAATATTTCAAAATTGAGGTAAAGATTTATCATTATCTTCCTCTTATGTTTTATTTTAAGCAGCTTGGATTGGGTGCTACTCACAAAAGGGAATATTCTGATATTATTATTCATCAATTTCTTCAAAGAAGATAGTAAAGAATGAAGAAAGGATACTAAATAGACCAAGCCCTATAAAAGGATTATATTTATATGTAATGCACCAATATCTATAAAAAGGAAGGCAGTTAATAGCGAAAGCATGTACTAAATTACCACATGAGAATTACTATTAAAAAAATTAGATAGGCATAATATGCTTCATGTATGCAACTAAAACAACCCAACCCATATCAAAACTAATTTTTGATACAATGATTGGGAACAACACCAAGAAGAGTTAGACATAATAGTAAGGATTATCATTCATTTCAATTTTTTTATCTGGATTAAAGAAGAAAACGCAGGATAGAAAAGCAATTCCAGTAATAAAAAAGATAAGAAAAGCCAAATTTCTTAGATTGTCTTTAAATACCACAACTAAATATGTTGCAATTATAGAAGCAACAGCTTCAAAAAGTGTAGAAAATAATGAATTAACAAAGAGATTACCTTCGAGAAGATTAAGAAAATAGTAGACCCCTCCATAGCTTACACCAATACAAGTAAATCCTAGAGTCCATATTAAGAAATTATTTCTTAATTTTGGGTAGTACATAAAAGGGAAATACTAATAAAAAACACCTTTAGGTTCATGAACTTATTCTCTTATATTTTATTAGGGCTATTGTTGGTTGTCGTTTGTATAATTTGGGATATTTTCTATTGATTCTTCCATTAGAGGAGAATCTTCCTTCTATTTAGGTGATTATACTAAATCTATATCATTCGATAAATTTTATTAAATTTGGATCTAACTCATATTTTACTACATAGGATTATTATAAGCAGAAGATAAGTATTATAAAATAATACTAATTATTGCTATAATCACACAAGGTATACCAGTGAAATGAATCAAAGTATTATCCCAATGTCCATAGTAATATGTATAAAAAATATAAGCTATTGTTGTAACTGGCCAAGCCATATTTACTATACCTATTGCATAGTTCTCTATTTCTTTAGGGAAATTTTCTGCTATATAAATGAAAATTACACTGTAGATGAGGCAGAAAGAAAGATCCCAAAGAAAGAATGCAACCATAAACATGTAGACAGTAGATATCCACTATAACGAGGTTAGTGAAACCCCAATTGTAAAAGTACAAATATTCATAAATAATTCTTTACTCTCTTTTTTTATAGGGAAGATAATAAGTATGATATTTGCCATAACTCTACCAATCGTACCAGCTGTTAAGATCCATACCTCCAATATAGCTCTATCACAAAATAAATTTAGATATTATGTGATCCCAAATAATTAGGGATAATGTTATTCCGAGCTGATTTCATAAGTACTTTTACATGCTTCTTCAACTGTACAAGCATGCTTCTCACCTAATTCATCTATACAATCTAGATTCGATTTATAAAAAAGAAAGGGAATACTTGAATATATAGTTCCATTTATGCCTATTGCTAATACTAAAAGAGCAAATTTTATGTATAGATACTATTCTCTAGATTCATTTGGCTAATAATTGCTGTTGTTCATTTTATTTTAACTTTATTATTTTCAGAATTTTATTTTAGGTTATTGAAACAATTTAATTATTAAAATTCAATAAGTTTAATTAATAAATCTTATCCCCATCTAAAAATGAATGAAACAAAATAAAGAGCTCAATAAAAGATCTAATAATTTGTAAATAATCTATGGAAATATCATAAATGTAAAATAACAATTCAGAATTAAATTTTTTCTTATTTTACCTTACAGATAAAAATAAAGATAGATATGTATTATCAAGTTACAAATAATTTAATTAAAAATAACTCATAAGTTTGTCACCCATATTATTTTAAATTGGAGATAAATGTTTTCTTTATTTAATGAAAGCAATTAAATTAAGATTTATGAGATAAAAAAAATAAAAGGTCAATAATTATGATACAATATTTTTTTTTTTAATTAAAATTTAAACTGTAAAGAATATATTATAAAAAAAGTTTAATTATATTATATTTTTAATTATTGAAAAAATTTAAACTTTCTAATAAAAATTATTTTTTAAAAATAAAATCTTGTAATGAATAATAGTAAAAAATATTAACTAGAACAACTTATATTTTTAATAATAAAAATGATGGTTGATAAATATTCAAAAGAAATAATAACATCAATAATCATCATTTGTTTATTAGTTCAGTGATAGAATTAAATCCTAAAGTAAAATTGGTAAAAATAATATTTACTAAAACGCATATTTTTTTTTAGATATTTCTAATAATTTGAATAAGGTTTGCTAATTATATATAATAAAGTAACAATTTAAAAGAAATCAATCAATAATCACTTGTCTAAAAAGGATATTTTAAAAATGAGAGGATCTTTTATGTAATTATCATAAAATCTATAGGACCATCGTCAGTAAAAGAAGAAAGAAGAGGATTCATAATAAATAATGAAGAAACGATAAAAAATATTAAATTTTTTGTAAATAATTTAATAATTAATAATTGAGTGTTTTTAATGAAAACTAGATAGGATTTACCTTTAAATTGTAAATAATATCACAAAAAATATTCAATAGAAAAACAAAGGGAAAGAATAGATAGAAAATCAGTCGTTTTTTTCAATAAAAAATTATTATAAAAGGAGAAGTATAATTATAAAGAAGTAGTCTAGTATAAAGGAAAATATATATTTGAAATCAATGGGAGATCCTTATTATTCAACATCTTCATCCAAGCAATTTTTAAATTCAAATTATGATGAACCTGTAGATGGTCGCCGGTCTCATTAAATATTTTCATTCAATCCAGTAATAGGGTAAAGCACTTAACAAAGAAATACAGTTCAAGATAGAAGAGATATCGACAAAATTATGTAGAGATATTCTAATCCTTAGAATTAAGACAAAGCTTTCTTTTAGAGCAGTAACTTAGCCTCTTAATAATTTGGTTAATACTCCACTTAAGAATAAAATAGTTAAAATACTGGTGCTGGAGCTGGAGGTGGTCCAGTCAATTTTGTGGATAGTACAAATTTTGATGATCTTAAAGATTAACAAAAGCATCAAGCGAATTAAAAATATTAAGTCAATTACCCCAATTTGCTAGATGATGATACCTCACTCATGACAAGCTTAAATTAATCTAGAAATCCAAATGACACTTAAGCTTATAGTGGTGTTGTCAATCCTTTTATGAAGAATTTTGATAATTCTATAAGAACTGATGCAGATGATTTAAGTCCTAATAATTATGACAAATTTCACTAATTTGAGAGATTAGATCTTAATTAAATTGCAGCTTCCATGAAATAAAGCAATAATGGTGAGCGTATCACTTTCGGCTTCAACAATTCAAATTTATTTGAATTACGTTAGAGCCAAATGAATAATAATAATAATAATTAAGCATAATAATAAAATTAGTAAATCAATTAAATTAATTATTCATTAGGTGGTGGAAGAGACTCATAGCACTCTATCACGTCTTAACAACAATAATAACTACAATAATAATAAATTAATAACTCAAACTTTAAGATCTTAAATTCACCTGTTAGCAATTAGTGTAATTATAGTTAGAATTTCGCACAATCTCTCTCAGGATAATTCGGATAAAATTAATAATAAGTCTAGTTTGAAGGATTACCTAAACCCGAAGAAGTAGTGGATAATGATGATAACATGATATTAAAGGACATAAATAACGATGATCCTGATAATAATATATTTGGCAGTGATGATGATTTAACTAAACAAGAAGAGTAGGAATAAAGAGTTAATTAAATGCATGCAGAAATCAGTGTGCTAAATGATTAGGTTCACAAAATGCTTTAGACTTATAAGAATTAGTTAGACAAATAATCAGATAAGAAGCTAGTAAAAAAAAAAGTGAAATAAGATGCTAATTTGCTTTCTAAAAATTATAGAGAAATTATTGGTAAATTTGAAGATCTGAGCAATAATAACGATATCTCTGATATATCAATAAACTCTAAAAGTAATATGAGTAGTTTCGCTGGCTACTCCTTGCTAAGAGGAAACACTAAAAAAGAAAAGGAAATTAATGTTATGATGAATCTAGTTGAATAATTCCTTTGTAAATTCGATGACGATTTCTAAAACCAATCTATAAGCAGACAAGCCTAAAGTTAATAACAATCAATTTCCGTGAAACCTAAATAGGTAACACAAGATGATAAATATCAGTAACTGTTAAAAAATTAAAAGCAGTCAAACATCTATAGTGATTTCGATAAATTAAGCATTAAAAAATCTGAAGAATAAAAGCCTCCCTTGTTAGCTTAATAATATTAACTAAACATATAAAATTAACCAAAACCTTCAATATAAGTATAATAGTAATAACAAAATTAATAATACCAATAAACTTAATAATAATACTAGTAATAGCAATAATAATAACTACCTTCGATTAATCTTGTTATATCTCCTCCCTAAGAAGATAGAAAAAGTAATTAAATATCAAATTCTCCTTAATTAAGTGATTAGAGAAATTCTTAAAATCCTTCAATTCAGAACTCTCCTTCATATTAACAGAGAGTATTCAATCCTTAATAGGATTTGAATGCAGTCTATGCAAAGCTACCTTAGGGAATAATGTCAAATCAATCTTCTGGTCATAGTGCAAGTACAGTCTCCTCATAATAAGGAGTTGTGTTAGAAATGGATAAAATAGTTTAATAACACAAAAAGGACCATCAAGATAATCCATTCAACTCATCAATCCAATCTCCTCACTCTATCAATAATAACTCTGTATCTTAAAGCAATACTCCCGTTAGCTATTAATAAAATCAAATTTTCTTTAACACTAATAATAATATTCTTCCTTCTAATTTGTAATAATTAGACATGGAAGAAACTGTTAAAAGAACTCAATTGCCTCCTCTCAGATAGGTTTCCAGTGCTCAGCCTTAATTAACACTCCCTCCTTAGCAAATTCAACTACCTTCTTCAACAGCTACTACTCCAATTTAAAATCACATTTATTCTTAGTCTACTAGAACAAGTGGTGTTAATTAATTTAATTATAATACTTTTAGTGGAAATCCAACTCTAACAGTTCCAAATGAATAGATTAGTTATGGTAGTAACTCAACTTTAGCACCTCCGAAAACTTTCTTTTTGTCTCCAAATTAATTTAGTTCATAACCTAATAGCTTAAGTAATATTCCTCAATTCTCTAGATCACCCTCATTGAATCCTACATCTCCTATACCAGGATCATTAGGATCAACAAATTTGAATATACCTACAGCAAATTACACCTAAGCTACTAATTAGAATGTTAGTTAACCTGGAACGACAAGAGATAGCCACATATTTGATATTCATGAATAATTAGATCTCTATTGCACTAATTGCGATCAATACTACAAAGTTGGTATATACTTCGAACATGTCAAAATATGTGACAAAGATCATACCCATAAGCTTAATTAGGCATTAGATGACACATTCTACAGTTTAGAATAATCAACTGCAGTCATGAATAGACTTGACCAAAAAATTGATAAGATTAGTAGAAATATTTCTAATGCTTTACAATTATAAAAACTACCCCAAACGAGAGATATTCTTTCAGATACAATCAAAGATCTTGCTGAAACTCTTAAATCAGAAAATGGATAGACAGTAAAGAAAATCATTAAGAAGATTGAATAAAATACTAAAACATTAGATGCCTAAAGTGGAAATCAACCATAATCTTCCTCATATAAACTGTATTTATATTTAAAGAGAGTTACTAATATTCTACGTGAGAAAGAAACTGCTCTTGAACAATCTGCAATGTTAAGAGAAATTAGTATGATTTATCCTACAAACAAAACAAATAATACAAATAATGCAAATTTAAATAATAATTTTTATAATGCTAATTTAAATAATAATAACAGCAATAACACAAATAATAATCTTATCAATAATATTCATCCAATAACAGCTCAATTATAATAATAATAATAGTAATAATAGTAGAATTTCTATGCCCCTCGTTTCAGTTACTAACCTAATAGTAATACTATGAATTTTAATACCAATTTCACTAGAAATACAGTTTCTACCAATTCTGATCTTGAAAAGAAAAGCAAATTCTATGATTTAGCAGGTGAAATTAAAAATAAACTGCCACCTAATCATGTTGGCTCTTCTTTCCTTATTTCTGAGCTTTATGAAGAAGCCAAATCTCTTCCCGAAAACCAATGGCAAACTTTTTTGCAAAATAAATTTAAAATTTGATTATTTTTATAACTTTACTTCATGCAAACTTTTTAATATAAATTAATAAGTATTTTTAAGTTAGTTATTCATTGATTGTAACCTTATTCATTGTTTTATATTTCTTTACTTAAATAATTAAATTTCATTCTCTTAAAAATTAATAACTGTAAGTAAGTCATCTTTAATTAAAATTAAGAGAATATTTTTAAATTAATCTATTTTCAAAAATTTAATTTTAATTTAATCTTAACTTAACAATAACGACTCCTTTAATCTAACAATTAATATTTAATCACCTAACTATTAATATCAACCTAAATTTAGTTTCTATAGATAAACAAACATTTTATTCATTATTATTCTAAAAAACCTATGGAATAAATTATAACTTTTTAAAATGTAAAAAATTAGGCTATTTTAGTTGAAAATAATTTTTATTTTAATACTTAAATTATTTATATCAATTAATCAGCTTAGATAATATCTAATATTAGTGTAAAACCTTTATATTTAATGACTAGATAACATGATTAATCTTCTATAGTATTGGCATTGCTTAAAGTAATTTAAGAATTTTTATATTTTTTAATTAAAATTTTCACTATTTTGAAAAATAAAAATATTTAAAAGATAGTAAACATCATGGTTATTTTATTTTCTTAAATTAAAAAATTTTTATTTTTTATCAATACCAATTAAAGTATAACTAACTATAAGTTCTTATTTTTTAATAATCACTTAAATTGATACCCTAATTTTAGAAAATTTATAACATTCTTACTTTATACCCAAATATTTATATTTTCAGACCTTAAATTCAATATGTGGGATGAGATATAAATGAAAAAATTTTATAATATTAATATATTTTTTTAAATTGGTATTAGTAGCGAGGATTTGTAATTTAGTAAATTTGATTTAATAATAGAATATGTTTTTGCGTAGATTTTGATAAGAATTAATTGTAAATAATATTTTATTTTGCTAATGCTTTATTTAATAAATAGGGAAATAACTATGTTCTAAAAATAATAATTAAAATAGTATCGAAATTAGATTAGTATATTACTGTTATAAAGCAAATAAAAAGTACTACATATATTTATAATAATATTATTCTTAATGTAAATCAATTATTTTTTAAAACTTAATTGATGAAATACCCACTATTTCAATTTCTTCAAGAATTGAATCCTTCAAAGAAAGAATTCTTATAAGTACAACTTAAGTCACTAGATAATTACCAGATGAAGAAACCAGGAATAGTATAACCAAGTTCATTTTTGGCTCTCTTAGCTATTTGACCAAGAACCTTAGGATCAGTATAGCCAGTGTTGTAAGCATCTTAAGTAGTAGCAGGTTTACCCAATACTATTTTGTTTAAAGGAACTCCATCTTTTTCAATAATTTCTTTATAAGATGTACCATAGAACCATCTGCCTGATTATAAGAAGAGTTTTTCAAAAGAATCATATGAATTGTCACCTTAGTTATAGAATTAGACATTATACCAATCAATTAAGTGACCAACTTCTTAGTGAATCTTATAGTAAGCACCTGAAGAATAATATTCTCTAGAGAAGTAAGGAGCTTAAGGAGCATGGGTTAAAATAAGATTCTTATTATTTAGTTTATCTCTGAGGACCTTAGTAAAGGTAATCAACCATGAAACACCAGAGCCATCAACAATAGCTTAGTTATCTTCGTAATCAAGATCAATACCGTCAATGTAAGGTAATGAGTTAGCAAAATTGGCTAGATCAGTAGCAATTTGAGTTGGATCTTTGCTTGTAGGGTAATCAGTATCACCGAAAGCACTAATCAAGAGTTTCTTACCCTTAGCCTTCAACAAACCCTATAATGTTTTTTGAACCTCCAAACTATTTTTACCAAATTAATCAGTACCAAGGTAATCATAAATGTTCTTGTAAACCAAAACAGCATCAGCAGGACCCTTGTAAGACAACCAGAAAGTTAATATAATAACATCATAACAAGAATTTAAACCGAAAGCAGAAAGAACTTGAGGACCCCACCAAGTAGTAATCTTGTTAACATAAGCCATACTTAAAACTGTTCCAGTAGGGATTGTGTTAGTAGTATTAGTACTGGTGTTAGTGTTTGTGCTATTGTTATTACTATTGGTAGTATTATTATTATTATTATTATTATTATTATTATTGTTATTGTTATTATTATTATTAGAAGTGTAGGAATCGTAACCTAATTGGAAAGCATTAGGATAACCACAACTGCTGTCACTCTTAAGCTACCATATGAAGAAAGCAGGAATATTATAACCTAAATCAATTTAAGCTCTCTTGACAAGTTTACCAAGATCAGTAGGATTGACATAACCAGTATTAGCAGCATCCTTAGTAGTGGTAGGTTTACCCAGGACAATTTTATTGAGAGGGATACCAGCATTATTAATAATTTCCTTATAAGAAGTTCCAACGAAAGGAGCTCCACTAGTAACAAAAAGCTTATCAAAAGTATCATATGAATTATCATTACCTTAGTTGTAAAATTGAACGTTGTACCAGTTAATTAAGTTACCGACTTCTTTGTGGACCTTATAATAACCTCCATCATTGTAATACTATCTAGAGAAGTAAGGTGCTTGAGGAGCATGGGTGATAAGATAATTGGTACCTAATCTTGCACTTAGTTATTTTTAGAAGGCAATCAACCAAGTAACACCTGATCCATTTAAAACAGCAGCATTATCTTCATAATCTATATCAATACCATCAATGTAAGGATTATTTCCAACCCAATCAGCTAATTTGTTAGCAACATCTTCAGGTTTTTGAGAGGTAGGCATATCAGAATCACCAAAAGCTGCAATAAACAATTTCTTACCCTTAGCATGGAAGAGATCTCTAATATTCTTTTAAACTTCTGCATTAGATTTACCATACTTATCTGTACCAAGGTTAGTATAGATATTCTAATACAAACCAGCTGCATCAAAGCCACCCTATTTAGACAACCAGAAAGTCAAGATAATAGTATCGTAGCATGAATTCAAGCCAAAACTATCTTCAATTATAGAAGGACCCCACCAACTAGCCATACCATTAACGTAAGCAATTCTTTGTATCTTTGCACCATTGTTATTGGTATTAGTATTAGTGTTATTGGTGTTAGTATTAGTACCATTAGTATTAGTGTTAGTATTAGTACTATTAGTATTAGTGTTAGTATTAGTGCTATTGTTATTGTTATTGTTATTATTACTGTCAATTGGAACCTTGCAAGTACAAGAACATTAGCAATCAGAAGTTGTTACATACTAAGGACTGGTTTAGGCAAAAGCAATATATCCAGTACATACTAAGAGTAGTAGGAGGAGTGAATTTAATTAGAGTTTCATATTTTTTTGCAACTATATAATTTTTTTCAATTTATTTAAGATTATAATTTGATCAAATAGTCAGATGTGGTATTTAAAGAATATTGATTAATAAAAAGTGGAATTTGAGTATGATAAGATATTTGTTGATTGTGATTTTAGAAGTAAACGCAGGAACGAAATAAATCTATTTGATAATTAAAAAGTTAAGCAATGTTATTTTGGAATTCGTAAGTAAAATAAAGTACTTAAAGTTTAACAATAGCTTATTTGAATTTGTGGTTGATTTAGAACAGAGAAGTTTATATTAATAATAGAGTAGGAATTCATTTCCTTCCCTGATTTAGATATTTTCTTACAGTTAAAGATAATACTATAGAATATATATTTATTTTATATTCAACTATATAAATGAAATTATTTGACTCTATTTTATTAAATATCTACCCCAAATCTTAATAAATCAATTTGCAAATAGTTTTTTTAAGCTATGGACTTCATTACACAAAAAATATCTGATTTAACTTAGCATGTAAGTAGAGTTAAACCAATTCAAGTTAAGAAAGTATTTTTAAAAAGATATGTTATTTTAAGAGTTTAGATTTCAAAAAAGTGGATGTGTGGATATAACACTACATAAAATATTGATAAATTAGGTCAGTATCAATCAAACTCCGCAATCAAAATGAAATTAGCATCATATATTATATTTACTAAGCTATTGAATATTGATCAAAAGATTTTATCCACTAAAGTTCTTTCTTTGTAAAATTAATCGAAATCTAACAGAACATGCTTAACCCACCACAAAATTATTTTGCCAGATTCCAACATAAATAAATCCATAAATAATCGCTAATAAGACTTCATTTTATGTATATTTTGAAGGTAAATAATATCGAATTTTCTGAATTATATTTTAGAAACATGAAAAATAATGTTTTGAGAATAATAAAAGAGATTTGTTTCAATTAGGATTATTGTAATTAAGTTCAAATTATTTTATAAGTGTAAACAATTTCCTTAATATATTAATATATAGAATTAGAATTAGAATATTATCATTTTAATAGTTAATTGATAGTAGTATGATTAAATTAATCAAAAGATTTAAAATACCCTATATTCTTCTTCCCTTACAAATCTTTATTTATGCTATTCAGCTATATTTTAGAAACTATCTTATATTTTTCTATTGTTAAGACAATTTCCTATCAAATCTGATTTTGATTATCCATCCTTTCTATTAATCCTTACTAATTATTATTTCTAATGATGTTTAATTTCTCGCAGAATTGATAGGAATTATTATTTAATGTATTTACTCAAAAAAAAAAATGATCATTAAATATTAAAGAAAAGGCATAAGTAAAAATTTTTTGTAACCACTCACTTTCAATTAGTTCAAATTACAATTTTATGATAATTATAAATACCATTGCCATTCTTATAACTGTATTTTTATAGCCATCGATCTATTGAATATGAAACCTGATTTTATCAATTCTAATACAGATGATTGATAAACTATTTTTTAAATGATTAATAAAGAGTAATCTTTTAATCTAGTTATATAAATTGTAAATATAACATATTATTTATTATATTATTCGGGTATAATTCAATAAATATCTAGTTAATTACTACTATAAATTATAAAACTCCCACTCTACCCTATAAATTAATTGAAGTATTTAAAAATACTATTAATATTACTTCGATTATTCTTTCCTATCTATAATTTTAGATTAATTGAAGAAAGATGAGAGCATACCATTTACTTTTATTGGCTCAGATTTTATTAGAAAGTTTATGAATAAATTAATTAGTAAAAGTTAGATAAATATAAAAATAAGTTTTTAAACAATGAGAAAAAAGAATGTAAAGAAAGTGGAAGATTACAATATATTCTCTTCAGCTTTGGTTCTCTAAATATTTAACTTTTTTATTTTATAAAATTATTTAGGATTTCGAAGAGAACTTTTTAGTTTGCTATAAAAATATTCCATTGTTTATTTTAGAATGCTTGAAAATACAAATTTGATTCTAGCATTATTTAAGAATTCAATAAGAGTTAGTCTGTGGAAAATAGCGGGTTACTTATTTTGTAATTAATTTTTAGCAAAAAAGGATCTAATTTACTCTTAAAATAAATAATTAATCATGTTTTATTATCTAATCTCACGTTTTTATGCAAATAAATTACTGATCTTTTAAAATTGATAAATTAAAATAATAGAAGATAAGGATACTCAGAAATGAATAGAAAAGAAATAAAGCATGAATAAATTAAATTAACTTTTTTTATAAAACAAACAAACAATCATTGAATTAATTTTCCTTACAGCTGTCTTTCTAGCTATACAGCCAGCTTTAATACTATTTATTATATATTTAAATTATTTTTACATAGATTATTTTATTTATATCTTATTTTAGAAATTCAATATATTTATTAAAATACCTTTTATTTATAAGTTCCATCTTTATCATTACATAATTACCAAATAAAAAAGCCGGCAATATTTATATTTAATTGTTTTTGTGCCTGTTTAATTATTTTTCCAAGCTAAACAGGATCTACGTACCCTGTATTGGTAGCATCTGAAGTAGTGGCAGGCTTACCGATTATTATTTTATTAAGAGGTACTTTCCCTTTTTCAACTATTTCTTTAACTGATGTTTCTTAGAAAACATGGGCACTTTGTATAAATAATTTTTCTAAGGTATCATAAGAGTTAGATCCTTGGTTATAAAATTGAACATTATACCAATCAATAAGACTTCCAGCTTAATCATTAATTGTACTATACCCGCCAGATTTATAGTATATTCTTGAAAAATAAGGTGCTTAAGGTGAATGAGTCAATTTCACTTCCTTATTTCTTAAGGTCTTTCTTAGCTCTTTTGTAAATTGGATTAACCAATCTACTGCTTAACCATTTTCCATTGATTAATTGTCTTCGTAATCTATATCTATCCCATCAATATATGGTAATGCATTAGCAAAATTGGCTAAATCTTATGCAACTAATTTAGGATTTTTGCTTGTTGGATAATCTGAGTCTCCAAAAGCACTTATAAACAGTTACTTCCCTTGGTTTTAAAGTAAATTTTAAAAATTCTTCTATACTTCTTAATTAGTTTTCCCATACTAATCAGTTCCCATATAGGTATAAATATCTTTATAAAGCAGAAGAGCGTCTACAGCTGTATTGGAGGATAGCCAAAATGTTAAAATTAATATATCGTAATTTGAATTTAATCCAAGACAATCTAAAATCTTTGGCCCATACCATGTAGTTATTCTATTAATATAAGCAATAGTCTTTATTTATTTAACTTCCTTAAAATTTTATTATTTTTAATTATTTTACATATACTAATTTTAAAACTTTTGTATTGGTTAATCTCTAAATAATTAATTATTATTATTATTGTTAAAATAATTTGTTGAATCATTATTTTTAATTTAACTATTAGGATTACTGTTATATGTATTTTAGTTTATAGCTTGTGCATAGAAATTTATTTGTTGAAGATTCTATTGATTTAAATTTAGTTAACAAGAAACCATATTTTAATCCTATAAATTTTAATCATTATTTATTTTTGGATGATTCATTTAGAATTACACTAATTGATTATCTTAATAGCCTTACATCACATTTTATATTATCTCACTCTTTGAATCATCTTTAAGCTAAGAAAATGCCAATCCTTTTAATTTTATTTATGAAAATAACTCGTTAGCTTTAAGCATGCTTCCTAATTTATTCTAATATTCTTTATTATTCTTTAAACTTTCTAAGTAGAATCTACCTACTGTAAGTTTTGATGCTGGTATTTTGATTATATTAATAAAGTGAGATAAAGTAATTCTGATCAGTTAAAGATTAGATTTCGAGCAAAATATTGTTTCTTCTAAATTTTGCAAAGTAGACTAAGTTGATAATTAGAATTAAATGTTATACCAATCAATTAGTTGGCCAATCTCTTAATTAACTTAAACATAGGCATTATTGTAATCCAAATCCTATTAGAAATACTCTGCTTTTGGAGAATGAGTTATTAAGTACTTCTAACCCAATCTCTTTCTAAGAGTCTTTTAGAATTCAATAACCCACTTAGCTCCTATTCCTTATAAGAAAGCATGAGTATCTTCATAACTTATATCAACTCCATCAATAAATGGATTTTTTTCAATCCAATCAGCTAAGTTATTAGCTAGTTTATCAGCTTAATATTCTTTTGTAGGTAGATCATATTATCCAAATGCTGAAATGAAGAGCCTCTTCCCTTTTTTATGGAATAACTATTAAATATTTTATTACACTTCATAATTAGATTTTCCATAATCATTTGTGCCTAAATTGGTATAAATATTCTAATATAATTAAACTGCATCATATGCTCCCTATTTTGATAACCAAAACTATAGAATTATGATATCATATTGTGAATCTAACCCAAAGCTTTGATTTATAATGGATGGTCCCCACCAGCTTTCCATTTAATTCACATAACAGATGGTATTAGTTGAACTCCTTTAATTATGTTGCATTCTTAATAAAAAATTTAAAGATTAATTAACAAATACTAAAGTAAATATTTCAATTTGTTACAATCTAACATAAAAATACAAATATTAAAAGATTTCACTAGTAATTTAACCAATTCTATTTTAAACTCTTTTCCTGAAAATAAATATTATGTATTAATTGTAAATTTATATACTTAGTTAGTTATCAAAAGAAAAGATAAAAGAAAAAAGTAAATAATTAGAGTGAATAATTAATATATTATGCAGAATATATTTTGTAAAGTTATTAATATATCTCTAGCACTCATACATCTAATAATTAATTCATTCAACCGAATATATATCTTCTAAAAATTTCACTAATTACCTAAATGAGAAACTATTTCTAAAACCATTTTAAGATTTTAGTATTTGTGTATTTTAAATTATTTACATATTCAACTGCTTTTTAAATTAATTGTAAAGAAAAAAGGTATATTATTGGTACATATAATTCTTTCAATCAAAATTATTTTAGATAGAGTATTTTTATAAAGCAGAAGATTAATACATTATAATATTTTACCTTGTATTTATGTTTTATATATTCAAGTTTCATGTTAAAAATTATCATCATTTTCATAATTCAATCCAATAAATACCCTTAAAAGAATTAATTTTTAAATTAGCACTTATTATCGCTAGAGAGTTGCCAGATGAAGAAACCAGGAATCTTATATTCAAACTCATTTAAAGCCTTTTTAGCAAATTAACCAAGAATTTTAGGATCTGTATATCCAGTATTAGCTGCATCTTTAGATGTCGTAGGCTTACCTAATATTATTTTACTCAAAGGAATACTATCTATTTCAATAATTTCTTTGTAAGAAGTACCTTCAAACCATCGTCCACTTTAAACAAAAAGCTTTTCAAAAGAGTCATAGGAATTATCTCCTTGGTTATAGAACTAAACATTATACCAGTCAATTAAATTACCAACTTATTAATGTATTTTTTAATATCCCCCTGAATTGTAATATTTGCTCGAAAAATAAGATGATTAAGGAGAATGAGTTAATATTAAATTTTTATTATTTAATCTATCTTTTAAAACTTTGGTAAAAGTAATTAACCAATTTACTCCACTTCCATTCATTATCGAATTGCTGTCTTCATAATCAATATCAATACCATCTATATATAGTAAAGAATTTGCAAAATTAGCTAGAAGAATAGCTACATCAGTTGGGTTTTTATTAGTTGGAAAGTCAGATCCTCCAAAAGCACTGAACATCAATTACTTCCCTCTATCCTAAAATAAATTTTTGATATACTGTTATACTTCCAAGCTATTCTTACCATAGCTATCAGTACCTAAATAGTCATAAATATTTTTATAAGCTATAAGAGCATCAGTTGGATTTCCACTAGATTACCAAAATGTTAAAATTAAAATATCATAACAAGAATTACTACCAAATGCATCAATAACTGAAGGTCCCCACCATGAACTAATTTTATTTATGTAAGCTATTGATTTTATATTGTCACTCTCTTATTTTTTAATACCGAGATTGCTATTATATTAATCATAATTCTAATTATTACTAATAAGATTATCCATTTTATAATTTTAATCATTTTACAAATATTAAACATATCCTTCATTAAATTTGTCTGCATAATTATAGTTTTTGTCATTTTTCAATTACCAAATGAAGAAACCAGGAATTTAATATCCAAGATTAAGTTTTGCTTATTTAACTAACATACCTAGATCTTTTGGATTCATATAACCAGTATTTGCTACATCTAATTTACTAGATGGTTTACCTAGTATTAGCTTGTTTATAGGTATTCCATTATTTGTAATTATTTCTTTAAAAGAAGTTCCAATAAAAGGAGAACCACTTTTTATAAATAATTTTTCATATGTATCATATGAATTACTACCTTAATTATAGAACTATATGTTATACCAATCAATTAAATTACCTACTTCTTAGTCAACTCTAAAGTAACCACAATTGTTGTAATAGCTCTTTGAGAAATAAGGTGCTTAAGGGGCATGTGTTATTATATAATTATTACCTATTCTGTAACTTAGTTATTTTTAAAAATCAATTAGCCATTAAACTCCAGAACCATTTAAAATAGCCTAATTATCTTCGTAATCAATATCAATACCATCTATGTAAGGATTTTTATAAACCCACTAGGCTAATTTATCAGCAATGGCTATAGGGTTTTAAGAAGTAGGAAAATCAGTTCCTCCAAAAGCTGAAATCAATAGTAGTTTTCCTCTAGAATGGAAGAGCTATTATATATATTTTTAAACTTAAGAGTTTGACTTACCAAACTAATCTGTTCCAAGATTAGAATAGATATTTTCATAAAGGTAAACAGCATCAAAGGCACCTTATTGTGAAAGCCAGAATGTTAGAATGATGATATCATAATTTGAATTCAAACCAAAACTCTCAGTAATTATAGAAGGTCCCCACCATCTAGCCATTTAATTGACATAGGCTATGCTTACTAAATTCTATTGATTCGTATTAGTATCATTAGTATGTTAGATTCTATCAGATTAAATATTTTATAAATTCCTTTTTGTGCTTCTAGTGTTTTTTAAAAGATTTTCAGAGCTTTTCTTACTGTTTTTATAATTATTAATATTTTATACTTTTTATGAATTCAACTATGGTTATAGGATCACAGAATAATCAATAGATCTGTCAGAGAATTCTATGAAATTTGAGAATTTATAAATAAAATGGCTTTAATTCTAAATAGATAAGGTTATAAGAGAAATGATAACTAAAATTGAAAGAAGGATTAAAAAAGTTATTTTTTGTTTCATTATATGTTGTTATCTAAATTTGTAGATTTATAATCAATGTATTTTATCTTAAAAAGAAAATTATTATAATTTTTCAAATTTAGATTATTAATTGTAAAATTGTAATAGATTCATTCTTCTACAACAAAACTGCATCGATTTATGTTTTTTTATTTAAACTATTGTTATTATAGTCTCTTTTAATTTAATATTCTGCCAACTAATCTTAATATTATTAATAATTTTATAATCAAAATGCTATCTAACTAACCAATTAACAGTCAAAGAGAAATAATAATATATGTAGTAATCTATCTTGCCTTTTGCCATAAGATTAATTAATTAACTTTTATAATGCTTAAGTTTGTAGAAGTGACAAAATTATGTGAAAAGAAAAGAAAAGATAATTTTAATTTTATTTTATTTTTAATATGATTATTATAGTAAAGGCAAATTTAATTCAGTAAAATAATAATTTTATGTAAAATTAATTCTATTTTAAAAAGAAAATAAATAATTCTATGATGAATTAGATTTTACAGATATATAAATAATTCTAAAATTCAGTTTTGGTTTTTATTTTGAATACCACAATTATAATTAAAGTAAATACTTTAGTTTCTCATTTATTAACACAACACCCTCTAAAACTCAAAATGGAATATTTGGTGTTAGAAAGATACCCCTTTTCTAAAGTTTATCTTAGAGCAGGAAGGTCTTAAAGCATAGAATCATCTATTGTATATATAATCAAACAAAAATATTCAATAAGGTATTAGTATTTAACATGGTACTATTATATAAGAACTATCTATAATGCCCATATCTAAATAAATTATCAATCCCAATCAAGATAAAGATTATCAATTAATTACTTTTTAAAAATATTAAAAATTTTAAAGTTATCTACAATAAACAACCTCTTCTTTCTTGGATAATAGGAAAATTTAATATATAAAGAGATATAATGAATTAAAAATAGTAATATTTAAAATTTCAAATTAACTAAATATATATAAAATTGAATACAAAAAATTAATTTAATTTTATTCTTGATTTAATAAATATGATCCTAATCAAGAGTTATATCCTTCAAAGAATTAATTTCTATAGTAACAATTCAAGTCACTAGACAGTTGCCAAATGAAAAATCCAGGAATTTAATAACTAAGATCTTTTTTAGCTCTTTTTACTAGCTAACCAAGAGTTTTGGGATCACTATAACCAGTATTATAAGCATCTCCTTTAGTAGCAGGTTTACCCAAAACAATTTTATTCAAAGGTACACCAGATTTTTCTATAATTTCCTTGTAAGAAGTGCCGAAAAACCATTAGCCACTTTAAACAAAAAGTTTCTCAAAAGAATCATAAGAATTATCCCCTTAGTTGTAGAATTACACATTGTACCAATCAATTAAGTGGCCAACTTCTTTGTGAATCTTGTAGTAAGCACCATCATTATAGTATTACCTAGAGAAGTAAGGAGCTTAAGGAGCATGAGTTAAAATAAGGTTCTTATTATTCAACTTTTCCCTGAGAACCTTAGTGAAAGTAATTAACCAATTTACACCAGTTCCGTCAACAATAGCTCCATTATCTTCATAATCTAGATCTAGTCCATCAATATAAGGTAAAGAGTTAGCCCAAATTGCTAAATCAGTTGCTACTTTTATAGGATCTTTGTTAGTTGGGTTATCAGTATCACCAAAAGCACTAACTATAAGTTTTTTACCCTTTTCATGCATTTTATTTGCAAGATATTGCTAAACTTCTAAGTTAGTTTTACCAAATTATTCACTACCAATATATTTAAAGATATTTTCATAAACATAGGCAACATCTGCAGCACCTTTGTAAGATAGCCAGAATGAGATAATAATAACATCATAACAAGAGCTTAAACCAAATGCATCTAATACCTAAGGACCATACCAAACAGATATCTTATTAACATAGGCGATACTTAAAATTTTATTAGAAGTGAGAGTATTATTGCTATTATAGTTATTATTATTGACATTAGTATTGTTATTGGGGTTGTTATTGTTAGTGGTGTTTGTAGTATTGTTAGAATTATTATTTGTGTTAGTGTTTACATTTGTGCTACTATTGTTGTAGCCATCAAAGAAAGAATTAGGATAAACGCAATTTTTATCATTTTTCAATTACCAAATGAAAAAACCAGGAATTTTATAGCCGATAGTTTTTTCAGCTTATTTAATAATCACACCTAGATCCTTAGGATTAATATATCCAGTATTAGCAGCATCAGCAGTAGTAGCAGGTTTTCCTAGAACAAGTTTAGATAAAGGAACTTAACTGATTTCAACAATTTCCTTGTAAGAAGTACCAACAAAGGGTGCTCCACTTTGAATGAATAATTTTTAATAGGAATCATAAGAGTTAGATGAACCTTAATTGTAGAATTAAACATTGTACCAATCAATAGTGCTACCGACTTCTTAGTGAACCTTGTAATAGCCTCCGTTATTGTAATATTGCTTAGAGAAGTAAGGAGCTTAGGGAGCATGAGTGATAATATAATTAGTTCCAATTCTTTATCTGAGTTACTTTTAGAAGGCTATCAACCAAGTGACCCCAGATCCATTTAAAACAGCAGCATTATCTTCATAATCGATATCTATACCATCAATGTAAGGATTCTTTTAAACCCAATCAGCCAACTTATTTGCAACTTCTTTGGGGTCTTATGAAGTAGGCATATCGGAATCACCAAAAGTAGCAATAAAAAGTTTCTTACCTTTAGCATTGAAAAGGTCCTTGATTTTCTTCTATACTTCACCATTTGATTTACCATACTTATCGGTACCTAGATTTTCATAAATCTTTTCATAAATCCCAACTGCATCAAATCCACCTTAGTTTGACAACCAGAAAGATAAGATTATAATATCATAACAAGAATTATAACCAAAACTTTCTTCAATAATTGAAGGACCGTACCAACTTGACATTCCATTAACATAAGCTATTCTTTTAATGGATGAATTATTAGTATTAGAATTTTCACCTGTGTTAGTATTACCTCCAGTATTAGTATTACCCCCACTGTTTGAACTACCTCCATTATTTGTATTACCACTATTATTACTATTATTGGAATTTCCATTAGTAGATCCTCCATTATTATTATTGCCTCCAGTAGATCCTCCTCCTCCATTATTATTATTACTATTACTGTTACTATTAATAGGAACTTTACAAGAACATTAACAAGAGCAATCTGAGGTAGTTTAAATATTCATTTAAGCATTAGATATGTACCCTTGTGTGAGAATTAAGAGTATGATTAAAGAATTAGTTTGTGTATTCATAATATTAAGTCTATTAAATATGTTTTATTGATATAAATATTATATAAATATGCTGAAATTACATAGATTGTTTTAAAGAAAGGTAATAGTTCAAAATTTATCATTTAATAAGCTTGAATTAAGAGAAAATCAGCAATTAAAATGAATCATTAAACTTAAAGAATATGTCAGATATTAACAGTATTTTTAATGATTCATCGATGGTAATCAGTATTAAGTATGAATTTTTTTAAGCTTCTAAAAGAATTTAATCTATTCAAAAGGAAAATAACAACTTATCTTAACATTTATGAGCATATATTTATTTAATTCATAACATAAAAACAAATCATATATTGTTAAACATTAGGATTATATACAATTTGTATTTAATTTAATAAAATATTTAGTCCATTCATTTTCTTTCTCCTCTTAAATTGATTGCACAGTAAAAGAAACAATAAAATTAGAGGGTATGAGAATTACAGTAAAATATCAGCGCTAATTAATACTCATCGATTTCACTAATTTTAAGATTATTTTTTGAGAATATCACATAATAATTTATTTATACTTTATTAATTAATCTTAAAAACGCTCCAGTAAGCATAATTAAGTAATTTTTATCAAAGAAAATAAGATTTATGATTAATCAAGGCGACTTTAATTAGTAGCGTGCTTAAATTTTAACTCAGTTAATCAGCATAACGTTTTATTGATATTTGCTTTAACCCCTTTAAAGTATCTAAATATAATAACCAGTATATTTTAAGTTAAAGAGAATATTTTATTGATCATTCCAACTAAAGATTAGTCACTTTAATTTCTCTGAATACATTTTTCTTTAAATGAAAATTTCAAAATAAATAGCAATAAAGAAATATTAGTTAGAATTTTAAATTCAAATAAAACTTTATTGATTTATTATTTTAGAAATTCATTTATTTTTATTGTAGAAATATAATTAGGGTTTAATAGAGATAATTATTAAGAAACATTTAATAAAAGGAAATTAATATGGCAAATTATGAAAAATATATAATATTTTTCTAAAGTTTTATCAAAAAAAATAATTCCTTTTTCTAATACAAATAATATATAAAATCTATTAATTATGTATGCGTGATATTTTATAAACTAAATTAAAAATTAAATAATCTTAAGCTTCTTTTTAATGATATTTCTCCTAAAAAATAAGAGGGAGAATACATATCTCTTTTTTATATTCCCATAAAAATTAGATCAGTATATTTTGAATAATTCAATGAAAACATTACTTTATTCAAAGATTATTAATCACTTAAGTTATTTAATTATATCATAAATAAGATTATTTTAGTTTTTTATTAATAAATTTATTGATATATCTACTCTTTAATTTGCTTGCTATTCCTTTATGAAAAATATATAATTTAAATAAAACTATAATATTTTTTATATGCTTAATCAAATAAATATTTTTATCTAAACATACTTTATTTACTAACATTTAATATTTTAAAATAGAAAAAGAAAATAATTTAAAACTTAAAGTTATATTATTATGATTATTTCATCTTTATAAATTTAAAGAAATCTGACAATTTGTTATATAAAATAATCTATTTATTTAACAAAAGATATTTTTTAATAAAGATTTTTAAAAATTTAAAAATAGTCTTTTACCTCTTTTATAAATCCTTTAAATAGTCTTCTTTATCTCTATACTTTGACAGTTTGCATACAAGAAAAAATGTAAAAGAATTAAAGATCAGTAAATAATTTGCTGATAATTTTCAGACTCCAAAGTAATTTATTGAATAAAAAAATATCTCAATTAGTTAGTTATAGCAAAATGGTAATCAAAATATCTTTAAAGCTATAAAAAAGTGTTGGGAAAATTTATCACAAGAAGTGATTAATAAAGTAATTAATTAAAATGTTTTTGAATAATATATCTTTTAGAGAAACATTCTAATTTGTTAGCTATATATATATATAAATAGACCATTATATTATTTATCTCATATTTATTTTTTATCACGTTACTTTAATAGAATTAAGCTCTGAAACGTCATTAAATAGGAAAGATGATAAAAGTATTTAGTCTGATAAATTTTGAATTTTAATGACATCTGAATTCTATGAATACCCAAGAGATTAAACAACTTATATTAATTGTTATATTTTTGGTTAAATTAGCTAAACTTATTCCTTAATTTTTAATTTTATAGCATTTTAGTTATCTTTGTCTTATCCAAGTGAAGCCAGGATAGATCTAAACGAATCCTCAACATTTCCTGCAATTTGATTAATTACATTTGCCTATTGAGAAATAGACTAAACAGGCTAATAATAGCAGATAATGTTTTAGATACAATGAGCTTTATTACAAGTCTATTAAGCTGCATAAATCAAGTTTTTTAAGCAAGGATCAGAATTGCACTCACTTAGGTTCAATTCAGTAGTAAAATCTAGTTTTTTAAAGATTTCTGTAGTTTTATAATCAAACTAAATATTGTTATTTTAGTTGTTTTAACTATTAAACAAGCTAAAAAAAGAGAATGATTTTGATGCACAATTAAGTTAACTTTCAACATAATTTATTATTTTATTTTATAATTCGATTATATTAATCACATTTTGTAATATATTTTATGGTAAAATCTCATATCCAAGTAACCTTACATCTACTTTTAAGTTTCTCAAAAAGAAATTGTTAGCTCTGTTGAAAGTTTTTAACATATTCATTCCGACTCCCCACTTGATAGGATCTATTGGATTTGAGATATGAGAAATAAATAACCGAGCTTAGTTTTCAATCTATCCTGTTAAAGCATCTATTGCTAGAAGTTCAGGGATATCATGTCTCTTGCTTAAGGCAAACCAATTTCTTAAATCATGTGAAGCATTGCCTAAACGCATCATTTATTCTTTAATATCTTCAAAGTTATTTAACATTCTTATTTTTATTTATTTATTTTTTAGTTTATTTTTTTAGTATTATATATTATCATTAATTTTTTGGCAATATTTTTTAAATAATTAAATCAAATTCATTCATTTTATTAAATTATTATCCTTTTCTGATCAAATAAAATAGTTAGTTACTCTTCCTAGATATATTAAAATCCATGTTGAAGTTGTAATCTCAATTATTTAAGATACAACTATTAAATTCTGTTTTTAAAAGATGATTATAACACTTTTTCTTTTTTGGAGTTAATAGTAAATAATACCTTCTAGTTTTACTTTAGAGGACAGTTATTAAATTAGACAATGATGATGTACATAATTAAATAAACTTGGTTAAAAATAAATTTATTTTGAATTATTTCAATGAGCTATCAATAACTTAGAAAGAATAGTTCATTTATTTAATGAGAATTATTTTAATTAATAGGATTTCTACATACATATTATGATGGTTAAAATAAATAGAAAAACTGCTTTCATTTAATTTTGTATAAATATTTTAATATTTAATGTAGTAATTTTTAATTTATATTCACTAATTTGATTAAAATAAATTCAATGAATCAATAATTCTGTTATCTTTATACTTAAATAGACTTTCAATATTTGAACTTTTTTTGGGCTCTTATCCTTCTATTTCTAATCAATCACTTTAATTTAAAGATTGTGTAAGAAAATAGTATCATTGGAAGATTTTAAGAAATTTTATAGTCAAAGTAAATTCAAACATAAGTATAATTTTGATATTAATTCTAATAACTCTTAAAATTTTATATCATATCAATAGATACTAATCTTTTAGCTTTAATTGCAGTCTTTCTAATGCTTATTGAAAGAATTTATTCGCTGTATTTTTAAATAAAATGTATTTTAATTAATTTTAAATTTAATTCGTAAGATTAATTATACCTTATTTAAATTTGAGCAGTTTATAGTCTTTCTAAGAGTGATAAACATTTTCCAATTTCTAGTCTACTATCTACTATTTAATTACCTCTATTAATGAGATTAATATTTAAAAATTATCAACCATTTAAATTCATATCAAATCTTTAACATTACTTTATGTCAAGGGTCAGATTTTTTAGTTTAGAACAAAATTTAAGGGCCTATACTAACTATGTAACATCTTAAACTTTAAGTTCACAAGAACTTTTTATTTAATTTATCAAATAAATTGAAAAAATAAGAAAAATTTACTTAAGGTTGAGCAGAAGTGATTATAAATTTAAAAGTTTAGATAATGATTCTGATAATAGAAGAATACCTTGAGAATCAATTAAATTTTAACTTAGAAAATAAAGGATGGTTATTTTTATTATTTTTTTAAATAAAATATCATTTACAAGAAATGTAGATTTAAGGAAATGAGATTTGAAATTGATCCTAATCCGATTGCAAATTTAATGAAATCTGTACTATTTTTATATCTCCTTGATAAGATAATTAATTAAATTACATATCTACCCATTTTATTAATTTAACAAACTTTACCTCATGGAAATTGTTAAATTTTTTAATCCTGAGCATTTGGATAGAGAATTAGTTAATGATTATTATTCTAAATTTGTATTGGTCTATTCAATTTAACTTCTTTCTGGTATCTCAAAATATAGTAATATTGATTTTAGCATAGAATTTTTACTTAAATTTTCTCCAAAATTAATTACATCTTCGTAATAAAATAGGTTAGATCTATAATTATATATTAAGAATAATAATTAGTAAAAAAATAATTCATTTTCTATTCTATTTCTACCTAAAATCTATCTTTAATTATGTTAGTGATTTACATTCTGCTAAATTTCTTCCAAAGCTCATTAAACCTTATCTCTCTATAAGATTTAAACTAATAAATGTAATATATATTTTTATAATTTCCTTAAAATTATAACAAATTTACTTTAATCCGAATGATAGAAATGAGAGTTTTTTATAAAGAATCAATGTAGCCGAAATATCTTTGATAGCTTAGCAATCTATATTATTTTCTCTAATTAAATTTAATAAGAATTTTTAAAGCTAATTTGATGATAAATTTACTCTAAATTCAAATCTAGGAAAGTTAATTGGTAGTTATTAGTTAGAATTTTAGTAAATTGAACTATCCCTTTAGTATTTATATGACTTTGCCTATAGATTATAGATGTTAAATATTAGATAGAATTAATATCCAATCTTAATTTACTTTATATTCAAAGATAATTTTTATAAATGAACACATTTTGAAATTGCTTCTCCTATGTTGATAATTCCTTATTTTCCAAAAGGAATGTACCTAAAAATAAAGAATCAGATTTAACCAAGTTCTTGAAAAATGTTTGTTTACTCTCCCTAAAGAGTCAAATTTTTGAGATTTCTACACTATTCTAAAGGTTAAATGATTTCATCCGAAATATAGTTATTTTTACTAGAATATTAATTAAATAGAAGAAATGAGGGAATAAAACTAAAAACATATTGATCGTAATAAATTACTTAAGAATTACATAAAGGTTATAAATTGCTAAAGGATTCTATATGTCATATTAATTTCCTGTTTTCTTAATTGTATGCAAAATATTTCTGTTCTTATCTTATTATTAATTGATAAACTAACTATTCTATTTTTATTACAATTTCAAATTATTTGTTTTACATTACTCATGCTCAAACTCATAAATGGATATTCTTTCAAAGCTAGAAGTTGATAAAAGGTCATTAAATTCATCTAAATTAGGATCTTAATCTTCTATTTTAAATATTTAAAGCTAAAAATAAGAATATTTCTTTTTTAAATACCTTCTTAGCTCTTCACGTTTATCTATAATATAATTGGTTTTAGAATTGCTTTATTATAAACTGAAAATAGATGTGATAATCCATGTTTACTACCATAGTAGGATATTTAGGAATATTAATTATTAATCAAAAAGAAATTTATAATTTCTTTTATATACTCTTCGCTAAAATAATTTTCAAAAATAGATTTAATATACTACTCTTTTCTATGTTATTTATTTATATTTTTCATTTCTACTTAAAGACTAATATCTTTTAACAATAAGTATCTATTTATTTGATAAATAATATAATCTACTTAATTTAGTGTAATAATCAATTATTCCTAAACACCCCCGTATACCCTACCTACCAGAAAAAATAATTGCTATTATAAATATCTTTTGCATTATTATCATTAAATATTCAAATATCTTCTATTTAATTACATTTGAAATCCCTATAGAAAATCATAAAATTATAACTAAACTGTATCCGAATAAATCTTTTATATACCTAAATGTATTTTCAGACTAAAGAAAATAATATAAATAATATAGAAATAGCTTTTCCGTTTAATAATTTATTTTGTATTTATCAAAAAAATTGAGTAAATGTGTAATTAACAAGACTATATCCTTTCAAAAAGGCATACAATTATTACATGTAAATAATGAAAATGCAAGTATATGTAACATTTGGATATAATTGCTTATAATAATCAAAAAAATCTTTGTTAGTTTCACAATAAATCAATCTTATAAATATCAGTTTTCAAGATTTTTAATAATAGCTTCAGTGTATTCAGTAGTAGTAGCAGAACCGCAAATATCTCTAGTACGAACCTTAATTTAATTGAAATATTAATTAATCAAATTAAAGTATTATTATTTTATATATTTATTTACCTTTCCTTCAGCAAGAGTTTTATTAATAGCGTGGTTGATCTTATCAGCAAAGAAGGGGAAACCCATATGTTATAACATGGTAACGGAAGAGAAGAGGAGAGCAGTGGGGTTAGCAACATTCATACCTGCAATATCCAAACCAGAATGTCTATTACTTTGAGCGAACAAAATGTGGTTATCACCAACACAAATACCAGAGTGTAAACCAACACCACCAGTGATACCAGCACAGATATTGCTGACAATAGAACCATATAAGTTAGGTAAAACCATAACGTCAAATTGTTGAGGGGATTTAACCAACTAAAATTTTAATTTAAATAATTAAATATTAAAATGATATCTAGTGTATTATTATTTTTTTTTATTTTTTTTCATAAATTTTCATTCCTTCTGATATTATGCTTTGCTATTTTATCAAATGCTAAATAATGGATTTAAAAAACTATTAACAATTAATAGATATTTCTTGATAAAAGGTAGGCATATCTATAAAATTGTAATAAATTTTATGAATAGAAAATAAAATTTGGTGAATTATAATTATTGACAGATTGACTAATTGATTGATTGATTGATTGATTGATTGATTAATTAATTAATAGAAATTGGATAGGAATGAATGTAATTATAGATTAAAATCTTATTAAAAACGTTATTATTTATTTATTTATAGATTTTTAAATTTTATTATAATTTTTTAATTACTTGCATAGAGCAGTTATCAATAATCATTTCTTCGTACTTAATGAAAGGATAAGTAGCAGCGACTTCACGGGTAGCTTCCAAGAATAAACCATCAGCTAATTTCCTATTTAATTTAACATAAATAAACTTATTTTTTAAGCCATTTAATTTTTTGATTGTTTAATTATTGCTTTTTTCTTGCTAAACAACTTAAAACTCTTCAACTTTGTATCTAAATTTAATTTTAATATTTCAATTTTATGCTAATTACATGATATTAGCCTTGTGAACAGCTGTAACTTTCTTACGTCCATTCAAGTGAGCGAACTCGAAAGCATATTTTGCAATTTTGAGGGAGTTTTCTTTAGTGACTCTCTTGATAGATTCAATGACACCAGGATAGACTTCGTGTTCAATACCAGTGAATTCACCTTCACTGTTTTCTCTGATGACGACGACATCGACGTTTTAGTGACGAGCAGTAATACCGGGAAGAGTAACAGCGGGCATGACATCAGCGAATAAACCTAATTCGTTGTAGAATTAGAAATTTTCAACCAATTTTTATCCTTTGCCATGAGGAGGGATGACACCTAATAAGATAACTCTGTTCTTTTTAAGTCTTTCTCTGGTGACGGGGTCTTCCCAGCTGAAGTTTTCAATGACATCGAAATGAATGGGAACGTTGGCAGCCTTGAAGACCTATTGAACTGAGTCTATTTTATATTACAATTGATGTTTATTGAATGTTTTATAGTTAACATTTTTTGGTTATTTTTTGAAGAATATTCGAGAGGGCAAATTATAAGGTCATTCCTTTAATATATGCTGATATTTTTATATAGCTAAATTTTAGTAGAAGAAGTGATCTTTTAAGGAAAAAAAAGACTTGTTTTTTCATGAACTCAAATGAATTCTTTCCTAATAGTAAACTTTTCAAATAGCTAAATCTTATTTTTCTCTTGATAGATCCTATCCATTATATGCACTTTTTCAAACTGTATAAGTAAGAATGTAAATTTATTTCTTTTAATTTTTTAATTTGCATAGAAAGCTAAGAAAATTAATGAGTGAATGCTCCTTTCTAGCTATAGGTAGGTGTAAGTATAAAATATCTGTTTAATAGACTCTCCTATTATCCTCTTAAACCTTATATCCTTACAATATTTTCAAAGTTTATTTAATGCACAAATCTTAATCATTCCTTCTATTTGGAAATTATCCCTATTATTGCTTACCCTCTTCTTTTATTCGCTATTGTAAGTAGGTATATGATTATGAAAAGGAATATTACTGGTAATTTCAGGACCAATACCATAACCAGGAATTAGAGTGACGGTTTGGATCTTTCCAGCACCAGGTTTTTGGATATAAGTGGATGTCCAGGTGCTTCTGGCAATATTGGTGGCTCTATTTCCGTTGAATAATTGTTATAAAGTGCTGGGTCTCAAAAAGTTCTTCATTTCTACTCTCTTAGTTTTTTAAAAATTCTTGCTGTTTCTTTCTTTTTATTTATTTATAATTCTTTTGTTTCTTTTTTATTTATTTAGAATGCTTTGCTTTCAGATATATTTTTTTTACCTCTTCTTACCGCAAGCATTTATTATTGTATCAAATATAAATATATTTGTTATTTCATTCACTTCTTTATTTATTTACTTTTTATTTCTCCCTACTAAATCCTTATTGAAAATAGCAATACCAATTCAATCCATTCCTTTCTCATTCACTCACTCATCCACTTCTATTCATATTATCTTATTTTATTTCTTATCTTTTCATTTTATTGACTCTTTAATCATATTTTTTTTAATTGCATCAAAATCCAATAGTTTTTATTGTTTTCATTTACTTCGTTTCCTTGGCTTGGCTGAATTATTTCCCCTTTTATATGATATATACATGTATTCATATCTCTCACATCTTTTATTTGTAAATACTCGTATTTATAAATTATTTCTTACTCACCTTTCCTATCCACTATCCAGATTCTCCTCCATCTTCTTAGCAATGTAATTTTAAATTATAACTCTTAACTTTTTACCCCAAATTAAAATTTATCTTCTTCCTTCTTTTAATTTTTAATATCTTCAAATATCTATGACCTCATCACTGCTTCCTCTATGTAATCTGAAAAACTTAATGAATTTAAGTAAACTAAAAATGCAAACAAACTTAAGATAAATTATTCATTAATTTTTATCAATCATCTGTTACTTCTTAAATCCTAACATCTTATTTCAACAACTATAAATACTAAAATTTTAATTGTGAGCTTTAAGTTGATAGGAATTTCTTAAAAGAATATATTATTTTTTATTAATTATTCACTTCTATAAACTCCATTTTAAATAAAAATATTTTAAATTAGAGATTTATGAAATAATTATTATTTTAATACACATTTAAAATTGAGATATGTTAAATTAGATTAATTACAATAAATTAATTATTTATTTATGTAAGTTGTAAAAAAAAGAAATTTCTATTTAAATAAATAGGGTTAAAGTAAGATATTTACATTTACCTTCATTAAGATGGAACATTTTCAAAAATAACAAAAATTTAAATAAAATAAAAATTGATTAATTAAGTGTGATAAATAAATAATTTGAAAAATAATAATTTGTCAATTTATGGATAAAATTTAAATTAAAATTTGTAAGTAAGTAAGTATGTATGTATGCATTATTTTTCATTAATTTATTTTTATTTCAGTTTTTGTTTAATTTTATTATTTATCGGTTTAATATTATTTATTATTTATCTATTTAATGTTATTTATTTTTTATTTTTTTTAATTGTATATATTAATTTATTTTAGTATTATATTTTATCATTTTTAAATGAGCATAGAGAGCAACAGATCGAATCAACTAGATGAGCGTTTAAGGTAGGTACCTGTTAATTAAAAAATACTAATTATATATTTTAATATAATATTATCATTTTAAAAATAGAATTTCTTTTTTCAAAGGCATTTTTATTTGTTTTGACAATCCGCATGTTTATTTCACCATGCAATTTTGTGTGAATTCAAAAACTTAATCAAAATTTAGAGAAAAATCAGATTGTTAAAAACTTATGGGATTCTCATTGTGTCGTTCGTTTTATCCGAGATTAAAATATATTTTTCTCTTTATTTATAATTAAGCTCCACACTTTCTTTTTCTTTTTTTGTTTTATCAATTTTATTACTTTTTAATTAATTATTACAAAATTAGTAAAGTGTAGGGGAAATAAATTCCATTTGTGACAGAAAATTTCAAATTTTCTAATTTTTAATTGTAGAGGAAAGTTAATCAAATTCATAATCAATAAAGTTAGAAATATTAGGAAAGGAAAAAAGATTTTTATAATTTTTTAAATTCAAAAAGATAAGAAAAATTAAAAGTACAAAGACGAAATATTAAATATTTGTTTCGTTGCTTTTTTTCCTAATTGAAAGTGGCTGCAGATTTCATAGTTTTTAAGGCATAAATATTTTCAATATCCCAAGCCGTTGCATGCATTCATTTCTTGATGATAATGAATGAAGTTTTTAAATCACGAATCATTTTATAGAGAAAATTAATTTGAAATAGATGAGGTAAATCGAAAATAATTGCAAAGGTGATAACCCCATTCTATTAAAACCTCTATAATTTGATAATAGTTCTTAAAATAGTTATAGTAAAATATGAACTATAGAAGCTCGGAAGATCACTTTAGATATCTTGTGATGAGGATAGATAATTTGATTTGAAGAGAAATACTTATCATGCAATCGCTTCCAAGAGAGGAGTCGTTAACAGTTTATGTGTGAATCATGATAGGTGAATTTAACTATTCATTTATCATGAAACATACTCTGCTCTATCGGTCATCTCAATGAAGTCCTCCGCTAGCTACTTTTCAATCTAATTTCCATTCCAAAGCTAAAAAATATATTAGAAGTATTTTTTATTAGGTAACTGACAATACGCCACAGAAGGAAAAGATAAAAGAAAATAAAATAAAATTAATAAATAAAGGACTAAATAAAATAAAAAAATGAAAGCAAAACAAATAAATAACTACTTACAGATAGACAAATCCATACCTACAAATAATAAAAAAGATTATAAAATAAAACAAAAACATTAAAAATAAATACATTTAATAAAGCAAAATAACAATTAAATGAAAATTGATTTGATTTTTACAAATACATGAAAGTATTTTCATTATTCTTAATTATTTAATTTTTTTATCAATTAAAGAAAATAATATTTCAGCTAGTTTATTTTAGAGAAGTAAACAATTATTTAAAATGAGGAAATTAACTTTCTAAAAAAGATATATTTTTATAAGAATTTGACTTGAATTGAATGAATAACGGAATAAATGTTATAATTAATGAAGATTATAAAATATTTATGGTATTTAATTTAATATCTTCCTTCTTAATTAATCTTTTATTTATTTATTATCTATCTATATCTACTCATATCTAGCCATACCATCATACCATGATCTCATTCATATTTTAATTTCGTTTTCACTCTAAAGAAAATTTTTAAAGATATAATGACAATTCTTTTACTGAAAAAGGTTTTAGGATAAAATAAAACTGTAGTGTTTGCATAAAATATTTAGATTATTCGAGGGAAAATTTAATTTTTAAGAGACCAATTATAATTAGAGAAGGATAGTTTTTAGAAAAAAGTACTCTAAATAAATTATAATTTTGGATTAAATAACACAATTTCTAGATGAGAAATATTTATGATTACAATTATAATAATTTAAAATTAGTTATTAAAGGTAAGAATAAATAATTCTATCTAAAATTCTTGTATGAAGTTATTTTTAAAAATAAACTCCTTCATAATTTTTAGATGAATTCTTCATGATTTATTATTAAATTTATTTAGCTATTACTTTGTTTTTTTAGATCTCTATTAATTAATATAAAAAAAGAAATGTTAAAAAGAAAGGTATATAATGAAATTATTGTTAATTGAAGTTATAAAATATAAAAATAAATTGAATAATATAATACTTAATGAAGATTAATTGCATTTCTATTATAATAATAATCATTTTATTAAATTAAATTTATGTTAATATTTTAAAATATTTTGTATTGTCTTCATTTGTATTTTAAAAATATATTTTACAAAGCATTCATATTGATAAATTCCTATTAGTAATCAATTTCTTGTAAAACTTCAGAATATTTGTTCATGAATTCTTCGTGGCTTGATATTGAATTGGTGAATTCTTTGTTGACTACTTTATTTTTTTAGTCATATCTATCATACTTTAATTCATTTACACCAACTGGCTTCTTTTTAAGCTAAATAGCCCGAAAAATATATTTAAGGACACTATCATTTTTAGAGTAACAATTATATAATTTATGACTAATGACATCAATTAGATTTGCTTCTTTTATAGTTTAACTGCAAGCAACTCCTCCCATTAGTATTACTGATGCAATCATACTGTTAGTATTATTTTTATCAATTAATTTTTTATATTCTATGAGAAGTTCTTGTATTACATGTGTACCCAAACTAAATCCTATTAAAGAAATTGAAGAATTAGGAAAGAAATGTCCATTGTAAATTAATTAAGCAAGATATTTTCCACAAGTAACAGCTTCATTAGAAGCTTTTGAGAATAAATTATCTTAAGTTAAGTTGAAAAGACTTAAGGCTTTAAAGAACTTTCCAACAGGAGAAAAAAAGGCTAATAAGTGATATTTAATTGAATCTATGAGCTATTTTTCTGTTTAACTATTATATTATAAAGCATAAACCTCACTATTTGGGTATAATTTTCCTAAGTTCTACCATTTTAATTGTTTATCATCTTCTTATGATGTAAAACCACTTATAGCTATAATTATATGTCTTGATCTGATTTAAGGCGGAGAAACTCTAACTAAATAAAGTGAATCTGGGATTTTAATATTTATTGAGTGCTTTAGTAAAGAAAATTTTTAATGAAAAGCATCTTCAAGCTATTTATAATATTCTTTAGAGTAATCAAAGTTTCTTTTCAATAGAAACTCAATGCTTTAATTTTCATTCTTATTGATTTCAGATTTTCTTTCACTCTTATAATGTTAATTATTTTCTTCAAAATATGAATCTAGATAATTGAAGAATAGTGGTATTTCTTTTATTAATCCTAATTGTAAATATAAGGATTCAACAACTCTTGATTTCAGATCGGAGAAAAATCCTAAGTAAGGGAGAATATCAATAGTGATCTAATCTTTGTCTTTCTTGACCTCAATATTAGTTACTAACATATAAATTTGCACAAGTAAAAGATAGAATTTATCCTTATCCTCTAATATTGATTTTAGATAGTTAATAAACTTTGTTGCATTTTCTGATACTCTAAACTCTTTCTTGTTTTTTAATTCTGAAAATTCTTAAATTTATGAATTCTCAATTGCGCTCAAAATATTCATATCTGACTCTTGTATTAAACCGAAACTAGACAAATAAAATAAAAAGTTTATAACTTAGAATCTCTCTTAATCGTTTCTAACTTTAAAATTCTCAATTAAAAGATATAAAAGATATTTCTCTTATTCGCATTACTAAAATGGTAGTGAGAAAATCTTATTCTTAATCCTATTCATTATTTAGATAAATAATGTTTAGTATTCCTCTAATAATTTTTGTTTAAATACAGCTATTTATTGTAGATAATAATCTTCAGCTTTTTTGAGAGTTTATTACAATTATTTTTCAATCAAAAGATAAAATATAGGTTGATTAGTTTTATACTAATCCTATAGTTCCTCAGTATATAACTTGGATATAAAAAGCTTTAAGCTATTCTCAGAATTCTACAAATCAGATTATAACTTATCATTTACTTTAGGCAGCTCTTTATTAACAATTTCCATAATATATAATAATTTGTATTATTCCTATTCATTCAAAAAGCTTGATATGTCGTTATCCAATTCTTCATAATTTGTTTTGAAAATTCTGTAAATTAGATTATCTATTTCCATCTTAGTTTCTTCCATCTAGACTCTATATTCTTTACTAGAAAAATTTAAATTCTCAAACATTACATCAACCTACTCATGTAGAGCCGAAGAAAGACCTATCATGAAGTAATTAGTATAGTTAAATTCACTCTTTTCTCTAATATCCTATAAATATTAAGGGTTTTTTATTTAATCAACTAAAACTGAAATAACTTTTTCTGCTGAAGGCTAAGGGAATTTAGCTTTTATTTCTTAGATAGCCCTTTTGAAATCAACTCTAAAATTTATTTTTGAAATGGGGTGTGTAAGTTAATCCATCCAATACTTTTTTATCTCGCCTATTTAGACAAATGCTTGTTAGCCAATTAGAGAGCTTATAATTCTATCTCTCATATCTTAACTTAGGTCAGCATTAACTCTACCTTTAACTATCTGATCAACTATTTGGCAGATATCTTTAAAATCAACAATTCTCTTTAATTTTTTTATTTGATTGTTAACAGATTTCTCGCATTCTTTGTATTCTAGTTCTAATATTCTTTGAAGGTTCTCAAGATTCTGCAAATTTTATTAACTAGCCATTTTTTTCTCAGCTATTATTGTTAGTATTGAATCTATTATTTTTATCAAATTAATATATTTCTTAATTTTTAATTTATTGTTTAAGATAAATTATCTGATGCATCTACTTCAATTAGGTCTAAAGCATTATCTAAACTTTATTAGAATATTAGATTATCTATCTAATGTATTAGACAGCAAGATATCTGTTTTATTTGAATTTATATATTCGAAACAAATTTAAGAGATGTTTTAAAGCAAAAAAATATTTTTAGTTATCTACAATCAGCGAAAAAATAAATATCTTTTAAACTTTCAATAATAATTAGATCCATTTTTAAGATTCCTTAAGAAATAAATTATTGAATTATTGTATTTATCAAAGGTATTCTTAAATTATTATTATCATAAATGAGTTTGAATATTATTTAAATAGAATGATATTATGTTATTTTTATTGAAAGTAAACTAATAAATATCATTTTATTCAATTATAGCTTAAAATAGCCCATTCAATGATTCAAAGTATTTCGGAATTTTACAAAGTTTAAATAAATAAAGTAAGTTGATGAGCGATTTTAAAAGATTATTAATAATATTTAAATAAAATATACAAATATTGATGTTCAATATGGGGTAAAATATATCCTCCTTTATTTTATTTGAGTTAAAGATATCAAAATTTTAAAAATAATTTTTTAAGATGGAGGAGATTTATTAAGTCAGAAATAGTTTATTATTTTTTAAATATATTCATTTTTTTTAATGAATTTGTTAATCTATTAATAAATTTAATTCTTATTTTTATATTCTTAAATCTATTCACTTTTTTTAAAACAAACAAACAAGCAAGTATTATTAATTTATATTCATCAGTCAAATAATAAACTAAAAAAATGTTAATCATTTAACCTACAACTATATAGTTTAACATCCAAGCTAGTATTCATTTTTATATTTAAATATAATATTAATTTATTAATAGTTAAGCCAAATAAGAGCTAATCTTTTAATAATATAAATCATCTACATCATATTTTCAGTTGCAGCTATGTTACATTAATATGTACTGCACGCATTTTATTTACAAACAAAAATATTCATCAAGAATTTACTTTTCATCACCACATTTTAATTAATGGATATTTCTTCATTTAAATATTATATACTTAATGTTTAAATCAATCAAACTTCCAACAGTTTTTGAAATTAGGTTAATAAATTATTACTTAAGTTGAAACCTTATAAACAGATGTAACATAATAATTTCAAATAGATTCTAGACTCTAACAATTTAGATGTTCTTAAAAAAATATGTTAAAGTCAAGATAATATATTAAAAGAGTATAAAAATAGAGTTTCAAAAAATAAACTATTATTAAGAAAACTCAATCAGTGTAAATTCAAAATTAGTATCTTTAATTGAATTGATTGATCTATTGTTAAAGAATTTAACCTTTTTTTCAAAACAAGAGTAAGTTTAATTTCCATAATTTATATCAAGTGCTCTAGTTTACAAAATTATTTATGATTAAGAAGCAACAAAGAAAATTTTCATTTGACTTAGAAAAGAATTTGTACTCATCTTTTTATTTGACTGAAATATGGAAGAAGGAAATAAAATAAGTAGAAGAAGAAAGTCTCTGTTAGGTTTACATTTGTATTAAAATATCTAACATAATTTCGAAATTTAAATGCTAATATTATAATATAGAATCTATTAACTTTAATGAATATTAATCTCTTATAAGCTTTGAATAAAGCCCAAAATGTGAATATTTACTAGTTTATTCATATAATTATCCAACTAATTCTTAAAATAAAAAATTAATAATTTAAGTATATTTTTATTTAAACTTTTAAAGTATATTTTGCAAATAAATAACATAAAAGCATAGACCTATCATTTAATTGTGATATAAAAGGATATTTATGTATGGGTAAAGTTAGTTGATCAGAACAAAAATCTTTATCTGTAAATTGTAATTAAAGTGTACAATTTATATTTGGTTAATTGGCTGATAAAAGAAATATCAAATGATTTAAAGAATAAGAATCTTGAGTACCTTTTATTAAATTAAACATATTAATTATCATTTAATTTGGTGTAAAAAGTTATTTGTCTTTAAAAATAGTAGATAGGAAGATAAGTAGGTGAGAATCAACCAATCAACTTAAATTTAGAGCAAGTTACCACTAAAAAGACAAAATGAATAACATTATTTCTCAATAATAAAATCAACAATAGCAACAAGGGAAAAAGCTAATGCTCCCGTCTCTCACAAAAAACTCTTCTAAGGATAGTACTCGTAAAGGAGAGGATACTTTTGCTGAAGAGAAGATGAAATAATAACTCAGAAATTTAGAAAAGTTTTTTTTAAAGAAATCTAATGAATCAGCAAAACAATAAGAAAAGTAGCAACCCACACCACTTTAAAGTAATAAATTCTTCTTAAATGTAAAGATAATTATATTTTATTTAGATATTAAAAAGAAAGATGAGCGAGAGAAGATAGAGAAGGTAGAGGAGATTAGAAAGGATTCTTAAATTGACAATTAAGAGGTTGATACAAGCAATACATTCAATCAGATAGGATTAAGCATATAGCAAAAAAAGATGACATAATAATTAAAAAGATTGGAAAAATATACAAGTTAGCCAATTTTAACAAATAGCTAAAATAGCAATAAAAATCCATCTCCCTTAAATGGCAATTTGAATTAGAATAGTAGCTCAATTTCAAATGCCAATTTCAACCAGAACAACAACAACAATAATAATATCAACACTAACAGCAATAATATAAATTAAAATAATAGTAATTATACTAATAATAACCCTTACAACAATAGCATCATTTTTGATAGTGTTGGCTAAAAAAGAGATATCAGAAGAATTTCAAATTAAAATAATAACTACAACAATTTTATTAACACCTATCTCTCTTGCTTTAATGGAGAGAATTTTACTCAGTTCATTAAAAAGTATGACAAAGGTAATAAAAAATTTAACTAATATTTGAATCACTTTTTTTAGTGTTATTTAAGTATTGAAAGGCATTTATTTTTCTATTAACTTTTACAAGTATTAAAATTTTTTGAATAAACGTAGTGCTTGCTTTCTTTTTTCAAAATAGTTTGTCATTTGATCTAATTTCTACTTTGTTACACGAAATTTATTTTCAGAATTAGATTTGCTGCTTATTTTGCTTGATTAATCAATTTCATATATTTTTTCTTATCTACAATCTTTTAATTTATAATAATAACAGATTCACTGACAGTTTATGATTGCTTCATGAATTTAAATCCTTAGATACCTTTCCACATTACTTCTGAAAATAAGAGAAAGATTAGAAATTTAATAGAACGCTATAAAAACATTAATAAATAATTTAATAATTCAGCATTTCGATATGAAAGAAATGTTATGTTTAAAGAAAAGAATTTTAAGATATTTGATAAATTTCATAATCTTTCAGATAAAGATAAATTCAATTTAATAAGAATGGGAAACTTTCCTTCTCTAAAACTATTTCCCACTGTTTCTACTTTAAAATATGAAATTGATGATAGTGCTATTTTATTTGACTCTAAATTTGAAAGTGGGAATCTTCGTAGAGTTTACAAGGTAAATTATTATAAAATTCTATATCAAAAATTATTAACAAATAATTCCACTAAGATTTTAGTATAGTGTGTCAAATCAGTATCCTAAATTTTATTTTTTAAGATAATAAATTCATTATTTTTTTAAATAATAACGCTTATTAACAATAATTAGGTTGCTGAGAACGAATATAATCTTATCCTCGAGTTTGATTCAGGAGTAATTTTAATATTTTTAAAAAATTATTAAAATTTATTTTTAATTTTATTTATGTAAAGACTGATCATTTTACTTAATGGTACTTTTTTCGAACCCTAAATATAAAAAAAAGTAGGAATTTATTATTATTAGAAAGAATATTTTATTCATTATGATTTTATAATTAATTTTTAAAATTAAAATAAAAAGATACTAAAGTAAAATTTAATATTGTGAATCTATATAAAGAGAGGAGTTTATACGAAAAAGGTTTAAGACCTGTTGTTTTTTCTTAAAAATCTTTTGAAGAAAAAGGAGAGAAATGGCACAGAGATTGTGAAAATATTTAATATAGTCGTAATGAATTCAAGAGGATAAATTTCAGTAATATGATAAGCAGCAATAATATATTTATATACTAACAATTAAATCAGAATAATTAATAATAGAATAATAATAACTCAATAAATAATACTTAATAGAACAATGCTTAAAATTTAAATAATAATAATAATTTAAATTATAATTCCAATAACACAAATAATACCAACAATAACAACAGCAATAACAACAACAATAATAATAATAAGAAAAGGAATAACTACAGAAATAGTAATATGCCTCCAGTTTATTATAGCACACTTTCATTCACCTATACTTACAAATATGATGATGATACTGTTTATTTTGCTCATTCTGTTCCATACACTTACTCCAGCCTCACTCATTATCTATCTAAATTACATTCTCATTAACCTGTTCATTAATTCTATAAAATTGATTCTTTAACTACAACATTGATTGGTAATCATTAATTAATTAATGAATTTTAATAAAATGTAAAAATAAATACAATTTAAATTTATATAAAATAGGAAATAAAATATTTTGCATAACTATCACTGAAAATATAAATGAGCCAGAGAAAATTCATGTATATTTAAATTTAATAAATTTCCATTTTTATTGTTATTATTTATTATATATAATAGGAAGAAAAAAAAGAAGTTGTTATTTGTAGTAGAGTCCATCCAGGAGAAACAAATGCTTCTTGGATTATGAAGGGGATGTTAGATTTTTTACTATCTGATCATGAAGTAGCTGCTAACTTAAGAAGAAAATTCATTTTTAAAATGATCCCTATGCTTAACCCAGATGGTGTTAGATATGGAAACTATAGATGTTGCTTATTTGGAAATGATTTGAATAGGAAATGGAAGAAAGCATTAGAATATATCCATGCTCCTATTCACTCAGTTAAAGAATTATTAAAGAAAATTTAATAAAGTTCACAATAAGAACCATCTGAAGATTCCTCTACTACTGCTTCTTAATCTAGCTCTAGTTAAAGCTTCAAAGCAAATAAAAAAATAGAGTTATTTTGTGATATTCATGGGCATTCTAAATCAATGGGTGCATTCATTTATGGCTGTTAGTATAAATCAGAGGATGAAACTCAAGAATATTTATTCAAAACAAATACTCAAAAAGAAGTTAATAATTCTATAAAAGTATTTCCATATCTTTATTCCTAAAGAAAAGACTATTTTAGTTTTGAAAAGTGCTCATTTGCTGTCTAAAAGGATAAATTAGGAACAGCTAGAATAGTTGGTTTCTAAGAGTTATCAATTCTAAAATCTTATACATTAGAATGCTCTTTCTTAGGTTTTAAAAACCCATAAAGTAAATTAAATTTTATTTTCAAAACAAAATTTTCTTTTATTTATTATAAGCAGATGTCTGAAAAAGTTAATAATTCTAAATGTTTCAATTTAGATGTTAAAAGCTAAGGCATCATTTTTTAAATTAAAAATTTAATCTATAAAATACCCTCCAATCCACTTTAAGTAAATTGAAACTTTATTTATTTTTAAATAGTAAATGGGTAAATAGAAGATAATCTATTAGAAATGAAGGAAGAGGATTTTGAAGAAGTAGGAAGAGAGTTTTTGATAACTCTTTATATGACTACTGAAAAGGATATTATGAAACAGACAATGGATTTATTTACTTTCAAAGATTAATAAATTAATAATACTTAAATATTAATGGAGGATTTACAAAAAAGAATAAAAACTAATGAACCTTTTGAAATGAACTTGCCTCAATTTTTGATTACAGGGAGTAATTTCAGATAGAATGATAAATCAAATGTTTAGTTTTAAAAGAAAAATTCTATATAATTTACTCATAAATCAGTAATACAAGAAAATAATGAAAATAATAGCAATTAACCAAACTCTAACTTAGTAGAGAATAATAGTAATTCAGCCAACATTCCTAAAGCAATTTCCATATAAAAGAAAAAATCATTTGGATTTATTCCAGAAGTAATAAATTAAAGCTAATAAGATTATTTAACTGAAAGAATAAAAAGCTTACAATAAATTAAGAGCTAAAAATCTATCGATCAGGTATAAATTAACTCTCCTGAAGGAATTATAAATAAAAACAAACAAGAGAGTAATCAAGTTAATAATAGTTAATCTTATAGCTGGAAATAAGATTTAGATTTAATTAACAACTAAAAAAAGAGGTAAAGTTAAGATCCTCTTACTCGTGATTACTTAAGCTATAATTTCTTAGCTCAATAGTTACACCAAGGGCAAAGTAAATAAGAGAATAAATTGAAAATAAATTCATTAAGTAATAGTAAAACTTATGATAGATTAAATAGTTAGGATAACAACTAGAATTAATTAAAACTAAGCATTTAAGATAGCAGCCTAAAAAATATTATTAATATTACATCTATAGGCTTAAATTCGCCTTTGAGACCATCCTTAAATTCAATTAAAAACAGTCATAAAAAGTAAAATAGTTTTGAATAAAATGAAAATGGATAAGACTCTAAAAGAAATTCTGTCAAACCCAATTAAAATAATCAATAGATTAATAACAAGCTAATCTCTAGTGTGGGATAAAATATAAATATTAGCTAGATAATAATGCCTCCAATTGATTTATCAAGTAATTAGCCCACTCTATAATCTCAATTAGAGTAGTCATAAACTAAGAATAAAAATAAAAATTAAGAATAAAGTGATAGAAAAGGAGTAAGTATTCATCTTTCTAGCCCTTAAAAAAGGACAATAAATTCAATTCACTTATCTAATATAAATATGCCATTAATTTTCAGTCCTAACTAATAATCTAGATAAACAGTGACTTTACCAATCATAGATAACTAACTTAGTGATAGAAGCCACTTAAACTAATTACCTAATATCGATCATTTTGCAACAGTAAATGATGTAGATAGTATACTAAAAACTAGAAACGATGAAAATACTTTTTAATTTAGAGATTACAATATTTCCATTAATCATGGAAATACTACCTCATCAATAGTTGGATAAAATCAACCTAATGAACAGCAGCTACACTTACCTAGATTTGATAGTTCTAAGAAATCTACTGACAGGAAGTCAATGGTTATTTCATCAAGTTCAAATTCAATAAGTCGAAAAGCGATAGATAATAGTGGTATTATTATCCAACAACCTAATCAATAACATTATAAGAAGAATTATCTAAGCACCCTAAGTATCAATAATCCAAATTAAGTTTATTAAAAAGAGTTTACTACTATCTTCCTTAATCAAACTTAAAGTAACACGAATAAATGTCAAATAAGTGGAGGAGGTAATTTGTTAAAATCAAATATTTCTTCAGTAGAGAATTAGTTGCTTTCATGTGATTCCCCTAATTTAATAAATAACTAATATAGTAATTAATAATAATATTTAACTAAAGTATAAAATATATCAAGTCACACAAACCCTTTAAATAGAATGTAATATCACCAATAACATTATTTTAAAAAGAATAGGACAAATATTTAATTAGGAAATCAAAATGTTTAGTCTACTAAATAAAACTCAAATGTAAATTGCAAATCACAATAAAATCTTTTGGAATAATCTTAATTAAAAAACGACCTAATAACAATTTCGCAAATACCATCTATCTCTAAATCTCAAACAAAGAAAATATCTAATCAATTAATGGAATTAGAAACAGTCTAGTCTACCTTATCTTAAAATAGTAAAATACCTATTTAGAATACATCTAAATCATAATCTCTAGTATTATAGCACCCTTATTTGCAAACAGCAGGAGATAAAAAATAAAAGAAAGAAAATTAGATTCAGCTTCAGCCTGAATACCCTTATAACTCTAATTCTAATGCAACTCCTAGCCACAAGAGATATTAAGATAGCGAAAATAGCGCAAAGAGTACAAACACTAATCAAAATGATAAAAAAAACTGAAGAATCTGATAAATCTAAATAGTGTGATAATAAAGAATAAAAAAATAAATACAGTAAGCTACGTTATTTTGGCCCCCCCCCCTACTATCATTTTATTATGGCCCCCCTCGCGTCTTACATTCATTTTTTTTTGGCCCCCCCTATTTTTTTTTTAGATCTATTTTTCACTGTATTTAACATATTTGCATGAAAGAAAAAAAAATTTTTTATTCCCTACATTCAAAAAATTTTGGCCCCCGGGGCGAAAATAGGGGGGGGCCAAAATAACGTAGCTTACTGTATGTAAATAGGATATATAAATAGATAGTCTTTTTTAATAAGTTTATTTATACTAATTAAAATTATTCTATGTGCTACAAATACACTATCAACCTAGGGAAATAAAAAATGTTTAATCTTTTAAAAGATGGTTGAAAATAATATGATAATTATAAAAACATAAAATAAATCTTCATAATAAAATAAAAATAAGATCAAAAGAAATAGTGATAAAGTAGTAAAACCTCTAACTGTATATTATAAAGAGATAATAATTACTTAATTTACCTTAAAGTTACTGAGCTTATATATCAATATTTTCATTTTCAATAAAATTTTATAAATTTATAAAAAATAATTATCTATTCTATCTATCTATCCTTCCTTCCTTTTCTTCATATTTATTTTGTTTTATAGTACTTCTCTCTATTAATCAGTAATTATATCAAAATATATTGTTAACACTCTAATCCATATTATACCACTCTCATTTGATATTTTTTAAGGTTTATTTCATATTCTTAACTTACTAGCTAACTCAACAACTATATTTAATTTTAATATTTTTTATTTTTCTTCCTAATTTATTAATAATAAATAAATAATAGGTTTAAATAAATTTTTGTGTGAGAGAAATCTAATATAAAATAATTTAAACCTTAATAAGATTTTTATATTTCTTTTATTTATATATTTCTTTCTGATAAAGTGAAATTTAATTATTTGAAGAGAAAAAATGTTTATCAATTTAAAAATCAATATCTTCATTTTTTAAAAAGCTTTGAAATATCTTACTTCATCTTAATCATCTTAATAATGAGAATTTTTATTCATAAATGAATTGAATTTTAAAATCTCCCTGCTTTTAGAAATAATATAAAATAATTAAATTGGCAATAGATTTAAAATAGAATGAACTTTTTTATTTTTTGAAAATCTATTAAATAATAATATTTAGTCAATTTTAAAAAACATTATCAACTAAAATAATATTCTTTTTAATTGAAATTCATAAATTTTTAACTTTATTTCTTGTGAAGTATATCGTTTTACACATTTCTCTATAAATTCAATCTAAACAGAGTTAGGATAGATGTTAGTTAATAAGAAAAAACATAATTACAACAAAATTAGTTTATAGTATTTTGCTATTTTAGTTTTAGATAATATTTATGGTTGATATTTTATCAATCAATATAATTTATAAAATAATACTGTGAATACAATCTAAGTAATTTAATTTTTTTATGCTTAACGTATTTATTTTTTCAAAACTTCAGTTGTTTAAAATACAATTAATCAGACTTAATTATCTCATAAACTACTTAATTTACAAATTAGCATTTATATCTCTTTTGTCATAGTCTATTTTAATTAAATTAATAAATTTGGATTAATTTTTGATAATTTCTTATGTTATTATTAACTCATATTGAAATAGTAAAAGCGTTATGGAAAATTTTATAATAAATTAAAATATACAAAATAAATTATTAATAAAAACACTTGAATATATCTAACATAACAAACTTATATATTTCTATTTTATTTAAAGTTCAATCAATTTCAACATAACTCTTTTATTCTTAAAAACCAAAATTTTTATCCTTCTCCATAAATTATAATTAATATCTTAAAAATAAAAAAGTAAATTGCTATACTAAAAATGAAAAATATTGCTATTACATTCTTAATCATCTGCATTGTTGCCAGCTTTTCCTAAGCATAGAACAATACTAATTCTAATCAGATCCTTCAAGAAGTTTATGGAATCTCTAGTTCTATTTAAAATCTCTCAGGTTAATCTGTTTGCAATACAGTTAATATCCCTTAATATGATGGTGTATCTCTCTCTGGTTATTTAAATGTTGGTATTACAAACTCTGCTTCAGCTATCGGATTTATTTTTCATGGAGCCAAAGGGCGTAAGGCTTCAGAAATTGTAAATATTCCTACTATTATCTGGGTTGATGGTGGCGCTGGAAAAGGTTCAGTTGGAACAGATTTACTTTAGCTTGGCCCTCTTACTTTCTAACTTAATGCTGATAAAACCTTCTCCTTCACTAAAGTAGATTACCCATGGTCAGATAGTTATAATCTTCTCTTTGTTGACTAACCAATTGATGTTGGTTTTTCTGTTGCTGCTAATTCTAATGATATTCCTACTAATATGGATTAAGTCGCTCAATAATTTAGTAATGCTCTAAATGAGCTCTTCTTTACCTCTCAAGGTTGTTTCTTTAAATTTAGATTAAATACTGCAAAATCCCCAATTTTTATTTATGGTTAAGGAAAATTGGCAGCAAAATATATTGCATCAATTGCAGAAAAGATTGTTAAAGATGGAAATAAATTTAACTTACTAGGAGTTGGTATTTTAAATTCAGTCGTTTCACCTATATCTGTTATTGATGCTGTAGCAGATTACACAATAGACTAAGGATTAGTGACTTAAGATCAATAATTAGTTGTTTAAAATAAGATTTAAGAATTTAAGACTTAAATATAAAATAAATAAATAGATTAAGCTTAATAAAGTTATGATGGTCTCTTTTCAACTTTAACCCAAGCAGGAATAAATATTTATTAGATAGATGGAATTAAAAAGGAAAGTGCTGATTTTGCAACTCTAATTAAATCTCAATAGGGAAAAGATATTTATAAACTTGATAGAAAAGAGTTTTCTAATAATTCAGACAAAATTAATTCATACTTTTCATTAGAATTAATGAAAGAAAGCCCCATCAGCAAATTTGAATACCTTCTCTCAAAAAATATTAATGTCTAAGTAATAGCTGGTGATAGAACTTTAATTGTTCCTTATACTTCTCAGATGAAATGGATCAACTAATTAAAATGGACTGAAACTCTTAATTTTTAAAAATAATTAAATAAAATTGTGAGAAATAAAGATAGAGTAAAATTGGGAACTTCATAAAAGTATAAGAATCTTTTCTTAGATATTGTTTTTGGGGCTGGTTACTAAATTGCTTAAGATCAACCTTAAAGTGTGAAGTATTTCTTAGATAAGGCTGTTTAAAGTGCTTTGTTGAATAAAATCGATACTGTTATCGATGGTAATAAACCAGTAAGTAGTTCTACCTCTTCTCTTTTAATTTAATATGCAGTTTGCATAATCATTTTCATAATCTATTGAAAAATTATTTTATTCTGTATGATTATTAAACAATTATATGTATAAATATTTTATCTTCTAATACTTTTAACTTTATAATTCTCATTATTTTAAAGGTAAATCAGAGAATATGAGAAGTATGTAATATTTAATTTAAAATTAAAGAAAAATAATAACTCTAAACTGAAATGATAAAGATACTATCATCAATTTTAAATTTATACTCAATTATATATTAAATAATAAATTTAATCAATCAATCAATCAACTTTAAATAAAGTGAATTGATATTTGAGTAATTCTTACTTTATATGGATTTATCTTATAAATATTTCAAGATCAAAAATAACTCAAAAAAGAAAGCAATTATTTTACATCTAAAAACATAAATAAAGTATTTTACAAAACATATACCTTAAATCCTCATTAATTAACTCCAATTATTTGAAAATTGTGTTTTTATAATATTTTTTAATTATTTGTGTTAATTAAATTTGGTGTTAATTTAAGAGGATTTTCATAATATTGAAATCAATTAATACTTGTTTTTATTCATTTCTATTGTAAAAATTTATAAATTATAAATTGGGTATAAAATTATGATTGAATAGTGGTTAGAGGTTACAGATTAAAAAGTGGTAAATACTGTTTTTATTTATAAAATGAAATGAAAAATAATTATTTTTAATAAAAGTTTTAATAAGTCCAAAAATAATAAGTAACTAAGCTATCCTTGAGTTATTAGTAAATATTTACTTAGGTGATCAAAATTTAAAGAATTTTAAAATAGAGTAGGCTAACTTAATGATAGTAGTATATAAGAGCTAGGATAAGACATTGGATCCTGTATTTAGCTGTAATCACTCTACCTTAAGTTATAGTTAAAATTTATTCATTTTTTGTTTATATTTTAATCATTTTTATATAATTATATGAACATATTCTTTATTAAAATAAAAAACTATTTATTTTATTACTAAAGATAAAATAAACTTGCAAATAAAGGAGCCATAGAGCTAGGAATTGCACTTGGAAAATGCCATAACTTAAGATCTTTAATTCTTAATTTAACGTTGATTTTATATAAAATTAATTATTATTATTAAAATACTTTTGATCAATTAAAAATTAAACAGATAAATTATGTATTCAATTATTCAAAATTATTAAAAAAGTTTAAATTCTATTAAAGAATAAGGTGCATTCGATTTAGGAAGTGGGATCAGTTAATTAACTAATCTTGTTAATCTAAATATAAATTTATGGTAAATAGGATTTGAGTTGTTAAATTATATTATAAAATAAAATATTCATAAAATAATCTTAGTGATAACTCAATAGAAATATATGGAGCATAAAAGTTAGGTTAAAGTATTGGAAACTGCATAAACCTATAATCTTTATATTTAAACTTATTGTAATTTTTATTGAACATAAATATTTCGATTAAATAAATTATATAATTTGAGCAAGTATGAATAGATAGATCATCTATAAAAAGAAAAGAAAATGAAAAATTTTAATAAAAAATATATCAAACAATTAACAACTAAGACAACGTCTATTCATAAAATTCATTTAATTTTGAGCATTAAAATATAAATAATTATTGTTTCACTTTAATTTTAACTACTTTTCATTTATATATATAAGCATAATCGATCTACATATTCATATTTGAATTTAATTAAATTACTTTTTTGAAATTAATAGTAAAAATTCTATTGGGAATGCTGGAGTATCAAAATTAATACAAGGGATAAGCAATTGTTCTAATTTAGTCAGAATGAATCTTAAGTTGTGGTAATAATATTTAAAATTTTTATTAAATTATGATTTTTTAAATTATTATGTTTTAGTGAAAATAACATTGGTGATTATGGTTCCATAATCATTGGATAAGAATTAAATAAATCGAATCTCCTAAAGTTTTTGTCTTTAAATCTATAGTAATCTATAAATTATTTAGGTGAATGTTAAAATATATTTTAGTTAAAAATTAACAGTAGAAATTTTATAGGCTCTCAAGGTGCTATTGAGTTAAGTAAAGGAATAGGAAGATGTTTTAATTTAGAATATCTACACTTGAATCTTTCGTATTAATTATTAAACAATCAAATAGTAATTCAAATATTAATTTAGAAATAATTCAATAGAAAATGAAATTGTTAATGAACTTTTCTAAAATATTCTTTAATGTACAAGAATAAGAACTCTTATAATTGATCTTTCGTAAAAAAATAATATCAATCTATCAATTAGTCAATAAACTTTTATTTTAAATAAATTTAAAATTAAGTGGGAATACACTTAAGATAGCTAGAATTTTAGAATCAATTAATAAACTTGTTTTTACATTTAAGAAATTGTATTTCCTAACCCTTTTTATGGAGTAAATCTATTTGACATATAATAATATTAGTTTCATTGATTACTAATAAAAATATAGATTCTATACTATGTAGAATATAGATAAGATAAACCTAAGAAAGATCTAAAAAATTGGAAAAAGATTAGTGCAGTTTAATAAAGAGAATGTTATGACAGATGATAAATGGGATATCAAATATTTATTTTAACACTTAAGTGAAGATTGAAATAATTTTTTTATATCTACCATCAATTTTAATTTAAGATAAATATCTTAAATCATCATGATGTACACCCACCTTCCACCTTCTTATTTGAAAATCTAATTTGAGGTATTATTAAGATACTTTTTTTAAAAAGATATAAACCTAGGGGAACCTTAATATTTGAAGAATTATAGTAATAACTAATTATATTTATGATGTATGTAAGCATAATTACTAAATATCTATTCATTAACCTTTATTTAATTCATATTATTGTTTATTTCATTTAAATCTTAGAATTCTATCATATTTTATTATTATTCTCATTGCTATTTGTCAATACTTTTAGAATTATAAACACTGTAAAAATATATCAGGAAGTTTAATGATATAAGTATTTGAAAAAATAAAAAGAATTTAGCAGAAATTGAATCATAGATAAAATACAAAATATAAAAATAAAATGAAAAAAATAATTAAAGATTATAAATCTTTAAGAAAAAATTCATAAAAAGTTATCAAAGTCTAGGAGTTCTCATAAGAACAAATTCTTCAGAATAAGAAGGATGAATGGCTACAGTATTGTCAAAATCTTCTTTAATAGCACCCATTTGAATAGCAACAGCATATCCTTAGGTAACTTCTGCAGCTTGAGGTCCAATATAATGAAGACCGACAACTTTATCTTTAAGATTCTTAACAGTAATCAACTTACAAACAGCTCTATCATCATGTTTAGAGGTTGAATATTACCAGTCCATAGGCTTAAAAGTTGACATCCAAATATTTAAATTATCTTAGCCATATCTATTTAAATATATAAAAATATATTATAAAATTAATATCATATTTAGTTTTTTACTTAATAGCTGCTTGTTCCTCAGATAAACCTACAGTACCAAATTCTAAGGGAGTGAAAATAGTTGTAGGAACGTTTTAATATTGCATAAGTTATTTCTAATTGTTGAAAAGTCTACGAGCTAGCATTCTACCTGCTTTAATTGCAGTAGGAGTTAGTTCTAATCTACCTTCAACACAATCACCAACTGAAAAAATATTTGGAACTGAGGTTACATCACTGTCATCGCAAATAAGCTTACCATCTTTATTTGTTTTAACACCAACTTACTCAAGATTCAATCCTTTTGTTTAAGCATTCCTACCAATAGCCAGTAAAATAGTCTAAAAATTATCATGTCCTATTTTATAAATGGCATAGAGATTAATTTTAACTAAAAGCACTTAATAAATAAAATTAATTTTTACCTACTAATTCACCAGTTTTAGAATTCTTGAACTCAACATATTTAAGTTATTCATTTTCTGGTGATTTTTTAATAACAGAAGGAACAGCTCCATCTATAAATTTAACACCATGCTTAGACATAAATGCTTTAACCTTTTGAGAAAATTCTTAATCGAAATTAGGAAGCACTTTACTTCTAACGGCAACAGTTACATCATACCCCAATCCTTTTAAGAATCCTGCACATTCAAGTGAAACATAAGATGCTCCTACAACTAAGGTCTTTCCAGGAGGAGTATTTTACATGAAAATATCATCAGAAGTGATTGTTAGATCTCTAATATTAGGGATATCTTCTAAATATTTGGGCCTACCTCCAGTAGCTATCAAAATATATTTACTAGTTACTTCAGTCTTATTGCCATCGATATCTTCAAGCTTTATTTAAAAATAAAATCCATTTTTACTATTTTACAATATTTAATTAATTATAACCACATTTGAATTAGCATCTCTTAAAAATATTCATTATTTAGATAGAAATGATTAGTAAATATTATCATTCTTTAAATCTAAATCTATATTAATTATTCATGAATGATTAATGCTGAATTGAATATTATTAAAATTTTAAAAAGATAAATAGCAAAGCAATATCATTTTAAAAATAGATGTATAATATCTGGTTATAATTCAAAAAAATAATGAGCTGTAAGTAAGTAACCTAATAAAAATAGATCTATTATATAATTTAATAATTAGAAAAATAAAGCTTTTCAACAATTAATTTCTTGTTATTATAAGCTATTAAATAAATAAATCTGTTTCTGTGTGAGTAGAAATATAAGAATAGAGAGAATACATCTTAAAGAAAAGAAGGATGAGAATTTATTTTATAGGAATTTAAATAAATGGATTAGATATATAGATCTTAATCGTCAGGTTTAACAGTAAATTTTAAATAAATCATTACTTAAATAGTGTTCTTATCTTTTAAGGATGCAAATGCATTATAATAAGTGACTTTTCTATCTTTAAGAGCTTCAAGATAGATACCATTTAATCTTTTAATGTAAGTTTACACTTTTTAGACAAGAGTACCCCAGTTATGGTTGATATTATGTGGAACTTCCCAACCAGCATTTCTTTAATGTTCTAAAATATCTCCGAATTCTGAAGCATAATGCATCATTTTCTTGGGGACACATCCTACATTTACGCAGGTACCTTTTTAGTTGATTTTATAATTAGTATATTAAATAGTAAAAATAATAAGATCATACCTCCTAAACCCCAAGTAGAACCTTTAGGACTTGGTTTTACAAAATCTGCTAAACCTACTCTAGCACCAAATGAAGCAGCTTCTTTAGATGAGGCTTAACCACCTGAACCACCACCTATGACAAAGTAGTCATATTGAAATTCTTGTTATTACATTTAAAAAGGTTATGATTATGGTATTAAATTAAATTAGGGTTTTTAAGATTTTTTAGTTATTTTTAGTATATTTTAGAATCTGATTATTCATTTTATGATTAAGTTGATTTTATTTAAAACGATATTTACTTTGATAACAGAATTAGTATAGCGACATATTAGAAAAACTCTAGAACTTTTTTGGCCTAAGTCCATGAAAAAGAACCTTCTAAATTCCAATCATTTATCTTTGAAAACTCTTAAATTTTTTATTTTTCTAATTTTTTAGGTAATAATTAATTATAAAAGATACAAAGAATTTCTCTAGAGAAAAAGAAATAATTATTTCTGACGTATTATTCAATCTATTTCATCAGTAATCAGAAGGTAAAATCAGTAATTACTATTTGTATCTTTTTAAGAATATTTATATCATATTAAAGTGTAAAATAATATGCTAAAAATATATGATTATTCTGTGAATATCTTTTAAATCTTTATCATTATTTTTTTTAATTTTATTTGAAATTTACTAATAAATTCAAATTAAAGGATATAATAAAATTATTAGCTTATAAAAACATTTCAAGTTAAAGATTAATAAAAATAAATTAACACAAATATTATTCCTATTAAACACTTAATATACTTATTTTATTTCAAACTTATATTAATTATCTCATTTAAATTTTACTTTAAACAAACAGAGTAGGCATAAATAATAAATTTTTTAAATGATAAAAAGAATAAATTATGTCAGGAAGATGATTATAAACTATTAAAAAACCCATTTGGATTCTTTTTCAACTAAGATACATGGCCAGATTCAACAATCTATCCTTAATCCATAACAAAAACTCTATCATACATATCTATATTTTCTAATCTATGAGTTATCACAATTAGAGTTTTGTTTTCACTAAACTTGAAAAGTTCTTAATGCAGCTCCTTATCAGTTTTTGGATCCATATTTGAAGTTGCTTCATCTAAACAGATTATATTAGAATCTCTAAATACTATTCTAAAGAAATTTATAATCTACTTTTCTCCATTTGAAAGATTTTTACCACCTTCTTATATTTCCATATCTAGAATACTTTCTTCAGAACTTAAAGAAATTTCAGACTTTTCTTCTTATTCTTCCCTATTATTATTTTCTATTACATTTTTATTGTTGTTCTTATTATCTTACTTTTTGATTTATAAGGATTGGAAATTATTAAGAACATCTAAAATTTATTTTTAAGACAAAGCACCAATAGGATCTAAGTTTTCATGCAAGCTTCCATTAAAAAGAAAGCCATATTGAGGGATAATTGACATTTATCTTCTCAAATTAAACAAGCTCTATTATGTTATATCTTATTAATTTACACATATATTCCCAGATTAAATGTCATATAATTTAAAAAGTACATTCAAAATTGAAGTTTTTCCAGAGCCAGTTCTACCACAAAATGCAATTTTTTCTCCTTTTTTAATTTTAAATGTTACATTTCTTAAAGCAAATTTATCTTAATCTTATTGCTAATTATCATTTATCAGATTATTTTATTCATATTTAAGATAAACGTTACTGAATGATATAGAATAATCTTCTTATTAAGTATCTTCTATTATTTTATTATCAACAATGGAATAAGATGATTCCTTAGGCCTTTCATGCAATTTTTCTTATTAATTATTGAAATATTAAGAGATCCTCTCTATTGAAAGAATATCAATCTCAAAATAGGAATAAAAGTTCATAACATCTGAGAATACAGTGGAGAATAGCATTGAGTAAATTAATCCTAGTGCTATAGTATTATTATTTACTTCATCATTATTTAGAATATAATAGATATTCCAGATAACAACAAATAAGAATGATGAATTAGAGAGAATAAATAATCTAAGAATAAACCATATTGAAAGAGCATTTGAAACTATTTAAGTTGAGATAAATTTATCAATTTAAGAGATGAAATCATTCATCATATATTCATTCTTCTACATTCCACGAATCAAAGTAATACCTTTTTAATAAATTTTAAATTAAATATCTATTAAATAAACACTTTAATTTGAAATTAAACATTTTTTGAAATGATCAGAATATCATTGAGCACAAAATAATATTAATTTATTACCTTTTGAGTTCTCACCTAAAACAGTAAGTAATTAACTTTCATTTGATTAATTAAGTCTTTTCAGTTCTCTATTTGTTTCTCTGTATATTAGGGATATGAGATAAGCTAAAAACATGATGACAGCAAAATGAATAGATATTAAAGGCATCTAAATAATCATTCCCACTGGGTAACTAATTTATATTGAATAAATAGAATTATTTTATATCATTACATGTTAGTAAAATTATTTTAATATGTATTTACCCAATTAAGTAGGCTAGCTTTTCTAGTAAAACATGGAAATGCCATTATAAAACATCATCAACCTAATTCTAATCTGTTGATATTCTACTAATTATTCTACCAACAGGATTTTAGTCAAAGAAAGTAAGTTTACTAAAAATAATTGAGTTATTAAGCTTCTCAAATATAATTGAACTGCATTTAATAGCAGAGATAGCATAGAATAACCCGCATAGAAGTGCAATAATTAAATTAATTAAGGTTAGTGCTTAAAAAATTTAATTAAATCCTGAAAAAAATTAATTCAAACCAACTACAATCTCACTTGATTCTTATCCTTCAGAAAAATCTCTAAGCCAAAAATCAATAATCATCTAGCTTGCTTATGTGATAAAGCTGAATAATATGTGTAATGTTGTAATAAGGAATCCTCTTGATCTGAAGAATAAGATTAACGTTGAAATTTTTATTCCTCCTTTTTATCTATCATCTAAATTTTATTCTTCTTCTTCATTATTATCTTCTTTTTCACCTTTTCCAAATTCATAGACTTTATCTTAAATTTATTCTTATTAATCTTCTGTATTTTGAGTGTAGTTTTGATCATTGTTATTTATATTATTAATTTAATGTGTGTGATGATGACTTGATAATTTATTTGAATGAGCTTAAGAATGAGATAAATACTCATTAATTTCTTACTGACTAGACGATAATTTATTGTTTTTAATTAGTATGATATTAAAATTATTATTATTAAGATTCTATGATATGAAAGCATAGTGGCTTGTTACAAAAAGTACTGTAGATTATAGATTTTAGATCAATAATTTCTAAATAACTTATTCAAATATTTGTTTAGCAACATGAACATCTAAGCTACTGAAAATATCATCAAAAAGGTAAATATTTTTCTTTGAATATAATGCTCTACACAAGGCTATTCTCTATCTTTATCCGCCACTAAGATTACTACCTCCAGGTCCTATGATTTTAAGATCTTTTTTCTCAAACTAATTGAAATCCTCATCCAATTTACAGGCTGATACACAAGTTTAATACCAATAACTATCATATTACTCTCCAAATAGTATATTTTCTCTAATTGTTCTACTCTAAAGCCAGTGGTTAGCAGATACATAGCCAATACTTCCATTTATTAAGATTCTCTTTTTTGTTTTCTTCTTTTCAATATCTTTTTCATATTAAATTATATTTGTTAAAAACATTTTTTTATGTAAATAAAATTACCTAATTCTTTATTTGACAATTCATTCAATATACCTAGTAATAAAGCCGTCTTTCCAGATCCTGATAACAATATTGAAAAAATATATTACGTTATAAGCCAAAATTATCATACATAATAAATCAAAATATTTTATTTACCAATTTCTCCAATTACAAAATTCAATGAACCCTTTTTAATCTTTAGTTTACTAATTTATAGGTTAAAGACCTCAGATTATTCAATAAAATTATCTAACTCATTAACCTCTTATAGATCATTATTCTTATCTTTCTTTGGTTTATCTTGAGCTAATGTTGGCCAAAAGAAAACAGTGTTATTAATCTAGATAGCAAATTATTTAGATTTGTCATTTTCCTTAATTTCATCTATTTTTAAAAACAGATTATATTTAAAAGTCAATACAAAATATAGAAAGTTACATTCTAATTAAGAGATTTCTTTTTAGTTTAAAAATGTCTATATTCTTTTAAGCGAAACTAGAGATTTTAAGAAATAACTAACTGCATAGGGAACATTTCCTAGAGGGTACTTCAAGTAGCCAAACAGAGCTATAATAGTAAATATGTTTTAATTCTGGATATCATTGCCTTACCAAGCATAAGTCATCAAGAAAACATATAAAAGAACATATCCTAAACAAATCCATATTACACCAGTTAGAGCACCAACATACCTAGTCTTCTTTGTATAACTAAACTCTCCCTTTCTTAAATTATAGATTTTATTTAAAAAGATATTTTCCCAACCTAAATATTTTATGCTCTTCATTCCTTCAACCACATCTTTAGTCAGAGATAACCTTTAGTCTGTCCAAGATTATTCAAGATCAAAATATTTCTAATTTTATAAATCATTAATATATAATTTACTTTAATATGTTTTTAGCTCAGACAAAATGAGAATATATTTTCAATTAGCGATATTCAAAGCTAATAATTTAAGAGTCTGAACGTAGGTTAAATAATAAAAGAAAAAATTAAGGAGTAATAAATAAATACATTAATGAGGTTTTAAAGGTAAACATTAACCAATAAAGAGAAGATTAAAAATATCAACCCATAGAATATAGCAGATTTGAGCTTTAAATAAAGGAAGTAAAAAATGACATATAGAGCTATTTAGCCTGTAATCAACTCTACAATTCCATAGAAAACATATATTGATTCCCTCGAATCTGTAGTAAGGAGGTTTGAAATATCTCCTTAGTTGATTGCATCTCTGCTGTCATAGTATTGGATAGTTTTAAGTGATTTTTTAAAAATCAGATATTGCATTAAACTTTATTGTTTACTATCATGACAGTACATGACCCACTCAGATTATTAGTACAAAACCGTTTTGATTGCAAAACAGATAAATACCATAATAATTTTAAAAATAAAATCATTTTTTTTTTATTATTCAGAGAAATTTGTAGATTTAAGATCCTCAGTAAGTAAATCTAAGAAGTAGATACCAAGGCATCCTGAAAGGTAGTGAGAAAGATTGTAAAATATACCCTTAAAATATAAATATCCATTTGTTTTAAAAATGATACGCTTTAAATCAAAATCAGACTCATTTCTTTAACAAGAGTTTACTTTTTAAGCAATATTTTTAGTATCTAAACTAGATATAGAAAACTGTTTGATATCTTTATTGTTTATAAGCTCTTCTTTCTTATTCTTCACTAATTTAACTAAATCAGTTATTCTAGAGAACAAGAGATTATGGTTCTTTAAAGGAAGTACATTTGATTAGTCTGAGGGAGCAGAAGCGTTTAAATTCATATTTTAATTTTCAGATTTAATCCTTTTTAAATCTTTAGTTAAAAGTACTAATTTATTTATTTTTTAATAAATTAAATAAAGTGAATGAAGGACATGTAGGAATTTTATTATTTTTAATTCTGTAGACACTTCTTAAATTCTTTTAAAGCGTCTAAACAATTAGTTCAATTATCTGTAATTAAATATATTCTTTTAAATTCTTTTCTGTTTTCAAAATTAATTCTTTCACTTTGGATTATTTCTTATCGTTTATTTTGAATCTATTACTACTTCTATTACATTTATTTGCATTTTTTCTTTGATTTTTTTAATTTATTTTTACCCATAATTAAAATAATAATTGATTAGATACGATTAGAAAATTATGTAAACTCTTTTATTTTTTAAAAAACTACAATTATATCTAATTAATTCTTTTCTAACATAATCATAATATCCTGATAAGAATATTTCCCTTCTTATCAGAAATAATGCTAGCTTATATTAACATAATAAATTCTTAATTTTAACCTAATCATATTCTTAATAATTTACCATAGTTGGATAATCTTTCTTTTTAATTTAAATAGTTCTTCTTTCAGTATTTAAAAAGTTTTATTTATCTTTAAAGAGGATTCATTTAAAAGAAATATTGTAGTAATTATTTTATCATAAATCTAAAATAATTAACTACTATCACTTTGGTAGAATAAGGAGAAGGTAAAAATTAATTTGTATACATATACACCAATAAAGAAGAAAATTTGATAGAGTTGTGGTTGTAACAGGAGAATTTATAGTATTAATCTTTCTCAAAATGTTTTTATCTTAAAAAATTATAATATTAATTTGCTAAATAGTCTCCATTTTATTGAATTTTATTTATCATAACAAATTATGAGATAGTAATAATAAAATAATTAGATAAAAAATTTATAAATCAACTCCTATTAAGGATAAATACATGCATACCAACATTAAATCAAATACAATTATTTTCTATAAGGCGATTAAAGAAGCCATTAGGAATATTTCTGAGCTTTGTAACATGTCCCTGTTCAATAATTTACCCTTATTCCATCACAAATACTCTATCATACATTTCAATATTTTCGAGCCTGTGAGTAATCACAATTAAGGTTTTATTTTAACTAAATTTAAAAAGTTCTTCATGCAGTATTTTATCAGTTTTAGGATCCATATTTGAAGTGGCTTCATCTAAACAAAGAATATTGGTATCTCTTAAAACAATTCTAAAGAAATTAATTATTTATTTTTCACCATTTGAGAGATTCTTACCACTTTCTTAAATTTCCATATCTAAAATACTATTTTTTTGAGTCTTAGTTTTGAATTGATTCTCTGACTATAATAAACTATCTTCATTTAAAAGTTAGCTTTGATCACTTTCAGTATTTTCAAAATGTTGTTGAAGTTCTTAATTTTTTATTTTCATTTTATTATTAATTCTGTTATTATTTTTTAATTCATCTTATTTATTATTTTAGTTAATAATTTTTAGAGAATCAAATCTCTTCAATGTCTGATTTATTTCTTATCTAGTCATACTTTTACTAGGATCAAGATTATCTTGCATAGACGAATTAAATAAAAATCCATACTAAGGAATAATTGATATCTATTTTCTTAACTCTTAGAGACTAATTTATTAAACATTTTTCTGATTTATAAAAATTTCACCAGAGCTGATATCATATAATCTGAAAAGGGCATTTAAAATAGAGGTTTTTCCAGACCCTGTTCTTCCACAAAAAGCTATTTTTTCTCCTTTTTTAATATCAAAAGATATGTCTTTTAATGCAAAATTATCACTAGCTTTATTTTCAGTTAAATTATAATTAAGGCAAACATTTCTGAAAGAAATACATGAATCTTCTTGTTTTTAGTTAACCAAGCTTAGCTTACTCTCATCATCAATATCATTTTATAAATTTTTTAATTTTTAATTATTTATTTAGAAATTTTATAAATCTTCTAAACTATTTTTTAAATATTGATCTATTCTTTCGATAGAAATAATATCTTATTCAAAATAATTTAGATTGGTCATAACATCTGAAAAGACAGTTGAAAACAGCATGGAGTAAATCAAACCTAAAGCAACAGAATTTCCAGTAATTTAATTACCAGTACAAATCATGTAAATATTTGATAGAACTATGAGCAAAAAAGAAGAATTTGATAACATAAATAGTCTAAGCACAAACCAAATTGAAACGGCATCTAAAACATTCTATGACTTAATACCTATGTCTATTTACCATATAAATTCATCAATAATATGATCTTATTTATTCATAGATCTGATTAAACTCAAACCTTAAGAATTTTCTGTAATAACAGTTAGAACCTATCCTTAGTTTACCTAGCTTAATCTTGTTAATTACCTACTACTTACTCTATATCTTTTTGAGAAGATATATGCTAAAAAGATAATGAGAGAAAAGTGAATAGCTGTCCATGGGAATTAAATAATCATTCCAACTGGATATCTATTTATTAGAATAAATATTATTTTCGTGATTAGAGAAATATTTCAAATTCATAAAATATTAAAATTAAGAAATACCCTATTAAATAAGATAGTTTTTCGAGTAAGATATGATAATGCCATTATAAAATATCATCAACTTTGTTTTGATCTTATGAAACTCTGCTAATAATTCTTCCTATAGGATTGGTATCAAAGAAAGTCATTCTACTGAAAATGATAGAATTATTTAGTTTATCAAATATGTATCTGCTGCTTTTGATAGTACTTAAAGCATTGAATGAAGCACAGAGAAAAGCGATGATTATATTAATGATTGTTAATGCCTTGAATATTGAATGAAAATCATCAAAAAACTAATTAAAAAATGATTGTAAAAATGATTAATTGGATGTTTCTTTAGTATAATCTCTTAACCAAAAATCAGTTAGCATGTAACTGGCTTAAGTAACGAAGCTTAAAACAAAGTGAAAGGTTGTAAATAAAAATCCCCTAGATTTGAAGAAGAGGAATAATGTATTTTTACTTACATTTCCTTTTTCTCTTTCTTCGCTTTTAATTGATTTAGTGTCAGAAGTAATCTTAGCTTCTTATAATTTAGAATTAATATCTTTAGTTAGTATTTATCTTTCTATGTTAATTTCTTTAATATTTTATTTTAGTACCTATTCATAAATTAATTATGCTTAAATAAGAATTAATTTATATTTAAATTTACCTTGACTTCTAATTAATTTTATAAACTTTAATCGATATTGATTTATTAAATTGAATCATTTTCATTAAATTTTTATTACTCTCTTTTAATATCAGATTCAATAGATTACTTAAGATATTTTTAAACAACTTCGTTTTTACTAAAGATTGATCCATTGTTGATATATAAAACGTTAATTTCTGGATAATTAAAATCAATCACTTTATAGTGGCTGGTTACAAGAATTATTGTAGCTCGAAGTTACTAATTAAGAAGATCAATAACTACTTATTTATATACTCTTGATGCAACGTGAGCGTCTAGACTACTAAATACATCATCTAATAAATAAATATCTTTCTTTTAATAAATAGCTCTGCATATAGCAATTCTTTATCTCTATCCTCCACTCAAGTTACTTCCACCTGGCCCAACCATTTTCAGATCCATTTCTTGGAACTAATTGAAATCTTCATCTAATTCGCAAGCTTTGACACATAGGTTATACCATGATTTATCATAAGCCTCTCCAAAAATTATATTATCTTTTATAGATTTACTTTACAACCAGTGATTTTATGATACATATCCAATACTTCCATTAATTTGAATATTCTTCTTTTGATTTTAATCTATTAAGATAATACAAAAAACCTAAATATGATTATCTGAAAGAGATTATTACCTATTTTACAATGGTCTAACTCATTTAATATAGATAGTAAAAATGCTGTCTTTCCAGATCCTATTATTTATGATATTTATATTAAATAAATTTTAAAATTCAATTTAATATCATCATTACAAATAGTAATTTCATAAAATCCATTATTTAAATATAAATTCATTTCCCTAATATTTTACTATTAATTCCATAAGTTTTTGATAAAGATTTTTAGATATTTAATAATCAAACTGAATAAAGATAAATTAAATCACCTATTTCTCCAACAACTATGTTTACAGATCCTTTTTTTATTTATAACTCTTAGATATTTAATGTAAAAACATCATTAGATTCATATCTATTATCTTTTTATGAAATAAGTGAGGATTATTTCTTTGTTGTCATGTCAGCTTAACTCTACTTGTTACTCTTATTGTGTTACATTATTATAGCATCAATTCTTGGCCAAGAAAACTTTGAGTTGAGTATAACTATTGAATTCTATTGGTTTTCTTAATTGAAATATTCATCTTTATTTTATTTTCATTAAAAATATTACATTTTTAGGATTAATTGAATTTATATGATCAAAATCTTTTAAATAATAAACAGATAAGGTAAAAAAAGAATACATCCATCTTGAGAAATTTCTTATTATTGCAAAAAGGTGTCTATTCTTTTGATTTAAACTAAAGCTTTGAGAAGGTAACTTATTGCATAAGGGATATTTCCTAAAGGTTATTTTATATATCCAAAAAGTGCAAGTACTGTAAAGACATTCTATTTGAGTATATCGTTGCCTTCTAGAGAGTAAACAATCAGAAAAACATAAAGTAATACATAACCTAAACAAATCCATAAAATACTAGCTAAAACATTTAAGTAGCAAATCTATTTTGAGAGTTTAAATTCTTTTTCTCTTACTTAAAAGATTTTATTTAAAAAAATATCCTCCCAACCAAGATACTTAATACTTTTTATTCCTTCTATTACATCCCGAGTTAAAGAGATTCTCTTATGTGACATTGATTATTTATTTTTGAATAGTACCTGTTGAAATTAATTAATGTAATTAGCCAATACATTCTCAATAGAATTATTAAACATAAGTTAGTTAGTAATTTAAAAATAAAGAAAATATATTCTTACATTCATCGCTCTATGAATTGCGGTATTAAGAATTACAGATAGGAGAAGAACAATTAAGCCATAGAAGGTAGGTTTTCCTCCTAATTTAGTGTAGATAAAATAGATGATTACACTCAGAGTAACTACTGATGTAATAATCTCAACAGTTCCAAAATAAATTTAAGTTGAATCTTTAGAATCTACTGACATCAATTAGGTAGTGTCTATCTTACTTTTATGATCTCTACTATCGCAATAACTTTATATTCTTAGAGATTTCTATAAAATTAAATATCTAAGTTAAGCTTAAACAATTGAATTATTCTTCTATCTAATCCATCTTTATTAGGAAAATAGTATCGTTTTCATAATAAAGCAGAACAAAAGAGACATTATTAGTATAATAAACCAAATTTTAGACTCATTATCTTGTATTTCTTACTTAAGTTAATTTGTAATCTTATCTAAGAAAATAATACCTGCACATCCAGCCAAATTTTATCCCAGATTAAGGCTTATACCAGTATAAAACGCTTTATAATTAAGTCTATAAAGGAGTTTAATAAGAGAATAATTTTTATTTGATGAAATCATTTTCTTCAATTACTCGACTATGCTATCTGCTTAAAGTTAAGAACAAGCATATGGAGAAATATCATCGTTTTGGATTAGCTTCTCTTAGTTTTAGTAAATGGCCTTAACTAACTCAGTTATTTTACTAAATAAAATATTATGGGATTTTTTAAATTTTTGGTTTAACTGTCTCATGCAAATACTTCTTATAACTATCTATTCTTTATTTCAATATATTTATTACATATTTTTGTTTCCTGTTTTTAAACAAGTACTTCTACAATTTCTTTGCTCTATGTTCTTGTTATCTAATATTAATATTGAAATACTTAAGAAAATTTTAGACAAATCTTTTTTGCAACTAATAGCAAATAAATAATAGATAATTAATTTATTTCCTGATCAGAAAAATAATAAAATATAAGCATACCTCCATCAATTAATATACTTATAAATATAAAAATGTAATAAATTAATAGATAGAAGATTAAAAATTAAATATTTTTAAATATTAATTCTTTTTTTAATTCTCTTTTAAATTAATAATAACTTTCTTTATTTCTTGAACGTTTTTAAATTTTAATTTATGAGGTAATTCTAATGTTTTTTGACTAATTAACAATTTTGCTAATATTTAATTACCTAATACATATTTAAAGTAAATATTTTAATTTATTTCAATTCCAAATATTATCTTTTCAGATCAAGTTAATTATTTAAATAGATTAACTTTTATTTTCTTAAATTAGTAAAATTCCATTTTTCATTATTCGTTTTTATTTGATAATTCCTTAAAATATTAATTAGGAGATTCTATCAATATATTGATTAATTAGTATGGAAATAAGGATAACCTATTTTTGTTATTACAATGAATTTTGAATACTCTAATATTACTTTTAAGTGAAAGAAAATAAATAAGCTGAATAAGAAATCGAAATTATTGAAGAATACCATTCAAATAATATGAGGATACTCTATTCAAACACTATAAATTAAATTAATGGTATTAGTATTTAAACATGTAAATGAGTGACTGATTATTAGTAAGATATGATTAAAGATCAATCACATCAGCCAATAAATAAATAAATTTGTTTACAGAAAATTTTTATTAAGTAATTTTTAAAGAATAATATCAAAATAAGAAAAAGTAAAAATAATCTAAATTGTAGATTCTTGAAAAAGAAATGATATTTCCTAGCCTAATTTAATTTTTAATAATAAAGATATTTCTACTCCAATAATGCTAAGTTCTTAGTCTTACAACTACTTTAATAAAAAAATTAGATAAAAATATAGATTCTATTGCTTATTTGAATGCAGATACTTTTGTGGCCTGCTTAGATGGCAATAAAATTGAAGGTATATAAATTCTCAAAATTAGCTTTAAGTGTACTAAACTATTAAAATATCTAAAGCTTGGTCCATTTTAAACCCTAGCAAATAAATAGCATCTATTAAGAATACGTTGTGCAAAACAGTACTAAGAATTGATGTAAGTTATATTTCTCTACCATATTATAAAAACTCACTTATATTACTAAAGGATGATAGATTTGTTTCAGGGCTGAATGATTTTATAAGTAATTTATATATAAGCAATTAAATTGTATTAAAATTCTTTTTTATTTAGTATTCAAGCTGTAAGGAAATAAAATATAAGTATAATTCAAAGAATCTTTTTTTAATGTTCAATTCTACTAAAGACTTACACCAACTTAAGTAAAATTTAAATCTAATATAATTCTAATTTACCTATTGATAACAATTCTTATTTGTCAATTAATAATTAATTTTTAAATACTAATAGTTCTTAGTTAGTAGTCTGACTATAATGAAGAGTATCATTTAATTAATATCCTTAGCAAACCAAATAAGCTATTTAATCATCTTTTTATTTATTAGTTTATAATGTTGACGATCTATCATAAAGTGAAATGTATTTTAATTGCTTTTCTCAATAAAAAGGATTATTTTTCAACCCAGTAAATTATCTTTACTTAACATTGCTAGGAAAATCCTAATTAAAAATTTTTTTGTTTGAATATGGTATATTATTTAGGATGACGATATTATGATTTCTGCATGCGATCAAAAAATAACAAGTAAGCATAATATTAATTATATTTTTAGTATCTAACTAACATCTAATGGTTAAAAAGTATGGGACAAGTAATAAAAATCAAGTGGATATTATTAATAGATAAATTAATTTAACTCTCCAACATCTGTGACAATGATATAATCTTTAAATGTAATATTATTTGATTTATGAATCACAAAATCTATCATTTACTAATAGAAATTATTTATTAACCACAAAATATTAAAATTATCAGCCTTTATCAGAAAGAAATTTTCTTGCCTTTTCCCATCCCAACATCTTGAAATTGAATCATGAAAATAATTAGATTTCAAATATAAAATCATTAAATGTAGGGTAAATTATTAAATTCAGAGTAGTTGGTTCTAAAATTGTGGTGCTTGATTAATAATAAATAAGAAGTAATTAATATTTATCATTTTTATTCTTTTTATAATTTAAGGGGAGGAATATCCATCCAATATATATAAATCCTATTAATAAAAATTAAAAATATAAAGATTTTATTATTTTCATAACAGTTTATGATAGTAATTTCTAGATTTTACAAACGATATAATAGAGGTTCACTAACTTCAGCTATTTAAGAGTATATTTTTTAGAGTTTCTATTTATTCAATTCATTCTAATTTTTTTATGATAAAAGTACAATAATGATCTTATTTTAAGTGATGACTCTAATAAAGTTTTTAGTAAAGAAATATTTAATTAAATTGTATAATACTCATTAATTTTTATCAAAAAGTTGTTAAACCTGATATTATTTTTGATTGGTGTGATTAAAGCTGTCGTACCTGCGATGAAGTGAATTAAAGTAAATGTTATAGCTGTAACTCAATAAATTAAAATGTAGATTAAAATTATTAATGTGTATGTAATAATGGATATTATTAAGATACAAATAATAATTGCTCTTTATGTAATGCAACTTGTTAAACATGCTTGGATCAAAACAACTGTAAAACATGTATCACTATTTAAAATAGAGTAATTGATACTAGTACTAATTAATGTAAATGCTAGTTAGGATATTATTCTATAAATTCTTAACCACAGTGTATAAAATGTCCAAATAATTGTGAATCGTGTGAATTTGACAATATAATAAATTCAGTTGTGTGTTTAACATGTACCTAAAATATATTATTAAACAGAAAAAAAACAGGAAATTGTGAATGTTTAGCTAGTTTTTATGATAATGGTATTGACTAAGATTGTAAAAAATGTAATTATACTTGTAGTCAATGTATAAACCTAACTTCTTGTGTAGCTTGTGATAGCAGTAAGCATAGATAATTATTGATAATATCTCCTAGTTAATCTTCTTGTATTTGTCAATCTGGATACTATGATGATGTAGTTAATGAGGAATGTCAAAAATGTCCACTAAATTGTTAAGAATGTATGAAGTAGGGTAGTAAAATTATCTGCACTAGTTGTGATTTATCAGGTAATAAAATTTCATTTCTTATAATTTAATTTTAATAAAATTCACCTCTATAAATAATTTAATCATAAATTCTTAATATTAATCAAGGAATAATAGTGAAGTTATTTTATTTAAATTTAATATTTTATTATATTAACTAAAATCTTTTAATCATAAATTTATAGGTACTTTTAGAAAAAATGATTAATTGTGCTCTTGTTAGATTGGTTATTATGATATTGGACAGAAGAATTGCAGCTAATGCAGTAGTGGGTGTGATGTCTGCGATTTAATGGGATAATGCTAAGTTGGATGCCCTTAATCTTGCATTTTCTGCAATTCCTCTTCACAATGTACAAAATGCTAACCTTTAACTTATCTAGTTAATAATACTTGTAAGAGCAGCTGTAATTCCAATTAATTTTAGGATGATATTAATTAGTTATGTGTAGATTGCTCCAGTAATTGCAGTAAGTGTTAGTTAGATCCTAATAAATGTGAAATCTGCGACGCTGGATTTGTTCTTTACTAAGGGTTATGCTATTTAAGTTGTCCTATTGGATATGTAAAAGATAATAATAGTATTTGTTAGCAATGTTAAAGTGATTGTGTATAATGTAATTAAACTGGATAATGCTTTAAATGTAAAACTGACACATTTTTGTTTTAAAATACTTAATGCTTAAGTTTTTGCCCTTCATCGTACTATTAAGATTTAGTAAAGTAGTCTTGTGAATAATGTTTAACTAATTGTTAATAATGTACTATTTAAAATAAATGTATCAAATGCTAGCCGAATTATTTCTTATTAAATGATGATTAATGTGTTTTAGATTGCCCAAATTATTTCTATAAAGATATTAATTAAAATAAATGTTTATCTTGTCTCAATGGTTGTTAGAAATGTGATAACCCAGATAATTGCAAACAGTGCAGTCTAGATACATACTTACTTGGATTTAATAAGTGTGTTATTGAATGTCCAGATGGATACTACAAGGATAAAGGGTCCAATCAATGTATTGGATGTAGTCAAAATAATTGTAAGATTTGTAATCAAAATGATTAATGCTAAGAATGTATTGATGGATATCTTTTAAAAGATCAAGAATGTGTTTCTTCATGTGATTCTGGATATTAATAAAATAATAAGAATTGTATTGCATGTATTGCTTAAAACTGCTTATTTTGCCAGTAATCTTTGAATCAATGCACTTCATGCAATACTGGTTTTGAAATTTATAAATAAAATTGCTTACCAATTTGTTAATAAAATTATGCTAGAGATTTTTCTGGTAATTGCGTTTAAAACTCAGATAAATTGAAGAACTCCTTTAAGCTTAAAGATTTATCTAATAACAAAATTGAAGTAGAATTTAATTAAAAAATTAACATTTAAGAAGCAAAAACAAAATTAAAATTAGCAATACCTGAATTATATGGTTAATTTAACTATTAAATTACAATAGAAGATGACTAAACTTTAGTGATTTTAATAAATACTTCTAAAAAACTTAGTGACAAATTAGCTGTAATTATCACCATAGATGATGATTCCAATTCATTTCAATTTACTGAATAATCTATAGAAATCTACATTGCTCACACTACAAAGCAAAAAGAAGATAGTTCTCCTGCTGCTACATAAACTCTTTCAGCAGCTACCTAAGCAGTAGCTACTGCAACTGTTTCTGCTATATTTCCTCTTGCTCTCTCAGGCAATTTTTGGATGATTTCTTCCATACTTGATATATCTTAAATTATCTATATGACAACATTTATAGACTTTTAGTAATTTTATTATTTTTATTTAAATTAATCACTAATATTAATGAAATTAATATAGAACAACTAGTACATTAGATGCCTTCTTATCTTCTTAGAAGAACTTCCAAATACCTTTTCCAAACTTCTTTAAGTTTATAGATCACTATCAAGAGATAGACTATGTAACACCTCCTAAAATATATGACAATGGAATTCAAGGATTCTTTTTAAGTAATATGGGTATCTATTTTATTTTAGTTAGTAATCATTATCATATTAATTCCAAATATTTTCAATTATTTAAAAAGGAGATACACTTTCTTTGCTAATAACAATATAATTTAGTAAAATTATTCTATCATTATTAATATTGATGAGTTCAAGAAAAGAGAAATTGAAGAACATTTTTAGCCAAATTAAAGAGAAAATATTTCCCCAAACTCTCTATATTGATTTATTATGGAGCATGTATTAAGATTTGTGCTTTTCTGTGGTATTATAATTTACTAGCTTAAATGCAGTTACTTACAGTGTAGAAACTATTAACTATATTATCTTCTCCATTAATTTTCTAGCCTTAACGTTGCCTATATTTTTAGCTTATTTAATCTATTCTAATAAATATCAAAAAATAGCTGCATATTTAACTAAAGATTTAAAGTTTAGTTACTATTAAATTATGCTCTATTTTAGAAAATTCTATTATACTTTAATAATCGGCACATTATAGTCATCTCCAAATATTTAAATAGCTTTCATTCTTGCTTTTCATCTATTTTTCTTATTGATGATAATAAAATTAAAACCTTACAATGAAGACTTTATGAATTATAAAGACGGATTCTAAAGTTTATTTTTCTTGATAAGCCACATTTTAGTCCTATGTATTTCAAATTAAGTAAAAGATGATAATAATGAAGTAACCAAGCTATCCTGGGTAATTCTTTCTATATTTACTCTGATAATTTCTCTTGAAGTAATATTATGTTTTAAGTAGATTTATATATCTGTTAAAGAGACATATATTAAATATAAAAATAATAAAAAGAAACAATAAACAATAGTACCTGTTAACTAAATATAAAAATTAAATTAAAAATAAATTGTTACTTTGGATAATATTTCCATAAATAATAAGATAGAAAGAAATAACCTATAAGATTAAACAGACGCTTTAGAATCTCCATCAAAATTTGAAAGTAGGAATCTAATATCTTATATTATGGATTACAAAGATAGTTCTTAAACTAATATTAAATAAGACTTAGGAAGTCCATTCAAACGAGTTCTAAGAAAAGGTCGAAATTTGTAGGATTTAGTTACAAATAATAAAATTCAAGAAAATTATAGTTTAAGTACAATGTTGAAGATATAATAAAGCCAATCTGAAATCTTAGCAGATGGTTTCACTAACAGATGCTTTCAAAATCTATAATCATACAAATCATCTAGAACCTGTAATACTAATATAATAGAAGACAAATCTCAATGCAGCAGTAGTAATAATATTCCTTCTTATGCTATCAATTAAGAGGAGTAATAAAATTTATAAATTTGATCTTTTTTATAATATTTAAAATGTCACTTAATAAATAATTACTATACATATTGAAAAATTAATTAAATTAAAAATTTAATTTTTTTTACTTTTCTTTTATTTGAAATTTTATTAATTGAACAGGATAACAAAGTAGTTATTCATTTATGATATTATATTTTTCTTTAAATTATTATTTCTTAAAATTATCAAAACTTTAATATTTGGCTAAAAATATTCTTAATTAATGCTTGCTAATTTAATTTTAATGATCTTAAAAGTTTGTTAATTTCAATAATTAATTAATAATTGAAATATTATTTATCAAATAAAAAAATATAAAGAAAAAATGATGGAAGATTAAAATTTAATAATAGTTGATTTTATAACAGATGATTGCTAGATTTCAAGAGAAGAAGCCTCTAAAATACTTTTTCTCTTGATTAATTCATAAGATTATATTGACTTTGAATATTATTAGGATAATCATTTTTCCATCATATTTAGAGCTTATAATGTACAAAAGTAACAGGAAGTTTTGCTAAGAGTTATTGAATGTTCAAGAAATTAATTATAAGATTCTATAAAATAAGGGAAAGAAAATCTATTCTAAGAAGGAATATATTCTTATGATAAAATAGGAGTTATTTTAAATTAATTTTACCTCTAAAATTCAATTAAATCTTAAGATTAGCTGTTTATTGGAGAAAGCGAAGCAGAGTACGATCAGAGGGGTATAAAAACTTATGTTATATAAGAATTATAATTAATAGAAGAAGACTTAGAGTTTGATTTTGAAAAAGGTAAAATAGGAATTAGTAAAAGTAGTAAATGAAATTTTTATTTTTATTTTTTTTTAAATTTAGAGCGTTTAAAAACTTAATTAGAATTCAATAAAGACAATGTATACAAATTTTAGTAGGTAAAAATCTATTAAAATGAAGTTAATTAGTATTAATTTTTAAAATAAATGAAAAGATACAAGACTGTTATGAATCAGTGAGAGTATTAGAAGTTGAGTAATATTAATTTTTTAGTTATTTTGTGTTAAAATTCAATTTATTTTAGTAATTTTGAAGAGAATGTGTAAAGTATGGATAAATTAGCAAATGAGTTAGGGAAATGCGTAAACTTAGAAGAACTAAAATTATATCTGAAGTAAATATTAAAATGATTTCTTCTATTTTAAAGATATTTTAAATAAAATAGTTGTTTATAACTTAAACCTGAAGATATTGTTGTCTTATTAGAAAGCTTTTCCTGTTGTAAAAAAATTAAATGCCTTACTTTATTTTTGAGGTAATAAACATATTAAGTTTTAAAAATTTATTAATTTTAAAATGATGAAAATGATTAAATTTAGGGATAATACAATATAATCTGATGGAATAGCAGCTTTAGGGTACTTAGTTTCAGAGTTGTAAGATTTAGAATAACTTTAACTTTTTCTAAAGTAAACAAACATTATAATTTTATTATTAAAATTCCTAAATAAAATATCTTAATAATAGTAAAAATTAAATTTAATCTGATGGATTAATAGAATTTGCAAATGAAATAGGAAAATGTACAAAAATTCAAAAGTTAACATTAGATTTGAGTGAAAATTAAATAACAAACAAAGTTTTCGTTGAATTTTTATAAGTATTAACAACCTTTTAGTTTCTACAAGAGTTAAATTTATATGCAAAGTAAATATTTTAAATATTAGATCAATCCATTAATAAAATTTTAATTTTATAGTAATGGAGAATATGAACCTGTTAGTTTACTAGGAGCAGGTATTTTTATGAGCAGAATCCCTCGTTTATCTAAGCTGCTTATTGATTATAGGTAAATAATATTTCCTAAAAATAATTATTAATCAAGTATACTTAGCGATTCAAAATTAGATGAAACTTGTATGATGGCTTTAGGAGCTGGACTTACTCATTGCTAAAATATCAAATCATTAACTCTTTTTTTAAGGTTATTAAATTTTTCTCTTTTATTATTTATAAATAATAATTTTTATTCCATAAAAAAGTGGGAATTATTTGTCTTCAAAATCAATTATAAACTTAGGATAGGATATTTAAAAATGTTAAAATTTAATAAATTTAGTTCTTTATTTAAGGTAAAATTATAATAATACCTTTTTTATTGATATTAATAACTTTTAAATTAAATAATTTCAGAAATAATGAACTGGATTCAGAACATTGTAGAGTTTTAGGTAGAAAATTATCCCAATGTAAAAATCTAGTGTCAATCCAGCTATATCTTTAGTAATTTTCAAATATTTATTAAAATGTTTTCGAAAAATTTGTTATTTATATTAAAAAGTGGAACTTATTTCCAAAATACAATGTGCATGGGGTTGGTTAAGTAGCTGGCTAAATGTCCAAGATTGATTAAGATAATTGTATCTTATTGATACAAAGTAATAAATTAAAATTAATTTTTAGAAATATAAACCACAATTACTTGAATCATAAATATCTTTTTGCTTTTATATGAATAAAGAAATGCTGCCTACATTAATTAAATTTAATATATTGTAAAGGTTAATAATCAATTTATTTATAAATGTAATTGCTTCATTATAATTGATCAGAAATTACATTAATTTAATTTAACCTTATCTATTCAAATACTCATAGAATTCTTATTTTGATTATTCACTAGTTATCAAAAAACTACTCTTTAGTTTTCAGATTTAAAACAATTTATTTAATAATTTGTATGCTTATGGGAATAAAATAAAACTATTTAGTACTTTAGATTTTCAGAGTTTATTAATTATTACTTAATTTCTACTCTAAAATACTTATTTGGTTTTTTATCAGTTTAAATCTCTATAAATTAAACCATTCAAACTTAAATTTGATTCTATTGAGTTAAATATACATTTTCGAAAAGATAAACAAATAAGATCTATGATAAATGATTAATTAATAGGGAAAAATATAAAAATATTATCTTTGAGTGATAGATAGATAGTTAATGAACAAATACAATTAATATCTTTATAAATTGAGGTTATTTTGAAGAATTTAATTAAATATCAATAACTAATTGGTTTTCTTTTTAAAGCTTGTTAGTTTTATGTACGCTTGAATATTAAAAAGATGCTGATAAATGAGATTAAGATCAAAAAAGAGATTAGAATTTGGATATACAAAATAGGGAGAATGAAAAATAACATAGAATTTTGTTTGTAATATCTTTTTGGAATGTTTTTATATTTTAGATAGAATCTTCTTTGATTAATTCAAATTATTTTAGAATATCTAAGCTACAACAAAAGTAAGTAATAATCATTAAAATAAATTTGCAATAAGCATAAATACAGTAAAATCTTCAATTAGATTCTAATTTAAAAAATAAAGTAAAAACTTAAGTAATTAAGATTCTAAAAATGCTTTGATTAAATGTAAATTTATAAAAATTGTGGTGAAAAAATTAATCCTTATCAAAAAAATAATTCAGCTGATTGATCGCTTATTTGGTTATTAAAATTCCATAATTAATTATTTAAATTTTTACCATAAAAATTAATAATAATGAGAATCATGTATTAAAGAAAATGAATGATTGGATTTAATTTTTATTAGGATTTCATCAATAATCAAACGAGATAAAGATAAAAATTATCATAAATCCAGTTAACACAAGCAAATAAGATAGAAAAAGTAAACAAAAAAAAGAAAAAAGAAAAAAATATATTAAAAGATTAAGAAGCAAAGAATGAAGCTGAATTAAATTCTTTAAGCCACATTTTTGTTAATCCCGTTATTGACACGCTATATTCTATGCTAAAAATATTAAAAAATTCTTACTAGTACAGAAAATATTAAATCTTTGATAGTCCTTGATGAAAACCACTTCGTCATTTGCAAAGATTAAAGCTCTGGTTAAACAATTATAGGTAAATAATAAAGCATATTGGATTCTTAAACAATTTTTACTTATAAATAGTTTATACAATAGATAATAGCACTTAGATAGCCTAAACTACTCAAAATTGTTCATTTCTTGGATAACTAAATGTATTAATACTTCTTTTTATCATGATTTTCTCCTACACTTTTTCCTTATTTATTGTCCCAAAAAAGAAACTCTACGCTTTTAATTTTTCAGATTTATCAAGACCTATTGTGTAATCAAAAAATAATAATAATTATCATATCTTTTTTTATATTGAGTAGAGATATAATTAATAATTTTGAATAAAAAATTACATTATAACTTTAAAATGGATAAGCTTTCTATAAGTTCATTACAAAGAATAGAGTTTAAAATTTATAATTTCTCAATCCTAAAGTTAATGAAATTAATAATTAAAGGTACAATAAATTTAATGGTGTTTAGTTGGGTGTAGTGAAATGCAAATATTACAAAAAATAGATTTTTTTGGATGAAAATGATAAATTTAACTTAATTTTTAATTATTATAGAAAAAATAGTTTGTTGTTGTAGATGGAAGCTCCATAAAAAGTATGAAAACTAACTTTTAATTTAATTTCTTATTATAAAATAATAATTGCTTATATCAATAGTATATGGTTTTTAGAACAATATCTTAAGTTAAGAAAACAGCTGGCCAAATTCCATAAGCCCTTCATTGTATTTTTATTAAAGAATATCTGATACTTCTGTAATTAAATCAATTCATTATATTAAATTCTCTTTACAAAGAATATTGATAGTATTTTTATATTAATAAATTAGTATTTGATTTCAAACAAATCTGATCTATTCTGTAATTTCGAGATTTATTAGTGATTCAAGTATAACTCAAAATTCATTCTTTATTTTCACTAGTAATCAAAATATAGCCCAATCTTGATATAACAAAATTTCAAAACTATCTTCCATATAAGACTACAAAAGGTATTTCCTATTCAGTAATAAATAATTTTGTTTATTTGGCTCATTAATATTCAAACTAAATTAATTTAATATTAGAATTTATATAACATTGGATATACTAACTCTGGATTCTTTTAATGTAATACTTCTTTCTTCCTTATTCCTAATCCTATCAATAATTTAATAATTAAAATTTGTTAAAGTTTGGAATCTTGTAAGCTCTAGCGGTTCTTTTACTTAGAAAAAGCTAATTAAAAATAATTATGATAGTGATATAGGTGATAAAATATACCTTTCTTAAACTTAGGTAAATAAGAAAAATTAAAATATAAATAATAAATAAGTTGTTTTAATATAAAATGGTTTAGAATAATTAAGCATTTAGAATTACTATGGTATCTGAATCCAAATTATATATCTTTGATGTAATTGATGATAATACTCTACAAAAATAGTATTCCTAAGATATATTAAATACATTAGTCTATGCTAATAGTATAGCTGAAAAGATTGCAATAATTACTGACAAATATATCTCAAGTATTTTAATTTCTAAATATCATTTTAAATTCTTAAAATATTTTTAAAATATAAAATTGTTAAATTTGGACAACATAATAAACCCTAATAATTTTACCTTATTATTATAGTATTAGGATTATAATCTGGAAGTAACACTTAATATTATGAGGAATTAACAATACTTGTAAAAAATGTGCTATCATATAGTATTTTGGAAGTAAACAAATAATCATATTAAATAAATACTAATTAATTTAATTAATAAATAAATGGTATTAGGGAAGTTCCAATTTATTATTCTTTACTGCTAATGCTGTATATAGTAAGAAAATTTACAAAATTAACTAAATCAATCATGATATTAATTATATAATTTTAAATAAAGGTTAATTACATTCCTTTAGATGGAATGGGTGTGAAGATAACTGTTCCAATTGCAATATTAGTTTGGGATCGAGTGTTTGTTAAGCCTGTTCAGTTAATTCTAACAGATTACCATAAACTAATACTATCTAATGCATTTGTTAAGATGGATTCTACACCATTGACTTAAATGATATTATCTCGCCTTGCCTAATATGTCCTTTTAGATGTGTCACTTGTGATTTTGATTCTATAAATAACTAACCAAAGTGCTTAACTTGCCCTTTAAACAGAACTTTAATACTAAATGAATGTAAATGTAATCCAGGTTTTTATGAAATCAACAATCAATAATAGTGCTTAAAATGCCCTAATAATTGTTAAGAATGTATTTATGATACTATATAACAAAAACCAAAATGTACACTTTGCTCAAGCGATTCTAGCTTAAATAGATAAACAATAAATCAATGTAATTGCTTATCTGGATTTTATGACGATGGGGTTAATACAGTTTGTTAAAATTGCCCTTATAATTGTTAGTCCTGTTCTATAATAAGTGGGGTCCTTTAATGTACTTCATGTAAAACAAGCCTAAATAGAAATAACGATATATCTTGCACTTGTATTTCAGGATATTATGATAAAGGATAACCAAATTGTAAAAAATGTAATGGAAACTGCTCATCTTGTGATGCAAATGGTAATTGTCCTATTTAGCCAGGATCAACTTGTCCTTAAAATTGTACAAATTGCGATACTTCTACATAAAAATGCAGCTAATGTGTAACAGATTATTATCTCTACTAAGATACATGCTTGGGTAATTGCCCAAATGGTTTATTCTAGAATTCAATGAAAGGAATATGTGAGGAATGCATTTAAAAATGTTAAGATTGCTCTTTGGATCCTAAATTTTGTAATACTTGTATGTAAAGTTATTATAAATTTTAATAGTCTTGTGTAAGTAATTGTCCTGATGGATATTTCTAAGATAGTATTTTAAATGAATGTAAAAGCTGTAGCATTAACTGCATTAAATGCACTTCAAATTCTATATGCAATTAATGTTAATAAACTTATAATCTTGAAAATAACGTCTGTATTTTCATTGAAAAAAATTAATTTACATTAACCCCCGTTAAAGATTAAAAGAATACAATCACAATGAAATTTAAGAAAGAGGCTAATAACATTTAGGAAATACTAAAAAATTTGAATGTGTAGTTATCTAATTATACTAAGCCTTATACTTATACTGCAATAGCTTTGGATAATTTCACTATATAAATTCAAGTAAATTTCAATAAAGGAGATACATTCACTGATGAAGTATCTGTAACAATTGATATGGAAAACATCTAAAATTTTGAATAATTAAATCAAAAAACTACAGTTGAGTTTACTTCGCCACTCTCTCTTACTGGAGCTAGTCTTCAAGCCACTTAATCTTTAAATACTGCAAGTTAAGCTATTTCTCAATCTACTATTGCTGCAGCTTTCCCTCTTGCATTATCTGGTAACTTCTGGATAATCTCTTCTATTTTAGATATCTCTTAATTGATTTACATGACATCTTTTATAGATTTTGAGTAAGACATTTATTTATTTATTCACAAATTTATTTTGATGAATTATTCTTAATTTACTAAACTTTGATAAAATTAATCGTTATTTAAATTAATTGTTTTATTACTTATAGGTCACCTTCGAATCTTGATTCCTTCTTGGATTCTCAGAAAAATTTTTAGATTCCATTTCCTAATTTTTTTAAAAATTTCAAACATTTTAATGAAATTAATTACCAAACCTATCATAAAATAGAGGATAATGGAATTAATGGATTTTATTTGAGCAACTTTGGTAAAACTTTCTTTGCTGATTAAAAGACAATAAATTAATATTATTTATAAAAAATAATTAATTAGGTGATACTATCTCATTACTAATCACTGTTTAATTAGTAAAATCTATTTTCTAAGTTTTGCACTAAATTTTTAAGAAAAATCAAAAAGTTTCTAAACTTACAGGATTAATTTTATCAAGCATTTTCCCTATAACTTTATACTTTGATTTACTTTGGAGTATTTATTTAGATATGTGCTTCGGAGTAATTGTATAATTTTCAGCATTAAACTAGCCTCTCTATCCTGTTGAAACAATTAATTATATGCTGTTTTCAGTATGCACGGCTGCTATCACTCTCCCTATCTTTATCCTTTACCTAATCTTAAAGAATAAAAATACCCAAATTACATAATATTTAACTCAACATTGCTCATTCAAGTATTATATATTGATACTTTACTTAAGAAAGTTTTTCTATACTATTGTTGCTGGAGCTTTGCAAATTTCAGCTTAATCATAGATTATTTTATTGATCCTTTTTCATCTTGGGTATATGGTCTTTATTTAAAAAGTAAAGCCCTTTACTAAATCTTTTAATAATAAGAAGGAATTCATATAAGGATTTTTATTTGCTTCTTCTCACGTTGTTATTTTGGTTATGAAGAATTATGAAAATTCAATTGATTCTTTAATAATAATGTCATGGGTGGTAATAGGTACTTTTTCTACAATAATAGCTATAGAAGTATTTCTATGTTTAAAAGAAGCTTATTGTTAAATGATAGAGATTTATAAAAAATACAAAAAGGAAAAGTATAAATAAAAAATTCAACCAATTGAAATGGTAAAGAATGAAGAATTATAAAATATACATGAATCTAATAAAATTGAAGAGCAATTATCACCTGATTTGATCAAAAAGAAAAATCCTATTCTTAATATATCTGAAGCAGAAAAGAAATTCCCACTTAAGGTTGAAAGAGGAGATAGTAAGCTATAAATTATATCTCTGTTAGATTTAAAAGAAAATTAACCTTATTAAATTTCTGATTTCTAAAGCCCTATAAAAAGAAATAGAAAAAGATTACTAAGAAATGATTTTAATTTAAGCTCCAGTAGAACTATCTAATATAATAACTCTAATTCTGAAACAAACTTAGATATTTCTCCAAGGAAAGAAATGAGTAGTAATATAAATTTTGATTAATCTTAATTCCTAAAAAATAATGTATCTCAATCTAACATCTTAATGAATGAAAGCAAAAATTTATTAACTAGGAAAAGATGATCTAATGAATGTATGTAGATAATTTATGCTTTTTATTTTATTTAAAATCAAATGATTTCGGTTAATGAACAATTAAATAATTAGTAATTTTTAATAAAAATACAGATTTTATTTTTATTTGATGTTCTACATTTATTAGGCAGTAAATAATAAAAATATAAATTATATTAACAATATTTAACAATAAATTGTATAAATATAGCCAAAATAATAATAATAAATCATATAAACACTTTTTATTTTAGTTTTAATTTGGAAAATCATTTCAATCATTTTAAAAGTATTTATTTTCTTTCAGTCAAATTAATCCAACATTTATATTCTAAATAACAAGAAAAATATGGATACAGATAGTGCAGAAATTAATGAGGATCTGCACAATTTATTTAACTCTGTTGATACTATTATTTTTATGTTTTTATCTATACTTCAACCCTTTCTTACATTTATTTCCTAACTAAAAGCTATAAAACCTTTCATTTAATTAAAAAAAATATATCCACAATTGATGATTTTCAGTAAAGATTTTTTGAAGTAAAATGAAATGTAATTAATTGATAGAAAAATATCTAATTCGAAATAATGGGTGAAATCAATGGTTTATATTTATTAATGAGCTATATTAAATTGACACAGTAAAAAACTTCAAAGAATGGTGTTTCTAATAGTCAAGCAATCCAAGAAAGATAACACCATAAGTTATTTATAAGGAGTAAAAGGTAAATAAGATAATTAAAAGAACTTTATAGTGTAAGGATAAATTAGAAGATAAAAAATTTGGAATGTAGAACCTTTAAAAACGGAGAATATTAGCAATTCTTATTTTTTCAATAACCTTCTTAGTTATCTCAATAAATGGATAAAACAATAAATTCTATAATATTGTTAATATCGAGAATTTATCTTCAAACAGTAAGATAAAGAGCTTGGCCTACATAGATTAGCATCGCTTGGCCATTTGCGTTGATCTGAATAATAAGATTCCAAATAGATATGCAATGTGGAGTAACTATCTTTCTTTCTTTAAAAATTTGATAAATCTTATTAAATATTATAATACCTAAATTTAAATTTATTAATTAATAGTTTACTCTCTAGACTAGCATAAAATTATTCTCTAATATAATTCTTCAAAAAGATTCTGCCATTATTTAACACATTTCTATGTATTTTATCTTTTTAGATTATTTAGTCATAATGATTTTACTTAATTTGCACACAATAGGATGGAGCTATTATTAATTTAATGGGGGGAATGCTTTCGAGTATGATTTATTAAAACAATTTATATCAATTCTAAATGTTTAATTAATAAAAGTCATAGAATTTGTTGGAGATTCCATAAATATAAAAGACCAAATACCTATACCAGTAGGCAAGTTATATTCCATAAGAAAAATAAATGAATAAAAGGTAAAAGGCAAATATGATACTTCTTTGCATTAAAGAGTACCTTTAATATAAATATAATATTATTTTTAAAAAATAGTTTACTTTCTCTATTCTTATGAAATAAAATAAGGATGGATCTTATTTTGATTCAGATCCTCAAGATCCTGATGACGATATAAATCTATTAGATCAATCCCCTACTAACCCTAAGCCACTGATTACTTATTGTAAATATTTTCATTTCAATCTTACAATTATTAAAACATGATTAAATAGTCTATTATTAATCAAAACTATTTTCGACTGACGTTTGTGATGATTCAAATGATTATCAGAGAGGAATTTGGTATTCTAATGTAAAATTCATATATTATTTTGCTTTTTTATAATATATCTATCATTTACAAATTTTAGAGTGAATCAATGATCTATGTATTATGTGGGTATTATCTCCAATGTAAATTAATTATTGATTAATTATCCATCTAAAACATATTAATTTTATATTATCTTCATGATAATAACTCTTTACTTATATAAAATTATAGCTTGGATTGAAGATTATAGCTATTTTGTAGTTTAGTTAGATAAAAATTATCCACATATTTACCAGTTTAAAAAATAAAAAAGAGAAAAATTGAATTTATCAAAGAAACCAAAATCTAATCTACCTGTTCAATTTTTGATCTTCAAAGTAATTTTATTGAAACTCTAGGAAGCAATATTAATCAATTTTATTTAGTATTAAAATAGTGAAGATTTGGCTATGATTTTGAGATTTAGTGGTTCATAATCTATGTATCTTTATAAATTTCCTGGTTATGAGTATTAGCCAAAATTTGTTTGTAAAAATATCTAAAACCCAGAAAGCATGAAATTTTATAAATTCACATTTTTTACCTATAAAAGTGATAAAATATATTGTAAGTCTGCATTTTAACATTAATTGCTGGTTAGTAATATTTTGTATTAATTTAAAATCTAGCCTATAATTTATCTAATAATGGATGTGAAGATATCACTTAATTTTCAAATGACTCAATTAACCTCAAGGGATTTGTCATTTATGATAATGTAAAATTATTTTCATTTAAATTATTAATATTTATTGTTGTTAATACAAAGATTTATTGAATACTATTCTTTAATTTTAATTAAATTTAACTTTAAATTAATCCTCTTAAATAATTGCCTATCAAAAGCCTAGTGATGAGATAATAGCTTGGGATCAATAGTAAAATATACTCAGTAATTATTATTTTTAAATCTATTTTTATAAACTGTAAAATATTAATTTATTAACAATATTTAGCAACTAAGAAGTATGAAAATAATAACTAACCTGTAATTTAATGTGATCTTAGTTGTAAAGAATGCACAATTGAATCTAATCCAAATGCATGTAAATCTTGCTAAAATTTTAGAGATCTTGATGTCAATACAATGAGGTGTGAGTGTACTTCAGGTTATTTTGAAGACTCAAACAGAAGTTGTTAGTAATGTGGATAGTTTTGTTTAAAATGTTAAGATTATTAAACTTGTTTAGAATGCGATACCACACTATCAGAGTTAAAATCAGGAATTTGCCAGCCTAAGTGCTAATAAAATGAATATATTATGAATAAGGAATGTTTTAAATGCTCAGATAGGATAGCAAATTGTGAAAAATGTATATATGATACTAATTTAATGGTTTTAAAATGTAATTAATGCGAAGCGAAATTTGTGATAAAAGAGTAAGAATGTGTTGATTAGTGTGGCACTAGTTATTACTTAAATGAAAAAACAAATAAATGCATAACTTGTTAAATTTAAAATTGCCTTCTTTGCTCTATTTAATAATGCTTTAAATGTGATAGCAATACTTACTTATACTAGAATAATTGCCTAGAGTCTTGTCCAATAAATTCGACTCCAAATGATAGCAGAGAATGTATATAAAATTTACCAGGAAAAATGAATAAAAATAAAGTTAGGTTTTATTCAGAAGTTAGAAATGAAATCACTATTGTTTTTGATAAAGATATTCAAACTATTTAAGAAGAAGTGAAGTTATTAAAGTTAAAGATACCTTATTTAGGAGAGGAATTAACATATCAATTATTAATCATAGATAACAGAACAGTTAAATTTGTCATATATCCTACAAAAACAAGTTTAAAAGAAGTATAAGCTTTTATTGAATTTTAAAATTAAGCTAGTAACAACTATGAACTTACATAAGAGTCAACAGATGTGAAGCTTTACAAAGAGAAAAAAATGGATTAAGAAACAAAAAAAGCTGTGTAAAACATATCTACTGCGACCTAAGCTGCCTCTACTGCTGCTGTTTCTGCTATACTTCCTTTAACTATGTCAGGAAACTTTTGGATTATAGCCTCAATCCTTGATATTGCTCAGCTTATTTACCTTTCTACTTTTATTAATTTATAGTAAATTTATTATGATAGAAATGAGTTTAACCATATTATTATTTAAAATACAATGATTAGATTTGAAGTAAATTTAGATGCCTTTTTAAATTCTCAGAAAAATTTCTAAATTCCATTTAAGAACTTTTTTGAATCAACTTAAAACTATAAAAATATTACTTATAATACTTAAGAAAAATTTGAATAAAATGATATACAAGGATTTTTACTGAGTAATTTAGGTAAAATATTATTTATTAACCTGTTCAAGAGTATTTAATTTAATTTATAATTAAAAGGTGATTCATTTTCTTTGATTATAACAATAATTGTAGCTAATTTGATTTTACTTTTCATTTAAATTATGTCAAAAAGAATATATAAACTAAGTAATTAGGTCAAAATAATAAGACAAAAGATCTTCAATACAGAATTCTACTTAGACTTACTATGGAGTGTTTATTAAGACATTAGTTTTGCAACTATCCTTTAAGCTTTTAGTTTTGAAAGACCTGTATATTTAGTTGAGTACTTAAATTATATCTTCTTTAGCTTTGGTGTAGTAACTACCTGTTTACCAATAATCTTACTAGTTTTATTAAAGAAAAACACATTTAATGTTTTAAATTAATACTTCCTAAATCATAACACCTTTAAATATTTCAGATTAGCTCTTTACTTTAGGAAATTCCTCTATGCATTTATTGTTGTAGCTTTTTAATTTTCTGGTAATACTTAGTTAATTTTGATAATTGTCTTTCATTTAGGATACTTAATATTTATACTATTAAAAAATCCTTTGATAACTGGCTTTGATAATGTCAAAGAATTTTGCCAGACTTTGTTTTTCATTATTGGATATAGTATAATTCTGTTTTTAAGCTATTATGCTAGTGATAATAGTGAATTAAATACATTGATATCTTGGGCAGTAATAGCTTGTTTAGGAAGTATATTAGTGTTTGAATTGATAGTCTGCATTAAAGAAATATATCTGAAACTTAGAGAGTTAATTATATATATAAAAAGCAGAAAATAGAAATTAAAAGTACTACCTGCATAATTAATAAAAGTAGAGGCAAAAGAATAACATTTAAACGAATTTATAGGAAGTGATAACGAATTCAATATTATATAATCATTAAATATGTATAAATAAGAATCTAATGACAACTCAAGCAGGATTTAAAAAAATTTGAATAATAACAATTTATAGCTATCCCAACATAAAGGAGAAGAAGGACTGAGAGTATATTAATAATAACATTCTTCTTAAATTAACTTTGTCGAATAAAGCACTTATATAGACAGTCCTATTAGTCCTTAAAAAATTAATAGAAGGAAAAGACAAAAATTAAGTATGTTAAATTCTTTTTCAATTAAGAATAGCATGTTCTCTGATGGTAAATTATCATCAAATTCTCCTCTTCAAATTTAAGATGAAGATCTATCAAATAGAAGCTCTAATTGTAATATAATAAATAGTAAAAATAGCTTAAATTCATAGCTGACTTTATCAAAATATAAATTGGATTCCAAAATACTATTAGTTAACTCCTCAGATAATTTGTAGTGATTTTTATTTTAAATAAAGGATTTTCTGTAATCTTTAATGTTAAATATTTTTTTTTGTTAATTTTTTAATTTTATCCTAAAAGGAAGAGGAGGCATTAATATACTATAATTTCTCATAAATTAAGATTTAGTTTTATAAATATCAAAAGTGATTTATATTAATATGATTCTTCTAGTTGAACTCCCTAATTTTCATCTTTCAATTTAATATTACTTTATGACATTGTTTGTTTATATGTACTTTTACAAATTAGTTTTTTTTGAAGAATCTTTAATTTAATTTTTAAATTTCATAATTTAGAAAATTTATTTTTTACATTAATTTATTTCAATTTTAGATTTCCTTTTAGTAAGTGATGCTACCTCTTAATTAAATTTGGAAATTTTACTTTAAATTTTATTAAGAAATAAATCTTTAATATTCATCATCATTTTGATTTTTCTAATCTATTTAAAATTTTTTTTTGAAAGAGGGATTATAAAAAACTAGTAAAATTTACCAATATTAGCAACTTGATGTTCTAAGGCAGTTAGTTAACACCTCAAATAACTGATAAAGATAGGTTTTCATTTTAAATAAATGACTTTATAGTAATTTATATGTGGAATCTTTATTATTTAAGTTAATTTTTATATTTTAATCCTAATTAGTAGGAGGGTGTATTAATAAATAATATATTTATGAATAACTTTATGAAATTAAATGTGTAAAGTATTTAAATTAATTTAATAAAATTTTAAAGAGAAAATAGAAAGATTAATAATATACAAAAATAAGTAAATAAATAATATATCAATGCTATTATCCATCCATTCAATACATTTTAATAAGATTGTTAATTACTTCAAACGACAAAGAATTTCAAAAATCTTTGTCTCCTTATAGTTTTATTTACTAAAATTTAACGAGTCTCTTCATCTTTTTAATACTTAGAAGAATATCACCTGACAAACATACAACTTTATGACGTTTATAAGTAAAATAAACAATATTTTCAAGATTTCTAAAGCTTTACTAGAATTAAATAGGGAAGACTTTATTATATGAAATACGGGTTTATGCTATTTCTAAAATTTTGAGTTTTTTAAGGTTTCCTAAACAGTTTAATATACCCAACATGCCTTCTTCTGTGTAATAATTACCACTTAAGTCTAAGTTAAGTTTAAAAAGGTTTTTCAAATTTTATAGTCCCTCTATGATATGTTTTGAGGTTTCATCAAACAAATAGCAGTTGTTAAAACTGAGGCAAAGATCTTAAATCTTAACTAATTTCTAAAGAGTTAAGCTTACCTATTCAATACATCTTGTAGTTAACTTATTATTCAATTTGAAACATAAAGACAGTTGAATCAAATTAATAAGATTTTCTATTGGCTTAACCAAATTTAATACACCTTCCTCTTAAATTTTATTATCTGTAAGATCAATAGTCAAATGAGTCAATTTATTTAAAAAACCTAAACTATTTCCAGTAACTGTTAATCCTTCCATTTCAATATTATTGCTATACAGATTTATTTTTAAATGGGTTAGATTCAATAATGATCTTAAGCATTTACCCACAATTTTAGCCTCTTCATCTCCAAGTTTATTTCTGCGTAAACTTAATCTGAGATAAGTTAATTGATTCAAATTTTCTAATCCTGAAGCCAATCCTTCAATACCTTTGACTCCAACCTTATTATTATCTAGATTGATTGAAAGATTTAACAAGTGAGTTAATTTTTTTAGATCATTTCCTAAAATGATGCTATCTTCCTCACTTATTTTCTTACTTTTTAAATCAATCTCTATGCTAGTAGATTCTTATTGATATTCAAAATGCATAACAAACAAATTTGATTTCTGAATTATCCTTTATTTTCTTTTTATAATTTTTTATTTATAAAAATAATTACATAAAATACTGAATTCTCTAATGTAACTAACTACATTTAAAATAGATAAGTAGAAATTAGAGGCTTTTAAAGAAATTAATAGTAAAAATAGATGTGTCTCTTTACCTACCAATTTAATACGTTTAATGATAAGTGGCACTAGGATCGTTAAGGCATTTAAACCATTAATAATTCTAGATTGGAATTTAGATTAATAATACTATAAATATAGAAATAAAGTTTTTAAATAAATATAAAACTAGCCTTTATAAATAAAATCTTATAAACACTTTTCAATTGTAGGAATCTCTCATAATATGCATTTCTAAGCTGTTTTTATTTAATTAATCCCCATTTTTATTATCATATTAATTTGTTTCAGCTTCATTGTCTTCTTTATATAGGTTTTTAACTATTAAATTCGATGTATATTAAAATATACTATTCAAGGAAAGTATCATAGGATAATAGCATAATAAAATTAAATATATAAAAGGTTTTTTGGGATAGTAAGTGGGATAATTAAAAGAAATTATTGCAAATTCGCTTAAGTCCCTTTAATTTAACCTTTTTTTGGCATTTTACTATGCCATCTGGCTATCTTAGTTATAGTAATAAACATAGCATGTTTAAGGAGTAAGCAAATTCTTTAAATCATACACATCACTGCCACAAAACCAACTAGGGATTTTAGCTTAACTAAATTAATAACTTTATTTACAACTATCTGAAGTATCTAATATTCAATAAATAAAATATAATTATTTTATCTAATAAAGCAAAATTATAGTTGAATCAATAAAATTAATAAAATCTTTGTGTTAAGGTTCTTTAAAAATATTCTTTTTAAAGAATGTTAATAAAATCTATTTTATTTAAAAATAAATAAATAGCTTTTCAGCACTATTTATTTCTCATTTCCTTAAAATAACTATCAATATTACGTGCTCCATAATAAGGATAAGGATGATATCTGTTTCCATACGAGCTACTATATGAATGAGATGTTGAAGATGATCTTGATGAATGACTCCCTGATGAATGACTACCCGAAGAATGGCTACCTGATGAATGGCCTCCTGAGGATCTACCACCAGTTCTCAAAATTCTAAATCTTTAAGAGTGTTCAGTAATATTAGTGTTATTATGAGGATTTCCTTTAGGATAGTCTACTATACCTGGACCACAACTTATTAAAATAGGTAAAAAGATAATAAATTTATAATTATACTTGTAAAATTATTAATTATTATTACTTAAATGTTTCATTTTTATGATAAAAATCATTTGGAGAGACATTATTCCCATATTCTCCTTAATATTTATTTGATAAGCATCCTTATCCTAAATAAGAATCTCCATTTTACACATAGTTAACATAAATAAGGGAATAAGCTTCATTACCATCAAGACTAGTCTTTTATAGTCCAGTAACTACGCATTTCTCGACCTTTTCAAAAGATATACTAGAGGTAGGATAGAATTCTGAGAAATAAAAGAAAAAGAATAATGGTAAGCAAATAATAAATGTACAGCAGTTTAATTTATTAAATTCAGATGTCATATTTTTTTTAGGCTCCCAAAAGAATACAAATTAAGTCATCATATAAAGAAAGAATACTGGTATCCAATAAACGAATTGCCATGCTAAATCACATCCTTTGATAAGACAAGCAGTTAGAAAGATGAAAACTACTAATGCCTATAACTAAGTCCAAATAAAATGTTTAACATATACTTAAGAAAAGTAATCTCCCATTTACAAATCTCTACGTTATTGTTTTTTAATATCAAATTAGGATATTAGTAAAATCTATCAAATTGTTTTGATTTCTTTTTGTAATTCTATCAGATTTGATGATAATTCCTTTCTATTTCAGTTGTTTATAGGATATTGAATTAAATCAAACAAAGGTTTAAGTTTATTTAACTTTGAGTTAACACATAATGAAATAGATTGGTTTTATACCTTAAAAAAATAGCCTCTTTAGAAATATATTTATCTATTTTTTCACAAATCTATTGGTTTTGATGGAAGTTGAGGAAATAACAAACAGCATTAAAATTATGAAATGTATTTTAAAAATTGAAAAATTATGATGATCCCTTATATTTTTTTAACATAAAAAATGTATTTGTAGAAAATAATGCTTCATTTCTCTTCTTACTTAATTATTTAATTTAAATTCTTAAATCTTATTTAGTTTATTAAAGAACATAGGAAATAACAAGTGATTAAGAATGCTAAATTATCAAAAATTCAACAGATTAGTATTCGGAATGGATTTTAACCTAAAACATTATTTATTTAAACAAATTATTAATTTATATTTATTATTATATTAAAGAAATGTTCTTAATTAAAATACTCTTTAACAATAATATTTAACATTATTATACTTATAATTTGGTCATTTTTAATTCTACAAATTAAAGTTAATCTATTTCTTTCATTGGGATACTAAAAATTTGAATAGAAAATAATTTATTTTCATTTAAATAAAAAAATGAATGATTTATAAATAATATTGATAAAGAAATAAGATTGATTACACTTCAAGGAGTGAAATAATTAAATGAATTTCAGAGTGATTAAAAATGTAATTGCCATTATTTTTTAACTAAATTGGAGTTGTCTTTTATTTTAAATGAGATAATCAAATTATGTAATCATTATCGTAGAGAATATGGATATTTTTATAATAATTAATAATTTGTGGTAGAAATTAGTTTCATGGAGAAAACTCACCTCAAGTATTTGTAATTGATTGATTACCTTTGAATTATATCAAAATTACATTTTTCAAAAAGACATAAACCAAATGCAATCAAACTACTTCAAATTTATTCAACAATAACATCTTTTAACTATCTAAATAAGAAAAGGTAAAACACCAAATAAATTAATATAAGAGAAGCTTTAAAATTTTAGCAATCAAAATAAGGATATCTGCATCGAAAATGTCAACAATGAAAATTATCTTAATTATTATTCTAGTTAATGTAGCCACAGCTACTTATGAAAATATGTAATTTTCTAATATAGTAAATGATACTACCTTAAAATTAAGTGCCTCATTCATCAATAAGTCTTACTTCGCTGTTTGCTCAAAATAGAATCCTATTTCCCCGTCCATTCTTATAGGTAGGAAGGATAATCTTAATTTTTTTTCTGAAAATAATCCTTTATTTAATCTAAATTTTATATTAAAATAGTTTATGATCTCACTGGAAAAGTTGTCACATCCTAATCCACCTAATGTACCAAGATAGGATATATAGGAGTATTTCTTTGAAATATTATTAATTCTTTGTCATATCTTAAAATAATAATGATTTAACACTCCTAATTATAAAAAAGATGAATATGATAGTTCACTTAGATCAATCTAATAACTTTCATGGTAGAATTATTTAAAATAGGTAGATAAATTCTTTTAATAATGATATTTATTTTAATAGTATTCGAATACAAATAAAATATGTTAGTACCAAAATAGCAATTAGACTCACCATTAAGTAATAATAGTCCTTCTATTGTATTTGATGTAGTATACTTATCAGAAACTAAAGTAAGTATTATGTATACTATTCAAGCAAATTAGCAAAAAGTTATTTATTTATTGACTATTAGTTTGCAGTAGGGATTGGATTATAAAGAGGTCAGTCTTAATCATAAGTATCTAATGGTTCTTATATAAGTAATAGAAATATCTCTTTTATTATTAAATTAAATACTTTTTGATAGCTATTAAAAATAAATTGTAAATCTAACTTTTCTATTATAATTAATTAGTCTATAAGAATCTCTAGAAATAAAAAACAATTTCAAATTGTTCGATTCTAAATAAAGGAATAGTAGATACAGGAGTAATATAATTATCTAATCAATGCAAAATGCTAATTCATATTATCATAACAAATAGGACTTAAATACTGATCCAAGTATTATTTCATGTAACGACATGATTTTAAGTAAAGTTATTAATTTCATCACATTAAATATTGATGTATTTAAACTTTTAAAAGCTGATACATTCAGTTCATCAAATCAAGAAATTATTAATTAAGTTAATCCATCTTCTTATTTTTGGGCTTTAATCTCTAAATATTCTGTAATTATTTCTTCTTATTTTTTATTAATCTTTTAGCATTATTTAACCTATAGATAAAAGATAACTATAAATTTGTACTTGAAACTCTTGATAATTCTGGATTTTAGTGGTAATTAATGGAATATAAAAGTGATGGTACAGTTTAAAAATCCTAAAGTAGAAGTGTTTCTGAAGCTTCTCTTATGATCAGTTTATTTAATGAAAAAGTTGTTTTTATTTAAAAATATCACATTCAAAGTAAATGTTATGATTTTCTATCTAATCTTCTCTAAAATTGAATAAAAATTACATTTAAATTATAAAATTTATCATCAAGTTTTCTTTTGAAAATATATAGTTATTGAAAATATGTTTGAACCAAATGAGGTTTCATAAAGATTCTAATTATCTACATCTCTAGATCAAATAGTTACTGCCAACTTACTTCCAGTATTCTTTTTATTAGTTAATTTTTTTATTGTTTTTTCAATTTTAATATTTATGTACAGGATGATAATATGCTACTTTGTATCACAAAGAATAATCAAATCTATTGTAATTAAATTTTTTTATTTAATGTAAATTAATATTTAATCGTAAATAAATTAGTATTGAATGAAGTGTAATGTGGAGATGGATATTATTATTCAGCAGTACTATTTAATTGCCAAAAATGTGATTCTACATGTTTAACATGCAACAAATCTGGAAGCTGCTTGACATGTTCTTAAAGTGATAATAGATTACTTGACACATCTACAAATCAGTGTAAATGTAATATTAACTTTTATAATTTAAATCCTACTGATGAATGTTAAATATGTCCCTCCTATTGCCCTAATTGCAAATCAGAAAATGGAGAGTTAGTTTGTAGTTCTTGCTAGAATTATCAATTATTAAATAGATATAATGACTAATCATGTTCTTGCAGAGTAGGATATTATAGTCCATAAGGATAGGATAAATGTATTAAATGCTAAAATGGATGTTAAAGTTGTAAAACAGATGGTACATGTAAAAATCTTTGTGGAGATAACTGTTTACCTTTTTCATGTGATTTAATAATTTTGAAGACTTGTATTATATGTAAATCTGGATATATTTACTAAAACTCTGGTTGCGTAAAATAATGTGATTATGGCTACTATTTATAAAAATCTTCATCAAGATGTATCCCTTGTGATGATCCTAATTGTGCAACCTGTGATGATACAAATTGCTAAGTTTGCATGTAGAATTATCAATTGAATGGAAATGGTATATGCTCTATTGCATGCCCTTAAAGTTAATATAAAATATCTGATACTTTATGTGATAATTGCTTTGATTAAATAAATTGCTTAAAATGCAAAGGAAATAAGTAAAACGATTGCACTGCATGTAATAATGGAAAATATTTACAAGATGGAACTTGCATAGATAAATGTAGTATGGGTTACTTTGTTGTAGATGACGTATAAAGAATTTGTGGAAAATGTTCAAATGCCATAAATTTTTGTAAAATATGCAGTAATGATAGCTTTAATTAAAAAGTTATATGTGATGAATGCTTCTCATAATATGAATTAACTTAATAAAAAAGCTGCGTTGCAAGTTGCAGTGAAACCTATGCATTAAATCCAAATACACTTCAATGTGACAAATGTCTTGTAGAAAATTGTAAATTTTGCCATAATTCATTGGATACATGCTCATAATGCATATTTTCATTCTATTTAGTTGGTAATAATAGTTGTTAAAAGCAGTGCCCTAAGAATTATATTGTTAATAATAATAAATAGTGTGTACCTTAAAATAATTAAATAGACCCAATGAATATAAAAATAACCTTAATATCAAATTAATAAAATATTATTATTGTATCTTTCGACTAAGAGGTAAGTCTATTGTAAATAATAAATGAAAAATTAACCATTTCTATTCCTGGAATATCATCTCATTAATATTCATATATTAAAGAGATTACTAACAAATAAACTATAAAAATTATTATAACTCCAGCTAATCCTTAAAATTCTAAAGAAGAAGTATTTGTCTCTTTAAATATTTCTTCAAACTTCAGCAGTACTTATAAATTTTTCTTAACATAAAACTCTATAGTAGTTAATATCTTTAAAGAAAAACTAATTAATCAAACAAATAAGTCAGCAGTAGAGTAATTAGGAGATGCAAGTTAAGCAGCTTCAACTGCTACATTGGTAGCTATGGTTCCTCTTGCTATGACTGGCTCTTTTTGGGTGATTTCTTCATTATTAGATATTTGTTAGCTCATTTATTTAACTATATTTATCAACATAAAGTAAATATTTTATAATTTATATATTTTCTGATCTATTTTTTTTTCATTTTAAATAGTACTCCTATGAATTTGAATTAGTTTTTAAAATCTTAAAAAAGTTTTTAAATTCCTTTCATCAATTATTTTTCTAAGATGCCTCACTATGATTAGATTAATTATAGAACTTATCAAAGAATAGAGGAAAATGGTTTTTAGGGTTTTCTTCTCAGTAATTTAGGTAACTATTTTTAACTATTAGGATACCTTTTATTATATTTAAACTTAAAAAAATAATAGGAGATTCTTTATCGTTAGCAGTAACAATACTTTCTGGAATGTTGATTCTGTAATTAATTTGCTATGCTACAAGAAACTTATAAAAAATAAATAAATATGTAAATATTATTAAGGCTAAAGTAATTAAAGCATCATTTATCTTAGATTTACTGTGGAGCATCTATTTAGACATAAGTTTTTCCACTATGATCTAGTTATTTGCTATTGAATCTCCTCGTTTATTGGATGAATATATCAATTATGTCTTCTTTGGATTCTCATTAATTTTTTGCTTTTTCCCATTAGCTCTTATTTATCCACTCCATAACAGTAGATACCCAAATATTGAAAAGGCAATGGGAGAAAATCTAAGTTGTAGCTATTATAAAATATTATTATATTTAAGAAAACTCTTTTATACAGTTATTGCTGGTGCATTATAAGTAAACACGAGTTTATAGATAGGATTTTTAATTGGGATTCATGCATTCTTCTTACTCTTTCTTTATTTTGTAAGACCTTATAAATCTATGTTTTATAACTGTAAAGAAGGTTTTCAAACAATTTTCTTTCTCGTCACCTCTACTATCTATGCTATAATGCATAATAAAGACTACGATAATAGCTGGGCTGAGGAAAATAAATCTAAAATTGGGTGGTACCTTATTTCATTTTTCATGGTTATTATTGTTACTGATCTAATTTGTTGTATTAAAGAATTGTATTTTGCAATAAAAAACTATTGGATTTAAAAAAAAAAATCTTAAAAAATTATCAGAGTTCACCCTTCCATAAATGTTCTTTCTCAGTTTAAATAAAGTATTAGTTCTAATATTGATAACTTTAAATCTTACGACATTCAAGATCATAGTGCTCTTGAAACTATAGACTCCCCTAGAAGAAGAAGAACAAGATCACCCATCAACAGACAAAAATTTAAAAGAGAAATTTTAAAATCTTTGACTTTATAATAAAGTATTTCTCCTAATTCCTCTTTACATGACTATAAACGAGAATCTCCCTCATCAGAAATTAAATTCTCAATAAAGTAAAAATAATCTGATCTTAATAACTTAGAAAGTGGAATAGAAATGATCTAAATGCTTTAACTTAAAAATAATGTTAATTAAATTGATGATTAATAAAATAATATTATTAATATCTAACCTTATTCATAAAGATTTAATTTAATTAAAGATATTTCTTTCTCTTTAAATCAAACTAAATTAGAGTCATAAATGCCAAGTAAAATATTAGATATTGATTCATAAGAAATACTAGAAGAGTATCCCATCAATTAATTATAAAAATTGGAATAAAGAGGTTCGAAATCCACAAATTTTGAATGAACTATTTATTTACTGATCATATTTATCGAAATGTAAATAATTTAATAATCCTAATTTTTAAATTTACTTTTTATGAATAATTGAAATTTCAAACATTCCTTTTTTAAAACTATAACAGTTTTGTTTATATCATTTTTATGTGACCTAGATAGAGGTATTAATGATATTTATTAAGATTTTAAAGAGTAAAAAATGTAATCAAATAATAATCTGTTTTTTTGCCTGATATCAATTATCTAAATTTGTAATATTTTCAAAGGGAAGGTTCTTTGTTATTTTCTAACTTTTAGGAAATTGCTTCTAATATTTTAAATATTTTTGGCTACCCTAAAATATTTTAAGTATCTCTTAATTTATTTAAATGAAATGAATAATTTCTAATTTCAATATTAAAACAAAGAAAAAACTTTATTGAGTAGTATTCTAATTCAAGATTTATTTATAACTCAGTAACTTCATAAAAAATATATGTATGTAATGTAATTCAATATTTCTAATGAAAGTAGAAGAACTAATATTATTATTTTTATTTATGTAGTAACTAAGCTTGAAAATAAATTAAAAACTCGTCAATCATACTAAGAAATTATAAATTATGGTTAAAAATGAATATTAATAATTTAAATTTACTTCTTAATCAAACAAATTACATTTATGGGACACATATTTCTTTTAGTTTAGATATTTTGAGTAAATTAATAATAAATCAATTGAAATAAATAAGAAATTTGATTAGGCTTAAAAAAAAGATAGTAAAAGTAATTAAATATTAAGGTTTTGAGTGTATTAATATAATAATGATACTGGTAATACTAATTTTTATTTTATCATTTGCATGGGCAGATGTTATATCAATTTACTCACAAAAAGACTTTTCAACTCTAGGCTCAGTACTCAATGCTTAGTTCTTTAATTAAAAAAGAATAGGCATTTGCATTGAGAGAGATCAGTAGTAATTCTTGAGAGGTATTTATCATCATTATGATACACATTTAAGTATCTAATTCAAATAGCTAACTTTAATAAAATACTTATCAACAGCTGTAAACTAGATTTTTGAGTTAATAATTGAGACCCAAATAGATGGTTGTTCAATGATGAGCTTTTACTAAGTAAAAATGATAAATATTTTAACATAAAATTATAATCTCTTTTAATTATTTGAAAATTGAAGGATTCAAAGATTATTATACCTGATGGAAAGGGAGAATTGCTTAGTAATTATTTTAAATAAATTTATGCATAATAAAAATAAAATTGTTACTTTAGTTTATTAACTTAGTTCAGATGACATTCTTTTGCTTACAAAATATTAATATGAAGGTGCTAAGGTTGTGGACATATTTGCCACAAATACAAATATAGTAAGCCATTATGATTTACTTTATTTATATTAGGTATAAATTTCTCTTGTTAATAAATAAGTTTCTATTAGGTGTATAACTAACTGATAAAAGCTATTAATATATTGGTAAATATATTAATTAGTAAATTAATATTAAAATAATTTTTCTTAGTATATGAAGGTGATCTAGTAGTTTATAATTTTGATAATTGCGATACTTTTGTGAAAGGTGCGGTTTACTATAAAGTAAAGAATATTTCTATTTTACTCTTTACTATTTATAAATGGATTCTTATTGAAATTAGGATGGTTCAAAAATCGTAGTATATACAGTCTGTAATCAATCTTTATTGAGTAATTTTGTTATAAACTAATTATTAATCTTATTTACCTCTTACTAAATAAAGATCATTATAATTAATTAATTAAATAAATAGATTTATTTTGAAATTTTTTTGTTAAAAGATTTTTTGGTTGGTATTCCCTAATTTTTTGGAATTAACTAATCTAAAGTAATAATAATAATTGATTGATGAGTATTATTTAACTAATTAGAATTAACAAGAGACACCGGAAGTAATCAAATCTATCAAATTCCTTTAAGCAATAGCATTAAGAATATCACTAGTATTTCTATATACGAAAATTCAGATGTAGTTACAATTTTACTAATAAAAGTTTTAATGTAAAATAATTTTCAACAAAATAGATTTTCTAACCTAGATAAATTATCATCTCTGCTAATAATAATGGCCAAATATAAAACTATTGCCTACTTGAATCAGATTAATCTGTCTTAACAAATTGTATAGTTTCTAATCAAGATCAATTAACTTTCTCAAACAAACTGCTTTATGGTGTATCTTAATATCAGTTTAATAGTAATAACAATTTATTTAAGCTCTCTATCATATAAAATTTGAAAAAAATATTATTTTAAATTTAATAGTTAATTATTCCAATCAATATACTATGCTAAGAGTTTCTGATACAGTTCCAATTGTTTTTTCTATCTTTCCAGTATTTTCATTTTATTCTTAATATTCAATTTCATTATGTAAAATTTAAAATTTTTTAGGGCTTTCTAATAGTAGTGACAAGAGAAGGAAATGTTCTAAAATGTAAAAATTATTTTTGTTATTATTAAATAAATACTAATTTTCTAATTTAAATAAAATATAGATGTTAAGCCTATTAAACAAAGTTCTAACTTGATTTTTACACAACATTCTTTATCAAGTTGTTCTATAGTTTAAAATTGTAGTATTTGCAATGAAGCTAATAATGATTGCACAGACTGTAAAGGAGGATTTTAATATACTTAAAATTCTCTTTTAAATCCTCCTTCAAGTTGTATTCCTTGTTCTATACCATAATGTTTAAGCTGTCCTTTAAATGTACTTAAATGCACATTTTGTACTATTGGTTACGAATTACTAAATAATATTTGCATTTAGTAATGTAATATTGGTTAATTTAGATCTACTATAACTTAAACCTGTTAAAATTGCCCTACTGATTGCCTTATATGTGAGATATAAACTCCTCACAAATGCTTGAAATGTAAGAAATATATATAAGATGGAATTTGTGTTGATATTTGTGGATCAGGTTATTTATTAAATTAAAGTGATAACTATACATGCTAAAGATGTTCTTTTTATATTATTAATTGCATTAGTTGTGCTTATAGTTCTACTTCTCCTGGTATTATTTGCAGTTAATGTCTTCCTAATTTTCAAACTTACGGAAAAATCTGTGGACCTATTTGTAATTCTGTTTAAATTTATAATAGTGCTACTAATACTTGCACAGAGTGTTCTTCTATTTCTAATTGTAAAAATTGTGAAATCGATTCCAATAATTTACTAAAATGTCTTACTTGTATTCCTGGTTTTATTGAAGATTAAGGAATCTGTATATGCGATATTGGAATGATTTTTGATAAAAATACTAATATTTGCTAACCTTGCTAGTAAATTGGATGTTAAAAATGTGTGATAGATAACAATAATACATAAGTATGTAAATAATGCAGAAATCTATAGTAAGAAGGTCTTTGTGTAGATTATTGCTAAGTAGGGTATATCTAGAATGCTAATAAATAATGCATTAAATGTTCTAGTTTGTCTAATAATTGTAATATGTGCTAATATTAGTCTATTGGATCATCTTAAGTTACTTGTTAAACATGTTTAATTGGCTATAAAATGTATGAAGGTAATATTTGTGGACCTTTGTGTAAAGCTAATTAAGCATTTAACCCATTAAGTAATTAATGTGAAGATTGCATTTAAGGGTGTATATAATGTCTTTTTAATTAACCAGGAGTAAATTAATGTTTAAAATGCTACCCAGATTTTAAATTAAATACTAATTTTAATATTTGCATTTAAAAACCTTGTAATCCAGGAAATGTTTTAGATCAAAATTAAATGTGTATTTAATGTGGAATTGATAATTGTGAAGAGTGCATAATTAATAGTTAAAATATCAATGAATGTATTGCTTGTGATGATGGATACTATGTGGAATAATCAAAATGTGTCTCTATATAGTGTAATAGTAATGAGTTTTTCAATTAATCCACAAAGAAATGTGAATAATGCGCTATTTAAAATTGTAAAAATTGTTTATATGACACCATCTAAAATTAGCCTACATGTTTGCAATGTGCAAATGGATTCTAGCCATACTAAAACGGATGCCAGTAAATATGTTCTTAAAATTAAATTCTAAACAATAAAACATAATTGTGCGAATTATGTAATATTGAAAATTGTTAGCTGTGTTATTACAACAACACTATTTAATAATTAGCCTGTTACTAGTGTAATAATAGATATTATATTAGTGGTAATACTTGTATTCCAATAGATCCAATAACATGCAGTCCTAATTAATTGTTAAATCCAAAAACATAATAATGTGTAAATTGTAATTTACCTTAATGTACGAAATGTGAATTAAAAGATGTTTCATCAAACTAATTAATATGTTAGTAATGTAACTCGAATTATTCATTAAACGATTCTAAAATATGTATTAGTAATTCTCCATAAGTTTATAGGATTTCTTTTAATCAAAAAGAAAAGAATGTGATAAGAATTACTTTAGATATATTTTACAGAGAGATTTATAAATTAGCGGAATAATTAACAATCTCAATTGTTGGTTTTAACACTGACAGTTATAATTATAGTAAAGTAGTTGTGGATTAGAAAACAATAGATATTATAATTGAACCAAATGATTCGATAAAATAGAGAGAAAAAATAAATATTAATCTACCTTTACCATTAGATAATTCGGTTTACTTGCAGTCTACTAAAGATACCACTATTGAATTATATAAAGAAAAATATATAGACTAAAGTTCCAAATAATCTTCAGCTTAGTTAGCTAAAACTAATGAGGTTATTGGAGCTACAACAATGGCTGCAATATTACCTTTAGCAATGATGGGCTCATTTTCTATTATCTCTTCAATTATAGATATCTGCTAACTAATTTATTTAACAAACTTCATAAATTCTAAGTAATTATTCTATAATTCAATAAAGAAAATTACTAATATATTATTATTTATAACAATAGAACTCCTTTAAATCTTGATATGTTCTTATAATCCTAATAAAGTTTTTAAGTTCCTTTTGTGAACTTTTTCAAGTACATTAGTGGATATAATTTGATTTATTATAAAACTTACTAAAAGATAGAAGAAAATGATTTATAAGGGTTCTTATTAAGTAATTTAGGTAAGTAGTTTTAACAATTAAAATTATTACAACTTTGATATTTTTTAATTATACCAAATTCTTTTATTTAAATAATTAAATAGGAGATTCATTATCTTTAACATTGACTTTTATTTCTGCAGTTTCTTTGCTTTATCTTTTATAAAAATCTTTAAGAAAATATGAAAAAGCTTCCAAGATATTATAATTTACTAGAAAAAAATTCTTTCAACCAGCATTTTATCTTGATTTGCTATGGAGTATATATCCTGATATTAGTTTTTCTACAGTGATTTAATTATTTTCTATAAATGAACCAAATTTAGCTGTAGAATACGTTAATTATTTCATTTTTGCAATTTCTATTATCTTAACTTCTCTCCCATTTGGGTTATTTTATCTACTAAAATTGAAGAAGTATCCTACCTTTAGTGAAGCTCTTGAATAGGATTTAAACTGCAATTATTATAAAATCCTCCTGTATTTTAGAAAATTCTTTTATACTTTAGTTGCTGGAGCGTTTTAAATAAGTGGAAATTGTTAAATATCATTGCTAATTATTTTTCATCTTACCTTCATTATCTTTATTATAAAAAATAAGCCTTACATTGACCCCTTTTAGAATAAAAAAGAAGCTGTTTAAACATTATTCTTTTTATTAAGCTCTCTTTTATATTTAATAGAACATAATATCTAATATGATGAAGATATAAAAATAATGCTTGGGTGGATTATTATTTCCGCTTTTAGTGTTGTTATATTATGTGATATTATTTCAGTTATTAAGGAAATTTATGTAGCTATATCGGAATTCCTAAAGAAAAGAAAAAATGAAAATAAGCTTGTACGTGTCTATCCTATAATATTACCAGATTCATTAAAAATATAAAGTTAAGAAATTTATTTTGGAGTATAAGCTAATATATAAAAACAAGTCAGCAATAATTTAGAAGATTTAGAAGCCTCTTCATAAAGTTCTATTAAAAAAATTAATGAACCTTAGTTCAAATTAAATAGTGGTTTAAATAAAATATCTTAACTTTAAATTAACCCTTCTTCTAATTCAATAATTGAATTAATAGCACCTAGGACTGACAATAGACTTCTTAATTAAGCAGATTGTTCTTTCTAAAATCTAGAAAAGATTGTTTAAGACAGCAATTAAAAGATTAAACTAGATTAAGATCTAGACACACCTTTTTCTCAAATCCTTATTAAATCAGAATCACCACTAAAGTTATTAGACAAGAAAAATTAATAGTGACTTGGAACATTCAAAAACCAAAATTTTATTAAATAAAATATGCAAACCTATAAAATAAAATTTATTGTATTTAAAATAGGTATTTAAATAAATTTATTCTAATTATTTATTACATTTATTTGCTCAAATTAATTTTTAAACTTAAAATAAAGAGAGTAATTTTAAGATACAAGAACAATTAGAAATTTTCTTAAATAAAGTTCATACCCCTTATTTTTCATTTTAATATTTATCCGGTATTATTGTAAAGATATAATTAAGGGGGGAAAATATTTTAGTAAAAAATTTTAAAGAACAAATAAATTTAGAGGATATTAATATCTATTCTTAATAATATGAAATTATGTTAAAATTAAATTAATTTATCATAATTTATATTTTAGTAAAAATAAATCATATTTAATGCATTTCAAGATTCTTTATTATTATTTTATTTTCTATATCTTGCAATAATCTTATATGATTGTAGCATACCTATACTAAAATCAGTTATACTAAAGAGATTAAATACTATGAGGAAGACAGACAGGACACCTACCTAATTAACTAGAATATAATGTATATCTAAATTTAAAAATAAAATTACATAGAACTAATTAGATAGAACTAATCTTAGCTAGTTATAATAACAACTATCTTCGATCGAACCATAAGATTTAAATATTTATTACCTCTTTATTGGTAATTTTGAAATATCATTCATAATAATATCAACCTTAATAAAAATCCTTTACAAACTTGGCTAGAACTATTAAAGTTATTATTATTGTAGTATTTCCAATAGTTTAATTTACTTGTTCTAATACTCAAATTACTAACAATATAATAATTATTAAAATTATTGATCAAATAATTAGTTTTTAAAAATGACCAGATAGATATTCCTAGCTTGTAATATTTAATGTTTTTTTATTTTTTTAAAACTTTATTTTCTAATATTAGATATTGTTGTCCTTATTACTCTTTGCACAGTTTAAGGAGAAGAATAAGATTAATTTTAAATAAAAAAGTATAACATAATTCTCGAAGAAGGAACTGAGCTAAAAATTACAAAAAATTTTAATAGAAATATTGATAATTTAGTTTTAAATGGTACTTTGATTTTAAATGGAGAAGAAGATATACACTTGGCTTTTTATAATCTATAAGTTGGAGAAAAGGGAAAATTGATTATTCCCTAAAATGACTATAAAATATTAATTGAGTAATTATCAAATGAACAAAATTGCAATAACAATAAACAATAAGAAATAAATGTAGAAATTTATTAGTAAAAAAGCATTCTTTTTTAAGAAAAAATTTAGAATACTGTGTTATCTGGATAAAATTCAATTTTTTTATTAGATTCTCATTTAAAATTAAAATCTGGTGAAAAAATTTTGCTAATTAATTTTAATGAAGAATTAATATAATAAGAAGAATTTATTGTATCAAGTGTAGAAAATCATCAAGTTATTGTCTAAGGTTAGATATTAAATGACTATCATAGTTTTGAAGATCCTTTAATAAATTCTCCAAGAATAGTTTTAATAGAGAAGAGAAATGAAATTACTTTTAAAAAGTATAACATTTTTTATTACAAAAGACTTGATAACTTATTTTTTTTTATTATTTAAAATATAAAGTATTTGCTTTTAAATTAATGCTGAGAATATTTTTGAAATCACCTTCATAAATATTAGCTATCTTAAGATTGTAGCAAATACTATTTAGAATTGTAAATTTAATAATGAACTTTTTGTAAAAAGTAATTTAAATTAAGAACTGATAATTAAAGGGGATTTCAAATCAAATTTAATTAGTGGTTTTAATGGAATGATAAAGATTAATGCAGATGAAACTTATTCTTTTGAATAAAATTTAATAATTAATTCTAAATAAATTGATTTAATTCAATTAAATTTATTTACCTCAAATTCATTCATTAATTCTTCAATAAAAATTCAAAATAAATCTTTAAGAGAATATACAATTATTTTTAATAATTTTATGAATTCTGATATAGAAATTGATATCTGTTAAGATAATTAAATATTAATAATATCTTCCACTCTAATTTCAACCAAAGTTTTTGTATAGAATACGATTAAATCTTTCGATATGAAATTTTCAAATATTATTAACTCATTTTTTATTTTTGAAGATATTAAAGAATAACTTGAGATAGACGAATCTTATTTTTATTCAGATATTATAAAGAATGATCTAGCTAAATTAATTACTCTTCGAACATCTCCCAAAAATATTAGAATTAGTAATTCAAAAGTTAAAGGGAAGTTATCCTATTTTATCTGATAACTTTACTAACAAAATCGAGAATATGAATTTCATCCAATCATTAGTTTTTTCAATAACACTTTTCATGTTAATGATAGCTACAATAAAAATATTTCATCACTATTTTATATTCCGTTCCCTTAATACATATATAAATTGAATGAAGAAAAGACTTATTATTAGATAAAAGTAGAATATTATAATAATCATTCACCATTCTTTCTATTTCCTCAAATATTGATGCTACCTAATGAATATTAAATGTCATAATATGATTTTTCATATTATTCTATTTCCAACCCTAGCTTTATAAACTAAAATTCTGTCAGATACTAATTATTTGTAAAATAAAATTAAATAAAATATCAATTTAGTACTACCTCTCCATAGAATATCTAGATTATAGCCTTTTCTATTCATTAGATTTAGTTTCAAACTGAAGATTATTTCTTCCTTGATCCTAAGAGATTTGATTTGACTTTTTATGATTCTAAATCTTCAGAAAAAAGCGAATTGTTAAAATATAATTTAATCCTATAATTCTCTACTAGGTAAATAAATCAAGTTTACATTTGTTACCTAATGATGGATATAAATGAATGTAAAGAACTAAATAACTCTTATTAGTAATTCGATAATAATAAAGTTTTAGCAAAGAAAAATAGTGTTTTGAATTAAATTGATATAAAATGGGGTCATTTGATTTCAAAAACACTTGCTATCACTATTGACATAGTATTCTGTGAAAAAAATTAATTTTTCTATTAAGATAATTGCTCCTAATAGTGTGAAGGGAAAGTTTCAGGTTTTTACTGCGATCATGAATGCTAAGAAGGATATTTTTATTATAATAATCAATGCCATTAGTGCTCTTTTGGGTGTTAAGTTTGCACTAATTAACATAAGTGCACCTAATGTTATTCTTAATTTATGAATGATGATGGATTTTGTATAGATTTTTGCTAAAAAAATTAATATTACAAAGACTAGAAGTGCAATAATTGTATTGAAGATTGCAATTTATGTGCTAATTAGTTACCCATATTTTCAGACTTTAACTTTGAAAATTGTTCATAATGTGAATTTATGTAGAGCTGTAATAATTTAAAATAAACATGTCATTATACTTATAAAATTTGTGAAGGAGAATCAAGATTTGATTGTAATAAATGCAATCCTTCATTTACTAGTTTATATGGACTTTGCTTGAAATGATTTTAATCATTTTTTGTTTTTTAAAGATTAAAATGAGAAAATTTATATAAAAGTATTAATAATAAATAAAATACTAAATTCTTTAATATTATTAGTATTATATATTTTATATAAAAAGATTAGATAAAATAATATAACTTATTAAGAGAAATAACAGACAGATAGATAGATTTAAATCAAAATACCCTAATACTTATTAATCTTTATATTTTCTTGAAATTTATTTATCCTTGAAATATTATGTGCCCCTAAAAAATATCTTTAATCTCTTACTCAATGCCAACAAAGTTAAAGTTTTTAGAAATTGATTTTATTAACCTTTTTTTGATTCCAAATCACAATCTTCTTTATATTTTTATTTTCATCCATCCAATTTATAACCTTTTGTACAAAATTTAATTCAATTCTTTTAATTTTTATATTTACTTTAAATAACTTTAACATTATTTAAGTAATATTAAGAATAATTGAATAATATATCAACTCAATTATAATTAATTATATTAAGTAAAGAAAATTAATAGACATTTAATAATAAATTATTAAATTATATAAATTAGAAAATTCCAAATAAAGTGAATAATAAAAAATACTTAAGTAACAATAAATTACATTTACATTATTTTAACGAAATTTGGCTGTGATAAAATTAAAATATTGTTAATAATAATATATGTAACGCTCTGCGCTCCTCTCCTATACATGGACTTTGCAGTTTTATGTCCTGCTCCCCATAGTACTTCAGCTTTTACTTTATTTGAAATTGGTTATTTCATTTTGAAAAAGATTGTTAAAAATTGGATTATTTATAATTTAAAAAATCAATAAGTTGTGATCCAATATCAAATATTTGAAAGGATATTTTAACAACAAATATATATTTTTTAATGCAATAAAGGATTGAATAAAAATTTAATAAACACATAACCAGAATCAATTAGAGTAATATAAATTTTCTTTCATCTTAAGCGCCAAAATTCATTATACAAACTGTTTTACAGCTTTCCAGAGAGATATTTGAAGCCAAAATATACTTATTTCTAAATATGGAAATATAAGAGAATGTAAATAAAATAGAACTAATTATAGTTATATTGATGATTATAATTAAAATAGTAGGGTTACAAATTCAAGTACCTCTTTGATTTATTTATATAAATATCTCTCTTTATAAATAGTATCAATTATCTTACTAAGAATCACTTACTTGCTAGCTATGTAAAATAATATAAATAATGATTTAAACTAGAAAATATCCAAATTTGATAGTTTTTTCTTGTGGTTTCACTAGAGTAATTATTACTCTAGTACAATAGAATAAAACTAGAGTAAAATTATTAATGTAGAAATAAGTAAAAATGTATAAAATAATAATTACTGTATTCCCTCGATTAGCATCTTCTCGATTATCATCCTAATTTAAGATTATAATCGAGTTAAAAAAAAATTAACACCAAATTTCTGCCATTTTGGCCATAGAATTGATTAAGATAAATTTACAGTATTTAATAGAATAAAAAAAAATAGAACTAGTTGATAATAGTTATAATTTTACTATCATCTAACTAACTAAGTGACATTAACATTGTCTATAACTTTTATAATTATAATTTCAATAATCTTATTTATAATTATCTAAATATCCTAAATTATTTAGAAAATAACAATTATAATATTAAATTATACTCAAATAGTCTTTAAAGATCATATAAAACAAATAAATCTACATTATTTTAGATTCTAAATTGTTTATTGATAAAATAAATGGTCATATATATTCTCAAAGCGTGTAATTTCTAATCAATTTTACTTTACCTAAATTTTATTATTAATATTAGATATTTTTGTTCTTATTACTCTTCATCTTGTTTAAGGAGATACCCCCTTCTTCTAATAATATAACTTAATGATCTTTGAAGGAAGTGAGATAAAAGTTACTAAAAATTTATTAAAAAATATTGATCATTTTGTTTTAAATGGCACATTGGTCTTAGAAGGATAAGAAGATATACATCTTGCTTTTTATAATCTACTAGTTGGAGATAAAGGAAAATTAGTTATCTCCTAAAATAACTATAAAATTATAATTGAGTAACTAACAAATGATCAAAACTGCAATGAGAATTAACATCAAGAAATAAACATAGAATTTGATTAATAATTACGCCTTATGTTTATGTAAGAAATTAATAGAAGTATATTTACTGGATAGAATTAAATTTCTCTTAAAGGTTCATAAAACTAATTAAATCCTGGTGAAAAAATTATGCTTATTAATTTTAATAAAGAGGTTTTGTTTTCTGAAAAATTACTAGTATAGAATGTAGGGAATGACTATATTATCTTGTAAGATTAGGTCATTTATAACTACCTCGACGAGGAAGACAGTATATTACCTTCACCTAGATTAATTTTAATAGAGAAGATAAATTAAATTACTTTTAAAAAGTAAGACTATTGATTTTTATATAAATAAATGATGATAATTTTTTAATAAAATAGTGTTTGCCTTTCAATCAAAACATAAAATTTATTTGAAATCGCTTTCATTAATTTGCGTTATCTTAAGATTGTAGCAGATTCAATTTAGAATTGCTAATTTAAAAATGATTAATCAGTGAATATGAATTTAAATTAAGTACTTATTATTAGAGGATAATTTAAACAAAATATAATTAGTGATATTATTGGAATGATAATGATAGAATCTAATGATAATTATTTTGAATCAAATTTAATATTGAATTCTAATTAAATTCATTTAATAACTCAAACAAGTTTATTTAAGTCAAATTTTTTAATTAATTCTTCACTTTTTATTAAATTGAAGAATTAAGGACATTATGAATTAATTTTAAGCATGTTAAAGAATTCTTAAATGAGTTTTCATAATTAATAAAAAAATGACATACAAATAAATTTATCAACATTAATTTCAGTCAATTTTTTTGTATAAAATGATATTAAATCTCTGATTATTTCTTAATCAAATATTATTAATTCCCTTCTTCTATTATAGGATATTAAATAATAGCTTGAGATATATGAATCCTATTTTTTTTCAGATATTATAAGAAATGAAATAGTTAAATTAATTACTATTAAGATGTCTCCTGAAATTATTAAAATAAAAAATACTGCTGTCAAAGGAAGATTTTACTATTTCATTTGCTAACTTTATTAAAGAAATCCAGATGATATACTCTCTCCAATCATTAGTCTTTATAATAATACTTTTAATGTTAATGGTAGTTACAATAAAAATATTTCATCACTATTTTATATTCTCAATTCTTAATATATTTATAAGTTGAACGAAGGAAAGACTTATTACTAGATAAAAGTAGAACATTATAATAACAATTCACCATTCTTTCTATTTCCTTAAATCCTTATGTTACCAGATGAATATTAAATGTCATTATATGATGTTTCTTATTATTCTATTTCCAGACCTAGTTTTATAAACTAAGATTCTAAAGCATTTTAATTAATAGTCAAATAATATTAATTTAAAAGATTAGTATTAAATCCTCAATAGGCCGAGAGTATCTAGATCGCAGCATTCTCGACTCATCGTTTATAATTTTAAACAGAAGATGATTTTTTCCTTGACCCTAATAGACTCGATTTAACTATTTCTAATTATAAATCCATAGAAAATATTGAAAAATAAAGATATAATCTAATTCTGTAATTCTCTACTAGGTAAATAAGATAAGTATCAATTTGTTACCAAATGATGGATTTAAATGAATGTATGGTTTTAAATGATTCCTATTAGGAATTAAACAACACTAAACTTTAAGGTAAGAAAAATAGTGCTTTTAATTAGATTGATATAAAGTGGGCTAAATTAACCTAAAATACACTAATTATCACAATTGACATTTTATTCTGTGAACCAAATTATTTCTTTTATTAAGAAAATTGTCTGTAGTATTGCGATAGGTAGGTTTCAGGCTCTTACTGTGATAATAAATGTTAAGAAGGATTTTTTTAAATGAATAATAAATGCTATTAGTGTTCTTTTGGATGTTAAAATTGTATTAATTAGAATGAATGCACTAAATGTTATTCTTAATTCATGATTGACGATGGGTTTTGTATAGATTATTGCTTAAAAAATCAATATTACTAAAACTAAAAATGCAGTGATTGCATAGAAGATTGTAACAATTGTGCAATCAAAAAATAAACACTATTAGATTTTGAAAAATGCTCTTAATGTGAATATGTAGCTACATGTAACCTATAATAAATATGTCATAATTCTTGCTTAGAGTGTGAAGGATAATTAAAATATGATTGTACTAAATGTAGTCCTCTATATTCTAATAAATACGGACTTTGCTTGATATAACTTAATTGAGTCTTTTTTTATTTTCATGAATAAAATGTTAGCATAAAAATTAAAATATTTATATAAAATAAAATATATATATGTATTCCCCTAATGTGATTAAAAATAATATAGATTAAATGTTAAATTGTAACTTTTAAAGTATAACTAACGATAGATTAAAATAAACAAACATTTTCTTATCTAATAAAGAATTGATATTATTTAGTTTGATTTGATTTATAGGTAGATAGATATATCAATAGACTTTTTTGTATACTACTACTTATGTACAGTATAAAACCATTTGTATTACTAACCTTCTATCAGTCTATAATTTATAAAAAGGAACAATATATATATAATTCCTATTAATGTGGGGATTGTAAATTAATGTGCTAAATATATGTATATAATATCTATTGAATTGAATTAAATAGACCTAATTCTTCTTAGTTATAATAATTACTATCATCGAACTAATTGATTATAATCTCTATTACCTACTTTTTCTTATTATTACATCTTTAATTATATCATCAATTATCTTACTAATGTTACATTTACGTACTATAACCATTAAAGTTAATATTAATAAAAATAGATCAATATTTTAACTTAATAATTTTGAAAAATTAATTATCAAAAAGATCACAAATATTTTATTACTACAATGGTCAGATTTATCTTCATAGGATGTAATTTATAATACTTTTTATTTTTCCTATATATTTTATTAAAATTAGGTACATTTATTCTTATTTCTCTTATTCCTATATAAGGAGAAGAATAAGATTTCTTAAGTGACTAACAGAATAACTTAACAATATTTGAAGGAAGTTAATTAAAAATTACAAAAAATTTATAAACAAATATTTATAATTTAATTTTAAATGGTATTTTGATTTTTGATGGAGAAGAAGACATACATTTTTCTTTTTATAACCTGCAAGTTGGAAATAATGGAAAATTAATAATCTCCTAAAATAATAATTATAAAATTATAATTGAGCAGCTATCAAATGAATGCAATATTGATAAGATAGAAGAAATAAATATAGAAATTTAAAAATAAAGAAATCATTAAATTATATAAAAAATTGATCGAAATGTATAATCTGGGTAGAATTCAATTTATCTTAGAAATTCACATTTAAAAATAAAGCCTCTTGACAAAATTATGTTAATTAATTTTGATTAAGCTAATTTTTAATCAGAGGAATAAGTAGTATCAAGTGTAGGGAATGATGAAATTATTGTCTAAGGTTAGATCTTATACGACTATATAGCTCCTCGAGAGGATATTTAACCTTCACCCAGATTAATTTAAATAGAAAAGAGGGATTAGATAGTTTTTAAAAAGTAAAATTATTGATTTTTATATAAATGGATAATTTATTTTTTTATAATTCAAAAGTATTTGCTTTTCAATCAATGCTTAAAATATTTTTGAAATAATTTTCTTAAATGTGTGTTATCTAAAAATAGTAGCAGCTACTATTTAGGATAGTTAATTTAAAAACGATTAATTTAGAAAAATTAATCTATATTAAATACTGATTATTAAGGGAGAATTCAAATAAAATCTAATTAGTGATTTTGAAGGTACATTTATGATTGAAACAAATGAAAATAGTACTTTTGAATAGAACTTAATTTTGAATTCTAAATAAATTAACTTAATAAAATCAAAAGTTTTTATCTCAAATTATTTAATTAATTCTTCAATTAATATTTAAATTTAATCTTAAACTGACAATTAGTTGATTTCAAATGTTCTGAAGAATTCTAGAATAGTAATTGGCTCCTCATAAGAGAGTGATATATAAATGATATCTTCCATGTTGATTTAGACGAATTTCTTTGTATAAAACGTCACTAAATCATTACTAATTTTTGAGTCAATAATTATTAATTCATCTCTTATATTAGAAGATTTTATTTCATAACTAGAGACATTTGAATCATATTTTTATTCTGATATAGTAACTGCTCAACAAATTAAATTTATATATTTAAGATAATCTCCTAAGCATATTAAAATTACTAGTACTTCTATCAAAGGAATATTATCCTATTTCATCTACTAACTTTATTAGCCAAACCAGCAAAATGAATAATATTCAATAGTTAGTCTTTTCAATAACACTTTTTATGTCAATCATAGTTACAATAAAAATATTTCATCTCTATTTTATATACCAAAAACTAAATATATATACGAATTGAGTGATGGAAGGATTTACTACTAAGAAAAAATCGAACCTTATAATAGTGATTATCCATTCTTTTTATATCCTCAATTAATTATGTTACCTAACGAGTATTAAATGTTATAATATGATTTTTCATATTATACCATTTCGAATCCAAGCTTTATAAACTAAATTTCTAAAGAAAGTATGTTAATTTTTAGATAAAACTCAGTACAATCAGAATAAAATTCAACCTTGAAGTAGAAAATCTAGATTATGGATTTTGCAATTCACTAAATATAATTTAAGAATAATAATTATTAGACTCTAGATCCTAATAGATTTGATTTAACTTTATCAAATAGTGAACTCTTAAATATTACAAAAAATGGAAGTTATAATTTAAATTTTTAACTTTCTACTAGACAAATCAAAAATGTTAATATTTGCTACCTAAAGATGAATTTTAATGAATGTATGGAACTAAATGATTCTTTTTAGTAATTAGATAATACTCAAGTTTTAGGCAAGAAAAATGGTGTATTGAATTAGATTGATATAAAATGGACTCATTTAACTTCAAAGGCGCTTACTATCACAATAGATATTTTATTCTGTGAAGAAAATGAATTTTTCTATTAAAATAATTGTTTAAAATAGTGTGATAGTAAAGTTTCAGGTTTCTATTGTGATGAGAATTGTTAAGAAGGATATTATTCTAATAAAAATAAATGCTACTAATGCTCTTTTGGGTGTTAAAGTTGTAACGATGAACATATCTGCCTAAAGTGTTATCCTTAATTCATGATTAATGATGGATTTTGTATAGATTTTTGTTAAAAAAATTAATATTACAAGAACAATAAGTGCAATAATTGTATCTAAGATTGTAATTAGTGTGTAAACTATAAATAAAAATTGAGTGATTAAGAAAATTGCTCATAATGCAAATTTATTGAGAGCTGTAATAATCTTAATTAGATATGCCACTATTCTTGCTTAGAGTGTATAGGAGAATCAAAGTATGATTGCATTAACTGCAAGCTCCCATATACTAATTATTATGGAATTTGCTTGTGAGGTGAGTTGCTTGAATGACTGTTTATTGTTAAAGAATAAAAAGTTTATATCTTAAAATTTATAGTAAAATAATATATATAAATAGTAATATTTATAAAGATTAAAAATTAAAAAATAATAATTTCTTTTATTCTGAATATATTCCTATTATTTAACAAAAATTAATTAGTTAAAGTCTACTTTGTGAAAGAAAAACTAACTTATTTAAAAAGAGTTTTGTAATTTATTGATAAATCTTATAAATCAATTTGTAACTATCCATAAAATGCAACATACTTTGAGAAATATAATTAATTTATGAATATTTTAATATATTTGAATTATCAAATTGATATTTTATAACCTTTATAATTATATTAGGCTATAATTCTTATTTTATTTATATATATTTGAAGCCAACCACCCACCCATATAGATTTAACTCAGTTTAGTTTTATTTATTTTTATTCTTCTATTATATTTTCATTCATTAATATAATTTTTTAGAAGATTTTAGTGGACAACATTAAGGAGTAAAACGAGTTATAAAATACTTCCTATTAAGTTCATTAATCAATAATTGCAGAGTAAGCCTTTCTACCAACGAAATCTTCTTTCACAATGTTGAAGAAAGCTTTAGAGGTCATAATTTTCTTTGCATTTTTCTCTATCAAACGTGCTTAGAGAATACGATCACTTGTTATGTAAAGAATACCTTCTTGATCTTAGGCCTTTTCATTAGAAGCAAGATCGACAATAGCATCATCAGCAATATAATATTGAGGTCTAGCATTGATCATTTTATAATTCTTGTCTAAGAATTAAGCACAAATCTCTTCATCTTTCATTAGCTTGGAATTATCAAAGACTAAAACAATTTCTATCTAGCTTCCATAAAAGGATTAGAAGACTTGCATAAGAGTAGCAATCTTTAATTCAATTTCTTTGAAATTTCCCTTTTTAGCCTTCTTTAGGAAACTCTACTCTAAGTAAAAGCAGTTATTGCAGTCGAGATAAAGTTTGTGAATTTCTCCTTTACCAAAGGTCTTGCAAAGTTCAATTGATTCAAGAATTTTCTTGTGATTTAAATGAGAAGCAGCCTTTTCTTGATCTCCTTCATTTTTCTTGAGAGCTCTAAAGTTTTTCTTTACTTCAATAAAACCTTGATTAATCATTTTTTCATTGAAATCTTTGAATTAAGGGAATTCATCTACCATTTTTTAGAACTTTTGTTCTTAACGCAGAAGTGCTCTTTAATTTTTTTCAAGAGTGCGATCTTTTTTTTCAATTTAGCACTTTTTATGGCATTTTTTGGATTCAATTTCCATATTATTTTCTTCTCCTTCTCTATTCTTTACTTTCTTTGATTTCTTTAGTAGTAAATTAGAGAGATATTCAATGGATTGAATTAAATCTCCTTTGCTTTTTTTGAGAGCCTTAAGAATTTTTTTTTCATCTTTGAAGCCTTCATTTTTAATAGCTTCAAATTGAGATGAATAACCATACTTTTCAACTCTAGCTTAAACTCTTTGGATGCATTTTTCACATCTATATTGAGTTTCATCAATTCTTAAAGCTCCCTCTTCTGTTTGATTCATTTGTATTATTAAATCTATGACGCAATATTTTTTTTCTTATTTCTTGTTTTTTGTTAATCTTTTTTAATCTTAATTTATTATAAGAATTAGAAATTGTTAAGTCAGTATTTAATAAAATCCTCATTGGCCTTAAATGAATGAATTTAGAAAATAATCAATGATAAATTATATAGAAAAGAAATGATCCTTTACGCATACCTTATCAGAATTCAATAAATTGTCTAATCAGTATTGAAATCATCAAATAGATAGACACTTTGAAAGAATTATATAATATCAAACTAATATTTTACAATCAGAAAAATTTGATTAATATTTTTTTTCTATCATCTATAAAATAAAATAAATATATATTTTATTTCCTTAAAAACTAGTAAATTAGTTAGTTAGTTAGTTAGTTAGTTAGCTAGTTCATTCGTTAGCAATTATAATAGGAACATTTTAGTCATTTTAATTATATTTCTCTATTAAACTTTCTCATTTTTATGGATCTACTTTATTGGGGACATTTATCAATAAGAAAAGTAATTAGTTATTTGGATATATTTAAAATTTTAATATTTATTTTTAATCTATAAATAGAAAGATTAGATAGAGTTATAAATTAATTCTTAATTGTTTAAAAATTAAATATAAATTTAGCAAAATTATAGAAAAATAATTTAATTTATAAATACAGAAAATAATTTATCTAAAACTAACATTTATTTTATTATAATATAATCATTATTTATTGAAGATAAACAATAAGATTAATTAAATGAATAAAATTTTTTAAAAAGGCTTACTAAATCTAATCGTTTGTGAATAGGAATTTCATCTAATATTTGATAAAATAATTTGTATTTTATTTTATAATTTTAAATCAGAATTTATCCTTTAAATGGGAGAAAAATCCCTTCTAATTTTTAACTAATTGCTAAATATTTCCTTACTCTACTATATTTCCTTAATCCATCACAAATATTCTATCAAATTTGTGGATATTTTCTAGTCTATGAGCAATCACTATTAAAGTTTTATTTTCACAGAAATCGAACAGTTTTTCATGTAAGATGCAATCAGAATATGGGTCCATATTAGAAGTAGCCTCATCTAGACAAATAATGTCCCCCTGCTGAAGTAGAATCCTGAAATAATTTAAAATTTGTTTTTCTCCATTAGATAAATTGTCTCCTCCATTTGATACTTACATGTCTAAGTTAACTTTAGACTCTTATTCATTTTAATTTATATTTAAATCATTATTAATATTCTAATTTGTGCTACCTTTAATAGAAAGACTAGTATTATCTATTATTTATTGAACTGATTCTCTTTTTATTTTGTTTTCAGGATCTAAATTATTCAATAAAGAATCTTAATATACAAATCCAAACTGAGGGATAATAGAAAGCTAATTTCTTAGTTATTTAGTAGTTTAAAGCATTATATTCTTGTGATTGATGAAAATATTCCCTTAATCTAAACTATATAAATTAAATAGAGCATTCAATATAGAAGTTTTTCCAGATCCAGTTCTACCATAAAAAGCTATTTTTTCGCCTTTTTTAATTTTAAAATTAATTCCTTTCAAAGCATAAGTAATTTCTTTTCTCTAATCTTCCTCTTTTTGTTCTTAAGTTTCAGTATTTTGATACTATTATTTATCATAAGATAAGAAAACATTATCAAATATTAAGTGATATTCTTAGTTATCTTCCTCATTTATTTCATATTTCTCTTTTAGTTCAGTTTAATTTTAAGATGACAAATCTATAGGTCTTTTAGCTTCAATCACTGTCATTTATGTAAGAGGATTTTAATATTATTGATAGATAGGTATATCAAGTTATTCTTAATGGTTATTGAAATATTATCTCAGCCTTTCAACACTAATCAAATTTGCCTCTAGAGCAAAAAAATAGAATACTAATTCACAGAAAACAGAAGAAATAGTCATAGCATAAGTCAAACACATAGAAACTGTTGAGAAATAAGAGTCAATTTCTAAGAAAATAATGACAATAGAAGTAATAACAACAAAGCTTAAAATTAAGCTATTAACCATAAGTAATCTTATCATCATCCATGCCTGCAATCCAGAGGAAAGTAAAAAGGATTTTGAGGAGTTATAGATACAAATTAGATATTAATCTATCATAAATTTTTATTTATCAAAAGCTCTTATAGTTACTAAACCTTTGCATGTTTCTGAAATTACATTAAGTAATTTTCCTGAATTAATAGTACTCAATCTTTTAATTTCTCTATTAGCAATTTTAAACTTTTTCTAAATTTTGTAAATAAATAAAAACCCAATAAAGAATAAAGCCAAAATCCAAGGTAATTACAAGCAAATTCCTACTGCATACCTATATGATTTGCAAAATAATTATTAGAAAATGTGTTTAAATTAAATATAATTACCAAAATGAGCTAGATAACTCTTGGATCAAATACTGCATGACGTATGGTAGCATTTAATCAACTTCTAATAAATCTTCTGATACTCTATTAATAATTCTTCCAGATGGGTTTCTATCAAAGAAAGCCATTTTACTTCTTAAGATAGATTAATTGATATTAATAAACATCCTATTACTGCTATAAGTAGTAGAGATAACATAGAATGTAATTTTAATTGTTTAAAATAAAACATTTATTAGAATTAATGCTGTAAATGTACTCTTGAAGCCATCGAACATATTATTAACAAAATTAAATTATTTTTCATCATCATTCAATGTAGAGTCTTTCAACCAAAAATCTATAAATGTTTAGCTAGCCTAGGCAGCAAAATTCCAAATCACATACATTAGAATCATTATAACACCTAAAGATTTTATATATGCACAATATGTAGACCATTTAACATTTCCTTTTTCTCTAAATTCTTCCATTTCATTTTCCTCATCATCATCTTCTTCGAGTATAGCTGGAATTTTATTTACTTTAATTTCTTCAACTAATGACTAATTTTAGTTATTTGAATTAATTTTAATTTTTAAAATTTTTTATTAATAATTACATATATATCTGATGATTACTACCTTTTCAACTCGATTCCATCTTAGCTTAACTTTTTCGACTCTTTCTTTAGTTTCATTTATGCAGTTAGCTTATCTGTTTAAGATTTGAACAAGTATGAAGAAATTGCATCAGGATCTGTTGTTAATTTACCATTCTAAACACAAATAATGCTATTTGGAATTTTTTATTCTTAGAGAATTTCATAATGAGAAGTTATAAAGAGAACAGTGCTCTTTTATTACTTAATCAAAATTTTGACAATAACTTCTTCATATAATTTTATTGCAACGTGTGAATCCAAACTGCTAAGAATATCATCAAACAGATAGATATCTTTTTTAGAATAAACAGCTCTGCATATAGCTATTCTCTACTTCTACCCTCCACTTAAATTATTACCATCTGGACCAATATTCTTTAAATCTCCCTTTTTAAATTACTTTAGATCCTCTTCTAACTAGCAAGCCTTTATACATTTGTTATACCACCTTTCTTCATACTCATTCCCAAATAGGATATTATCTCTAATGCATTTGTTTTATAACCAGTGATTTTAAGACACATAGCAGGTTTTTCCATTCAATACCACTATGCTTTTATTCTCTAGATTAGTACCAGATTCCATCAAAAGGGATGTTTCTCTAAATAGAGTTCTATCTATCCATTCATCCTCTTTCAGCTCTCCAAGAATAGCTTGCAATAAGCTACTTTTACCAGAAGCTATTGAAATTTATTAATTTTATAAAATAAATTTTTTATTATAAATTTTTTATTATAATTTTTTATAATTAATTACCTATTTCACCTATTATGAAATTAAGGGTTCCCTTTTTAATATTTAATTCCTTTATCTAAAGTTAAAAATTTTCTTAATTTTATTCCTTCAAAGACCCTTGCTTCATTTCGTCATCTCTCAGTAAGTTTTACAAAAGATCATTTTTATCCTTTGAATTTTCTAAGTCTTTAATATTGGAAAGAGCTTCATCAATATTATTTTTCTTAGTATTTTATTTTTATTCTTTACAATCGTCAATCCAAAAGAATCTCTTATTTTAGATTTAGATTGCAAATTCATTATCATCTTAATTTAGATTGCCTATTTTAATAAAAATAATTTTGTTGCATGTAAATTTATTACAAAAGAAATAATGAGGCATAATGCCTTACAATTAATAAATTCATTATTATCCTACCTCTTATTATTACGTCAGATTATTAGTTAAGAAAGGAATTGATTCTTTTATATGAAACTGTTGCTTATATAATATTTCCAATAGCCCAAGGTAGACATCCAAGAGGATAGGTAAGATAGCCAAAAAGAGCAATGATTGTAAAGATATTAGAAGAGGAGACAGAATTATTTTCGTCAACAAACTTAGTCAAAAAAGTATATAGAAGAATATAACTAATGCAGCTCCAAAAAAGATTAGTTAAACCATCAAAAAATCTTACAATAAATATATATTTTTATTCATTTATTCTCAATTGTCTTATTTTATTTTCGAAAATATTCTACCATCCAAAATATTTTATACTTTTTATACCTGAAAGCACATCTTTAGTTAATGATACTCTAGAATCTTTCTTTTACAAAGAAATTGAAAATGCAATCTAATTTATAAAATGATATGTCAAAAAGAATTATTTAATAAAATAAATATTTAATTACTGATAAAGCTATAGTAAGTATAATATTCATAAAGAAAGCTCCAATCATAACATATATCCCTACTATAACAGCACTGCCGATTTTGTAATAGATAAAATACAAAACAATTAATAAAGTGATTATCCCATTAATAGTTTCAATGAATCCATAATACATATTCAATACCTCATCAATATCTACTGTCATTAAATTTAACAAATCTGGCTTTTTATTTATTTAGTTTCCTTATTATTTCTCATCCTAGTTGGTTTTGGTATCACTCCCTCCATTAGTTCCCGAATTTAGAGATTTTTTATATAAGAGATATTGAAGAATTGCTTTCATTTAAGCTTGCCATACAGATTAGTTCCAACTATATCTAGAAAATAGTATATTTCTAACAAAGAAACAGCCTACTAACCCTATTAACTTTCCTAATAGATTATATCTTTTACTTGATTCAAAATCTTTTAAATCATCTGTAATCATATCTAGAATATATATACCTAAACAGCCAATTAAATTTTACATACTTTAAAAGATAAAACCTATAAAAAAGCTCTTTTTTGTAAGGGTTAAACATAATCTAAATAAATTTAGTTAAGTTTGCCCATTTTATTGCTACTTTTAGTATTTATAAATGATAGATTCTACCTTTTCTATCTATGCTTCTGGTGAAATCTTTTCAGTTATATAGGGAGAAATATCATTATTACTTAATAGAAAATCATTTCCTGATTAGATAAAAATTTCAATCAGGGAAGATAATTTTGAGAATATCAGATTATATCCCTTAAATGTTTATCTTTCTTTCATTTTTATTATCTATTACTTTTAAGCTAATTTATGAATTGTTTGTCTTTTTTTTGTTAATCTTAATTAATAAAGATATAAATGTATAGTAGAGATATTTAGCTAATCTATTTTAATTTAGAATTAAAAAGCGTTGGTCAGCCTTTACTCTTTAGAATAAGTGAGTTATCAAAAGTAAAGTTGAAAACTAAATTATTTTCATGCAAATATTTGTAATCAAATTAGAATTGATAAGATTTAGATAAATTTACTAAAAATCTAAAGAATTTAATTCATTAATATTTTGTTTAGAATTATCTAAATAATTGTTGAATTTTTAATTTGCTTAAAGAATATTCTAGTATATTACTTCTATCAATTTGATTTAAGATATTTAATCACATCACAATCAATTTTAAATTAATTTTAATTTCATTTACTTTATTTATACCAATTATTATTATTATTATAGATAATCTTAATCTATTTTATTTTCTGTAATTCAGTTAAGGAAATAAGCTAAAAATAATCAATCACAAATAGAATTAAATAATATCTAAGCTATTTAAAATAAACAGCTAACAATTTTGTTTAAAATTTAAATATTAAAATATTACATTAATAATAAATTTATTTCTTTTAATTTTATTCTACCATTCAATTTAGAAAAAATATAGAAAAGAGAGAGATCAAAAAAATTTTTTGTCAGCTTTGGAGCTTTATTATGGTTGAATTTCTAAAAAATTGTAAGGGAGGACTTTGATATAGGGAAATGAACAGACTATTAGTTTCTTCAATATAATAATACAAAGTGTAATCCAAAAATCAGTTAGATATAATATAATTAATAAATAGGCAATCTATTTGTTAGGAATATATTAAGATTTTGATAGAGACGCAAGTTTAATTATATTAATGAGCCCCATTTATATTTAAATTTATTCATAGAGACGCAAATAATAAATTCAACTAATTCTTGTTTACAAATTTATCAAATATAAAAATTGTATAATTTATTTTCATCAAACAAATAACTTACTAACTAACTTCAAGTTTAAAAACTCAAGATATAAAAATCGATTCAGAAACAGAAAATGAAAGTTTAATATTAAATTAGACCAAAGCTTTGTGGATATTTACCTTTTTTCCGTAGATACCATTATGCATTTTAGTTATTTTTTATAAACAATTTACATGGACAAAACGATAAGATTCCTGCTACTTTAGCAAAAAGCTAATATAATTGCTAAGTGATAAATAACATTTTAAGGATCAATGTTTTATAGACATTTTCTAGTAGATCAGATAAAGAATTTTCTGAAACTCAATATCTCTTCCCTATCTCTGATGAAATATGCTTGGAGTCTTTCACAGCTAAATATTAAGATAAAACAATTAAAGGCTTGATTAAAACAAAAGAGGAAGCTTTAAAAGAATATATAACAAATAAAAATGAAGGAAATTTGGTTTCATATGCAGAGCTTAAAACTGATAGTAATGAAGATTATATTAAAATAAAGTTAGGCAATTTACCACCTAATGAAGAAGTTCATATTACTATGACTTACTCTTAATAATTATCGACTTATTTAAATAAATACTATATGGTTAGTATTCCTGTTCAAATTGCTAATGATGACATATCAGTTAAACTAGGGTAGCATCTCCTTAAACTTGATATTTCATGTCCTGGTAGAATTCTCCATGCTGAATCAACTGAAGGAAAGAAACTAGCTTAAAGAACAATGATAGATGAAAATAATGTTTAGTTTACATTAAATTAAGTATAAAATGAAGCTTATTATTATTTTAGAGTACTATTTTCTTATGAAGGAATGTTTGAGCCACAAATTTTATATGGAGATAGTAAAATCTTTAATGAAGATTCAGTAAAAAGTGCCCTTATTCCTCCAAGATAGTCAGTAATGGTTACTTTCCTTCCTGACTTTAATAAAAATATTACTTAAGAACTAGATGATGCTTTAAAGGCTTCACTAACTAATGGAGAAGATATTTTATCAGATTAATTTGAAGATAGAGTAAATGAAGAAGTAATTGATCATTTAAAATCATCTAAAAGTGAATATCTATTTCTTTTAGATAGAAGTAGCTCTATGAGGGGAAAGCCTCTAGAAAAAGCTATTGAAGCTTTAAAACTCTTCTTATAAAGTCTTCCTAACAATAGTTACTTTAATATTATAAGTTTCGGATCAACTTTTGCAAAATTATATTAAAAATCTTAAAAATATAACAGTCAAACTTTAAAATATTCAATAGAGAAATTAAGTAAGTTTTCAGCTAATATGGGTGGTACAGAAATATTAAATCCTCTACGCGGTTTATTTTAAGAATAAAGAATAAGAGGCTATAACAAATAGATATTCATTTTAACAGATGGTGCTGTTTAGAATCGTACGGATGTTATTAGATTAATAAGAAGGAATAATAAATTTAATAGAGTTCATTTGATTGGATTTGGTTCCTCAGTAGATAAATATTTAATTTAAGAAAGTGCTCTTGCTGGGAAGGGTATTTTTCAGCTGACTACTTTTGAACAAGATCTTTCAGGAGTAATAATTAAAATGTTAAGTTAAACTATATCTCCTACGCTAGATAATTTCACAATTACCTATAATGAAGATGTATTTGAATCTACTTTTCCAAATACATCTAAAATTTAATGCTTTTTTAAAGATGAAGTATTTTATTTGCACCTATTTTTAAAGCCTCTTGTCAAATTAGAGTTATTGAGTGATGAATAAAAAACAATTACATTAAAATACCATGATTCTTCAATGAAATTGGATGTAATAAAATAAATCAAACTAGAAAGTAGTGATTAATTTACATGCAATTAAGAGCTAAGAGAGTCTGTTTATAAGCTAGGAAAGTATCTACAAATAACAGATCAGATTGAAAATGGAGAAGGAAATATTTAATATGCAGAATAATAAGCATTAGATTTCTAATTGTTAACAAAACTAACAGCTATGATTTGTGTAATTTAAAAAATAAATGATGAATAAAGAGCTACTTACGAATCTCTACCTAAATCTTTTTATTCATAGAGTGAAACATTTAATGATGTGTATTATGAAAATCAATAGGAAATTTAAAAGATTTATCATAACAACTTAGGCATACTTTAAAGACTCTCTTCATCCTCTAATAGCAATCATTAAGTTTAAAGAAATAAATGTAGCTTAATTTCTCTACATTAAGAGAAAACAATGAGTGAGACCTGTAATGAAAAGTCTATAAATTAACCTTTATCAATTGCTGCTAAACCATAAATAGCAATGAGTGCAAAAAGACCAACTTCAGCCTTATCATCTCTAGTCATGAAAAAATCAGAAAAAAATACAGCAAAAACAGATTAATTAGGATAATTAGGTACTAACAAATAAGAAAAAATTAATATCGATATTAAAAGATCTAATACAAATTTCATATAAGATACTAAGAATAATGAAGTTAAGAATTAGTAGTCAGTTAAAATGATAAATGATGAAGATATGAAATTATAAGAGGAAAGCAAATAAAATAATGAGGAAATAACAAAAGAATATCAATAATAGCTAGAAATTGAATAAAAATATATGAAACTTGAAGCATTCTTAAGTTTAGCTGATTCAGAAGGTGTTTGGAAATATGATGAGAAGTTAATTAAGAAATTTGCTTCAAAAAAATTCTCTTCTCTTAATTCTCTGGCTTTAAACATTAAAAATAAAGACTTATTTATGACTTTATTTTTTATCTGTATTCTAGAACAACTCTATTCTTCTCAAAAATAAAAATGGATATTAATAAGTAAAAAATCTCTAAGCTTTGTCAAAGAATAGATTTCTATAGAAGAATTAAAAAATCTTAAATAATCTATAATAAATAATATTGAGTGATATTGTATTCAATTTTTTCATTTTGTATTTATTATTAAGATTAATATCTTTATTGCATAATTTTCAATTAATTTCTGCTAATTTATCAAATTTAATAAATATATTCCTTATCAAACTAATTAATTTTTCAATTCATAATTTCATAATAGTTAAATCAAAAAAATTTATTTTCGATGATACTTAAATAATTAAATTAAAATAGGAACATAAAATCTTAAAATCATAGAAAAGAAGATAATAAAAATGACCAGATTAAAAATAAACTATGTAATTAGATGAAGTAAAGTAATTCAAAATGTGTCTACATTAAAACCTCTTTTAAATAATGGTATAATTAAATATATAAGTAAGGTATATTAAAAGTAAATAACTTAATTTTTGCATATCTTTCTCTTATCATTTTAAATTTTAAAATCGAAAATGTATTTTTTCTTCAATTTACAAACAGAAAATAAAATATTCTTTTGATATCTTTAAGAAAAATAATAATATTATTTCAAATTCAATACAAAATAACTAAATTTTAATTAAATTCTTTTATTAATTTAAAATTCTTAATTAATATTCTATTAGGAAAGCCCTATAATCATAGAAAAGAAAATTATAAAAATCATCAGATTAAAAATGAATTTGAGAATGAGTATTAATCTGATAGTTTCAGATGATCAATATGTGTCTATGTTAAAATTCTATTAAATTATTCTCTTTTAAGCTAAAAATGTCTTAAAACTAATGAATAACAATATCTTTAATTCAATATTTCCCTTAATATTTTAATGGTAAGATTTACTCATGCTTAATATTTACTTTTTTAGATGAAATCATTCATTATATTATATCTAGAAATGAAGCTATTCAGAAAATAAAATAAATAAAAAAATTTAATAAATAGTTTTACAAAAATAAAAAATCTATTTTTATAAAATAATGTGATGTTGAAACAAACATCCTTTAAATTTAATTTTCTTAGAAAATTAACTATAAAAGAGAAGAATTAAATTCTAATATTGATTCTACTCTTCAATAGTTATTAAATATGATACTATATAAAATATAGAGTTTAATAAAATGAAGATAAATTAATCTAATTTAAATTGACTTCAAATTTATATTTTCTAATTTAGCATAATTCTAATGTATTTGAACTAATATTTAATGATCTCTAACTAAAATAAAACGATATATAAGTTACTAGGAGCAATTTAATATAACTGCTAATTATCTTACTATCTTTAAATTCTTCATTAAAAATAAAATATTTATATACTAAGTTCTGTAAGTGCCACTCTCTCCAAAATGTACAACTTAGATTCATTTTACTCTTATTAGATTTAATAAATTGCTAAAAAGCATAGATCTTATTAATAATATCTAATAAAAGCTCTAAGAATTTGATTTTTGAAATTAAGCAATTAAAAACTAAAATTTAATTGTCTATTTATATGAAATAGTTAGCTATATCAAACTGGGTTAAAACATATTGTTAATTTAAGATAAAAGAAGAAAACTTCAGTATTTTAGAAGAGGAATTAGCTGATAAAAGATAAAGTATTAGAATATGCATAAATAATGATAAATAGGAGAGATGTGTTTTGAAATTGTTTGGTTAATCTCAACCACTTTTAGATCATGTTTATAATACAACTAAATAATTAAAAATGATATAAGAGTTTGAATAAGAAATATATAAAAAAAAAGCATTCCTCTCTCATTATGGCATAGGAATTTTAAATGGCCACTTTACTATGTGTGTACAGATACCTAATGGTAATTTTATTTTATTTAAAGCTTCACATTACATTCTTATTTAAATAATTTTAGGAGGTTCTATTAGAAACTATCTATAAAATGAAAATAACTACATAAATATAATTTAAATATTAGAAGATTATTCTAATATCTATGTAGCATTAAAAATAGAAGGAAAGAAATATCATAATCTTAAAGTTAGTAACCTATTTGTTCATAATAATAGAGGAATTTATGGTATTTTAATCGAAATTTATACCTTTTATAAACTTATTTCTGTATTAAAGGAGAGATAAAATCTATTTAAGACGAATAAGAATCAAGTGAGAAATTATCTGACGTACTAGATTTTTGTACATGTATACTCTAGATTCTACTATGTTTTATAGAAAATTACTCAGATTATATGCATTTACTAGACTCTAATTTAATTAAATATATTAATATAATGACTAGTTCATTTGATACTCTAAACACTACTTAATTATAAAGTTATTTAAAAGAAATGTTAGGTAATTAATAATTATTAAATTAGATATTTTTAGATATGATAAACTATTCTTATTTATTGCTGAATATTCTTTTATTTTCATACATTTATTAAACTTTTTATAAAAGGTACATTTACTCCTGATAAAATACTTAATCTACATAAATTTATTAAATCATAAAATTGCAAAATAAATGGTGATAAATATCTTTAGGTTAGTGAAAATGATAAATTATATGATAATCCTATGACATGGTAAATAATTATCATCACAGAATATATTTATTATCTTTATATTAATTAATTCTTTATTAAAACTAATCAGTTTAGAAATTAAAAAAGACAATTATTTAACAGTTAAGGATATTGTAGATATAGAATAATTATTAGAAGATAAAGAAAAAGAAAAGGTGTTAGAATTGTGTTTCTCATTTGTTAAGAATTTAGATAAAATAGAAGATTCAAATATATATTACTATTAAGGAGTGGCTTTGTAAGAAGCGGTTGAATAAGATTCTATTTTATATTTTTTAGAATGTTTGAAGATAAATCCAGCTCATATAAATAGTTTATCTAGGCTAGCGAAAATTTATGAAAAATAACAGTAGTTTAAATTATCAATAGAGTGCATAGAAAAAAGTATAGAACTTAATCCTTTGGATGAAATAAAATATTCTTAATTAGGGGGAATATATAGAAAATTAAATTAATTTTCTAATGCAATCAATGCTTATAAAACATGTATTAAATTAGATCCAAAGAAAATAATCTATTATTACTATTTAGGTGTTAATTACAGGTTGAATAATAATGCAAGTAAGGCTATTAAATGCTATAAAATATTTCTTAAATATTCTCCTCATAATATAAGTGTTCTTTATAATATGGCATTAGCATATTATCATAATTAAAATTTTTAAAAATCCATATAATATCTTCTAAAAGTATAATTACTAGATAAAAAAAATAAAGATTCATAATAATTACTGGATGACATTAAATAGTAAATCTAAACTGAAAAATACTTTAATCCAACTTGACTAACGAAAAATATATTAGCAATTTATTTAATGTACTTCAAAGAAATATTTAAATCTTAAAAATAAAATTAATAACAATTATTTTCATTTCTTTTAATCAAATCAACAAATTTTCAATTAAATGAGTTTTGTTTCTCAAAATCAATTAAATATAAAATAGAGAATAGGAACAAAAATCTATATTAATAGAAAACTTCTCCTAATTTGGTTATAATATTATTCAAAATACTTTAAAAAATAGATAGTTTTATTTTTGAATTAAATTTAGATAAAAAACTCACAAAATTAATTTTTTAAATTACGATATATTTTACTCAAATAATTACCTCTAATAAATTAGCTATTAATTTTTCTTTTTTTCAAATAATAGATTAAATTTATAAAAATAATTAAATACAGCATTTTAATTAAATTTTAGATAAAAAATTTCTAAAATTTTAATCGATCTCTTATGATACATTTAAATTAAATGAATTGTTTTAACTCAAAACGTAAAGCAAAAAGAAAAATCCTACTTTATTTAAATAGAAAAGAGAATGCTATTTTATTAGTAAAAAATAAATAATAAATTAATTACCTATAAAATTAGTAGATCTACTTAGATTAGTTATTATGGATAGAGATATTCAAAAGTAGGATTTAGAACTAATCCAGCTAATAGAAGTTTCAAGGCATGGTGCTCGCTCTCCTTACTATGATATTTGGGATTATAGATATAATTGGAATATGCCCCTTAAGGTGTTAACTCAAGTTGGCTAGAGATAGCATTATCTTATAGGTTAGGAAATTTATAAGAGATATGGCACAGCAATCTTCAACAATGGAAAGTAAATTTAACATTTTAATGATATGGATTCTATTTTTAGTAATGAATGATTTAGATGATTGGTATTATAAATGGAATATATTTTGTGATTACGAATCACCATCAAATCAAAAATAATCATTACTATTGTTATAGAAGGTACAATTCAGTATTATTAGATTTTTTATATTTTTAAGACTATCAATACGAAGCATCCTAATAACCATGATAGTAATATAAATAAATTTAGAGTTTAATCTGTTAAAAGCTTTAAATAATGTTCTTTTTATTTCTAAAAATGTTCTTCTCATATTATTGAAATATCCTTTACCATTTTTAGTTTATTTCTATAATTAATAAATAACATAAAAATATACAGTAAATGTTAGTGAAATTTCTTATTAAGTTTATTTATTTGGATACTCTTTCTAAAAATTAATTACCAAAATATTAATCGAAGTTTTTCACTGAATGGATAAAAATAAATACATTCATACCTTTTTTCAAGCATCTATCTATTAATTTATTTACTCTAATATCTTTTATATGAGGATACATCTATTATTCAATTTGATCTATCTCTTATTTACTCTTCTTTCAACCATTATAAATGATAATATAATTTAATATCACATTTTTAATTTAACCTTATATATAGATTTGATTAGTCATAAATAAGTGTCTTTAGCACATCTTCAGATAGAGCACAATAGAGTGCTTTATGTTAATTATATGGCATATATCAATAAAAGGGTGAATCTACCAAATAAAATTGGACTTTTAATCCCCAAACTGATTTACCTCCTATGAAAATTAAAGATGGATAATAGATTATTGAAGAGATGAATAATAAAAACCTACCAAACAGTTATGTTCCTATAAATGTAAAGATTCCAAATGACCAATTACTATTGGAGGCATCCGAATACAGTTTAGGATATAGAATTTTGAAATAAAATAATTTCAATACAGAACTATTTAAGCAACTGGATGAATAAGAAATGTGCTTTAAATAAGAATTTTTATAAAAATTTAATCTTTAAAATGAGATGGAAGTTAAGGATCTTACTCTTAAGACTATTGCTGATTACTGGGATTTAGTTATTTGCGATATTTACTAATAAATTCCTTTACCTGAATGCTTTACTAAAGAATTTTTGTAAAGATTTGAGTTTATTTATGATTTTATGCAAGTTTATATAGATTTTAATAGTAGCTGTGGAGAACTTTTGAAACTATAAACTACTACTTTCTTTAATGAATTAATATATTAAATAAGAAATAATAATGATATAAAATTCTCATTTTTCTGTGGAAGTGATTATAATGTAAATTCTATTCTTGTTGCCACAGGCCATACTGGTTTTACTATAGACTTTTAAGAATGGCTTAAACCTACTAAATATCAGTCATACAGTAATGCTCCGTTTGCTGCAACTATCTTCTTTGAAATTTATCAAAGCAAATCTACTTAAAGAAAATACATTAAAATGATTTATAATGAGGAACCTGTATAGATTACAGGTTGTTCGTCAATTCTTTGCGATTTTGAAAATGAGTTTGTTCCAATAATAACTAAATAAGCTATTCTTCCTGAGAAAGTATTTAAATAAGTAATTCAGTAAGGGTTTTTAATAGATAATTGAAGGCTTAGTATTTGTTGAAAACAAGTATATTTAAATGATATTATCTTTGCTCACTCAACCTCTTTAAATCTACTTTTCTTTTTAGTTGGATATATCAAATTCTATTTGAATTTTAAAATAAAATTTAAAAATAATTACATCAAAATTAAAAATAGATTGGATTTAATTAATTAATTTCATAATATTATTTTATATTTCTTTTTTTATCATATTTTTGTATTTTTAAAAATGACAAAATAATAGAGCTAAAAGGGATTAATATGATGAAAATATAAACAATTATTTTTATTTCAATTAAATTTTTTAAAAATCATTTTTTAGTTAATAAATTTATTCGTTTTTCTAAATAAATTTATTAAAAAAGCAAGCATGCAAGCAAACTCTATTACATATTATTTACAAGAACTTTATTAAACCTTGTAAAATTTTAATTCCTTATTTACTTTAGATAAATAAAAATAAAGGAGTAAGATTTCTTTCATTACTTCATACCAACTTCATTAAAATATAAAAAACTAAATGCAAAAATATTTAATTAAATTTTTAAGAGATTAATAGTTGATTTCTACGATCTCTTTCCTATTTATAAGTCTATGATATGAATTATTATACCTTTACCTTTAATATTGAAGTTAATTGGTAAACAATATTAATAATATTGATTGAAAACATAGTAAAAGAATTATTATTCAAAAAAAAATGTAAGGAAAATAATTTGTGTTTTTGACATTTATTATACTTATAGGTCTTTAAGTCACTAATGGCAGAATCAAAAAAGACAATCTGGAGCTAGTATAATTGATAGAGCTTTCAAGACATGGCGCTCGTGCTCCATTCTATGATCTATGGGATTACAAATCAAATTGGGACATGCCACTAAAAACATTGACAAATGTTGGATAAAGATAACATTTCTTAATTGGATAAGAACTCTATAGACGCTATGGTTCTACTATTTTCAACAACGGAAAGTAATTTATAGATTGATGCCATTTAAAAACTATTTAAATTAATTAAACAAAACGTTACCAGTCATTTTAAAGTAGAAAAATATAACTCTACATTATAGATGTTTTGAATAGTAAGTAGTAAATAGAATTTATAGTTTTATATTACTAAAAGTGGATTAAATTTGAAAGCAACTTATATGCTTCAAACAACTAAGAAAATTGATAATTGAGATATGTTAATTTAAAAATAAGCGATATCTGTTTTATTTTAATTTAAAGATTTGATTATGTTTGAATATGCCTAACTAGTTTTCTTAAACTTTCCTTCTCCTTACTTACTAAATTCCTTATAATATTTTTGATAAACCTACATACAATTTAAATAAGCTATCTTATCTTAAAAATCTATAAAAAATTGAGTTAAAATTTATAATTAAAGCCTTATCAATAAGTTTATAAAATTATTCTTTGATATAAATGGTTATTTAGTAAGAAATTTAACAATTTAAATATTCAATCAATAAAGAATCTTTTATTCATTCTTAAATTAATCAACTAATCATATTATAATAAAAATTAGATTTAACATGGAATAAATTAATGTGTAAAGCTCTACTTAAGATAGATCTCAATAGAGTGCCTTAAGCTAGCTTTATGGAATTTTCTTTTAGAAAGGATAGGATATGGATGCAAATTGGAAATTCGATCCTACAACTGATTTACCTCCTTTCAAGGTAAAAGATGGTAAATAAATTCTAGAAAATCTTAATGGCAAGAATCTTCCTAATAGTTATGTTCCAATTAATGTAAAGGTTCCTACTGACGGTAGATTACTTGAACCTACAGATTCTTGTGATGGAAATGATGTATTGAAGCCATTAAACTTTAAAACAGATGTTTATTATCAATTTGATGCTTCTTTATCCAATTTTAAATAAGAATTTTTGGAAAATTTTGGATTACAAGATTAGATGTCTGTTACTGATGTTACTATTAAGGTAATTTCAAATTATTGGGACTCTGTTATTTGCGATATATATTAGCAAATTTAATTACCCTCTAACTTTACTGCTGAGTTCATTTAAAAAATGAACTTCGTTTACGATTTCTAATAACTCTATTTAGATTTTAACAGTGAAAATGGAGATTTATTGAAATTGTAAACTACTACATTCTTTAATGACGTTATAGATGTGATTACCAATTAAAGTTAAATAAAATTCAAATACTATAGCGCTAGCGATGGTAATCTTAATTCAGTTCTTATTGCAACTGGCCATTCTAGCTATACTACAGATTTTTAGGAATGGTTAAACCCCTCAAATAATAAAACTCATTCTAATACCCCATTTGCCTCTACTATTTTCTTTGAAGTATATTAAGATACTACCACATTGAAGAAATATATTAAAATGACTTATAATGATACACCAATTCAAATTATTGGATGTTCTAAAATTCTTTGCGATTTTGAAAATGAATTTATTCCTTCTATGAAAAAATAAGCTATTCTTCCTGATGCTATTTTCTAATCAGTATGTGAAAAAGGTTATGCTGAAAAGAAATTCTTAAATTGAAAAGAATATAAATACTATATATAATTAATTATATTTTTTATAAAAATTAAATGAAAAATTAAATTTGTTTTTTTAAATTGTGATATTTTATAATTTAATTTGAACTAAATAAATATTTTATAAATCATATTTTCTTTTAATGTCTAAACCATTTTAGTAACAATTATATTTTATTGAGAAATTATAGGTGTTTGTTATCTTACTTTAAATATTTATAGATTAGTGTAGGCTTTATAAAATACCTATTCATAATAAATAATAGTCTAATTAAAAATAACCAAATAGTTAGTTAGTATCCCATTTGCATTTAATTCGAAAAGATATAATGGAAGGTTTAGTATAAAGACTAAAAGCTATAAAATAATATGAATTCAACATGACCTTTAGTAACAAATAATCATATAAATTTTTACCTATTATAGAATAAGGATAGGAATTTCAAATTGAAATAATCAATCTAGAAGATCAAAATAAGTAGATATGTGAATAAAAATTAAAAATGTCAAAAAATAAATCAAAACTTTTGTAAATTTGTGACCATCCAAATATATTAAAATGCTATGATGATTTTACAATTGATAACTATTACATTCTTAAATTAGAAAGATGCGAATAATAAACTTTATCCGTATTATTAAATTTAAACTAAAGAAATATTGGTAGAACATAATACATAAAGTTTGCTACTTAAATATTGCAAGCTCTTTAATATCTGTACAATATGGGTTTATCATGCTTAGAATTAAACTTAAATCATATTATCTTAGATAAGGACTGCAATATAAAACTATTTAACTTGGTAACTAGAAAAAATCAAATGGAAGATTTGAAAAATAACTGCTAATCTTCATATAAAGAGGAGAATTAATTTGATAATTTTAGCTAATAAGAAAATAAAAATTATCCTTAGAATGAGGATTTTTTTAAAATAGGAGTTTTTTTATATATTTTAGCAGGTGGCGATGAGGATGAAATAGATAAACTAACATAAAGGTAAGATCAAATAATTGAACATTTACAAATAGATTTAGATATTAAGAATATTCTTAAAAGACTTATTAATAATTCAAAGCAAAATGACCATTAATCTTTTGAAGAATTAATTCAATAATTTTAGTAAATAAATTTGAGTACTTAATAAGATAATAATGGATTAGAGTTTTTTAGGGACAATGGAGAATCTATATTTAATAAAGTTGTTTAATTATTTGAATAATAGAAATTTAGTTTTTGCATAAATATACTTAAATAATTGATAAAGCAGAATCCTCTAAACGATAAATATTAAGCATGGATTGGAAGATCATATGTTGCAACTAAATAGTTAAATGAAGGATTAAAATGGAGTTTATCCTCACTTGAGCTAAATCCTAATAATGACTTAGCTTATTTTAACCTAGGGAACATAAAATCAGATTAATAAAATATGGATGCAATCTACTATTATAATAAGTCTTTAGAAATAAAGCCTTAATAAGAAAAATTATATTTTAATTTAGGAGTCTTTTATAGTAAGATTTAAATGAATGAAAAAGCTATTTAGTCTTTTAAGAGTGCCATAAAAATAAATCCTTAATATTATTCAGCATATAATAATCTTGGAAGTTTATATGAAACTATGAACTAATTTAATTTATCTATACTTTGTTTTAAAAAATCAATAAAAATATCTCCTATTAGAGAAGAAGCTTACAATAATTTAGGAGTAGCTTATTATAGTTAAAAAAAATATGACTAAGCAAAGAAATATTTCGCAAAGGTACTCAATTTAAATCATTAATTCTCAAAATACTAAAAAAATTTCTAGATTTCAAAAATTATGATTTGAAATTGAAATTAAAATAATTGGATTATTCGAAAACATCAAATTGATTTATTATCAAATACTAATAGTAATTATACTCTTATCATTAAAATCTATTAGTTTATATTATTACTAATTAATTATTTAATCATTATATTTATTTATTTTAATAAAATTGTTAATAATCTTTGATTATTATCTAACTCAACAAATCTTTGAAGAGCAAAAATTGTTTCAAATCATATTATTAAATTTAGAATTAAACAATCTTTCTTTATTTTCTTCAGTTTTTCATATTTTTATATTACATTTAATTTAAATTTTCTATTACTGTTCGACATCATTCATCTATAATCTTTTATAAAATAATAATTTAATATCTTCTTAGATTTTATGGACATTAGATATATAATTTTTTTGTGATCAACTTTAGTTTCTTCTCAATATTTGATCTATTACTACCAATAATACTTATTACATTTCAATATAATACTAAATAACAAACTATTGATTAAGTTAGCAATAAATAAATATTCTTTCAAGAACTAAAACAAATAATAGAAATATTTAATGGAATTCATTTCTGCAAACCTAAAAGAGTAGAAGCAAATAGAAGTTATTAAGTTTGAAGTAGAATAATAATTATCAAAGTAATATCTAATTGTAAAAGATAAACAAAATTAATAATACTATCTAAAAATAATACATTTAGATGATGGAAATGGGTAGATTTGCTAAGATAAACTTTAGAGAGCTAAGGAAAATGCAGAAATTATTAAAGGATGCTCTCATAAAAATATAATTAAATTTAAGGATGAATTTATATTGGATAGGTATTTCTTTATAATGCTTGAGAAATGCGAAATGACACTCTAACAATGGATTGACTCTCAAAAAGATAATACTTTCAACAGATAACAATTTATAAAATTTTCCCTTTAAATTCTTGAAGCTGCTAATTACACACATTTGCATAGCTATTTTATGAGCGGTGTTAGTACTTAAAACATTTTTGTAGATAAGGATTTGTAAATAAAATGCAGTGGATTATTCAAATCAAATCAATTTAATCCATTTGAGATTTCAACATCTGTTGATGAAACTTTATTTCTACCACCTGAAATAGTTAATTTTTCTAAAAATAGTTAAGCTATTCATAGTTCTATTGAAATTAATAGTTGGAGTATAGGGGTGTGTTTATACATTCTTGCTAGAGGAAATATTGATAATCTTAGAAAGTTTTAACTTAATTAGCTAGAAAATTTAGATTCGGGAATAGATGATTAAGAAATTATAACAATTATTTCTAATATTTTGAAATAAAATCCTAATGAAAGACAAACAATTCCAAAATCTATAGAGTCCCTTAGATTTCTTCAAAATAAATCTAATGATTATGAGGAGTAAATTGATCTAATAAATGAATAAGAAACATTTAAAAAAGTATAAGATCTATTTCATAGCTAATAAGAGGATGCTTCTGCTCTACTTCTAATTAAGCTTATAAAAATAAATCCTTAAAACGATGAGTATAAGAGTTGGTTAGGACGTGTATTTAAATCTTTAAAAGATATAAAAAAATGTTTATATTGGTCATTCCAATCTTTGTAAACTAATCCAAACAACTATCTATCATATTTTAATCTAGCTAATGTATTTGTTGAGAAATAATAAACAGATAGAGCAATTGAATATTTTTCTATATCAATTAAATTAAATCCTGAGTTTGAAGTGGCTCATTATAACTTAGGAAATCAATACAAAAAAATTCATAAAGAACCAGAAGCTATTGAATGCTACAAAAGGTGCATTTAGATAGAGCCAAAATATCACTAAGCTTATTATAATGTGAGCTTTATTTATCTGAATTAAGAATTATTTAATAAAGCAAATATTTGCCTTAAATAGTCTATTAAGATTAATAAATAAAAAGACAACGCATACAATAATCTTGGAAATTCTTTTTTTTAATAGAAAAAGTATGATTAGTCATTAATCTAATTTAAAAAGGCTTTTAAAATTAATTAAAATAATTAAATATATATTTAGAATATTAGAACTTTAAAATTCTATGTATGATAAAGGGTATTAGTTCATTTAGTTTTGGATAACTTAAAAAATTTTCAACATTTTTATATCAATATTCATAAAAGAATACTACTTTAATATAAATATAAAACATACTTTGTTAGTAATTATTAAATATCATATAAACTTGTTAGTTAATAGGCTCTCTATACCTTAAAAATTTGTTTATTTTAGCTTTTAACATAGTTTTTGCAAATTCAGAAAACATTTACAATAGCATTTTTTGAAATTTAGCTATTCTGGCGTTAGAAAAATCTTGATTCATTAAAGGTTTATTTATAATAATTTAAAAATTGCATTTCTTACAATTATAGATAAAAAATATCTATGTTAATTTATAAAATTTAAAATTAATTTAATATTTGAATGAGAAATTCCATGTTTTTATACCCAGCTTAGTTTTATTCATAACTTATAATATTTAACTTATTCAAAATGTATAAAGGTTTAATTATCTTATTTTAGTTTTGGGATGTCTTAAGACTAGACACTTAAATTAAAATTAACTAATCTTAACTACAACAGAAAGAAAAAAACAGGGATCTAATAAATTGGAAAAATTAATCCTTACTAATTAATAAAATAATTATTCTTAGAAAGAAATGTAGGATTTTATGACAGCTTTGAGTGAAAATAAACATTTATAACTATTCAAATCTAACTTACATCATGCTAATTAAAATATTATCTTCGCAAGGAATGAAAAATCTGAATACACAATCAATCTCTAATATGTAGGAGATGAACCATATGAGGTTTAACTTGAAAATATCAACTACAAAAATGAGATTTAATAAATCATTAACCATCCAAATATATTGAATTATGAGGAAATATTTCTATTCTAAAATTATTAAGTTATAATTATGGAAAAAACTGAAACATCTCTTCCAAATTGGATACTTTAGAATTAAAATAAAATTTTTGATAGATCTCTATTTATTGAGATATCTCTTTAGATATTAGAAGCTGTAGATTACCTCTAATCAAAGAATATTTCTCTCAAAGATTTCTGCAATGAAAACATTTTCATAGATAAGTTAATGAAAATAAAACTATTTAACTTTGATATTTCTAAAAATGTTAACATTTAAATTTCTAGAGATTTATTTTTGAAAGGAGAAGTCAAAGAAGGGTTCTTTTATATACCTCCAGAAATGTTATAACTTTATTCTCCTTTAGAAAAAAATAAAGAATATCAATAAACAGAAGAAGGAGTAGTTTGGAGTGTAGGAATCTCCTTATATCTTCTTACAGGAATTAGTTTAGATTTTATTGTAAAACTCACCTAAGGATAGGTAGAATATTAAAATTAACCCAATATTGATGAAGATATTAACATTTTATTATAGAAAATGTTATAAATCAATCCTTAAAAAAGGCCCACAGTCAGAAAACTGATAGAATGCTTGAATGAGCTTAAAAAATATCCAAATTAAATCCAACCTAGCATAGTAATGGAAAATTTATTGATAGAAGAAGTGGAATAAAGATTTAAAGAAGGAAAAGAATTTTATAAAAATAAGTAATTTGAAAAATCATAAAATATTTTTAAAATTTTACATGAAGAGTTTCCAAATAATGAAATGTATTTAGTTTGGTACGCAAGAGCTTGTATTTAAATTGGAGATATAGATTTGGCTTTATAACTATCAAATATTGCTTTAGGTAAGAATCCTGAAAATTTTATGGTTTATAATGTCTTAGGAGTTATATAATTAAAAAAGAATTAATCAGACCAAGCATTAAAGTTCTTCAAATAATGTTTAAAAATAAATCCTAATTTTGAAATAGCCTTATATAACATTGCTTAAATTTATTAAGAAAATAATAAATATGATAAAGCAATTAAATCATATAAAAGATCCTATAAAATTAATTCTAGCTTCTTGAATGCAATAAATAATATTGGACTCATATATTTGTGGTAGTAAAAATACAAGGAATCTGAAAATACCTTCTATTCAATTTTAAAAAGTAACCCTAATTACTACTATCCTCTGTACAATTTGGGAATAGTTTACTATGAGTAAAAATAATATAAGAAATCTATTTAATTCCTAAAAATATCATTACCTATTAACCCTGATAAAGATTCAGACGAGACTTTAAACAGAATAGGAAATAATTATTATTTCTTGGATATCTTTGAGAAAGCTTTAAAAAACTATAAAAAGGCTTTAGATACTTAAGAAGATTAAAATGATTTAACTTATTTTGATAATATTAAATTGGTAAAATCATATATTTGATTAGCTTTAAGAGGTTATTAATACTTACTTGTTAGTCCTATTTCTAAGTACCATAAAACATCGATTCTAAATCAGAACAGATCAATTTTAAAGTCCGAATTTTCAGAAAAATGACATTGGTATTAAATTACTAAATAAAAATATAAAAGAATAGATGGACTGGACTCTATACGACTATTAAATAAATTGATTGAGTAAGATTCCGTAAGTATATTAACTAATTTTTAAGTAGCATTAAAGAGTTTATTATATTTTTTAAGACTTGTAAAATTACATTCATATTTTATTAAAAAATAAAATTATTCGAAGTTGAATGAATTATTTATTAGTATATATTTATTAATTTATGAAGAATATCTTTATATTAGAGATTATTTTAAAGTGAGTGTGACTTTCAGAAACGGGGCTTTAGCTCAGTGGCAGAGCGGAGGACTGCAAATCCTTAGGTCGCCGGTTCAATCCCGGCAGGTCCCTTTTTTTAATTTTCGGATCAAACAGAAAAATTAAGAAGAAAAAAAGAAGAGAATTTTATTTATTTTAAATTATAAATATTATTTAATAAAAATTAGAAAATCATGAATTATTATCTTAATAGTTAACATACAAAGGTTAAGAAATTATTTAAAATACGTTTTTTAATTAAATTTGTTCAAAATTGATGTGTTTCTAAAATATTAGCATCATCGATTCTTCATTAATCAATTGTTTACCTCATTCTAAATTTTACTATCAATGTATATAAATTTTATATTTTACAAGCATAAAATGCTTTAATTTCTTCATAGCTTTGAGCAGTTATTTTGATAAAACTCATTTTTTGATTATGGATACATAAATTTAAGTAGTTCTAAAGTTAAATCAATTCTATAAAGAAAGAGCATAAGAATAATTTAACCACTTATTAACCATTATGCTTAGATTGAGGTTAATTTCAAATAAACTTAAGATTAAATTCAAAAACTTGATTGCTAAATTGATATTTTACTTAATTAAATTCATTCTAATTTTATTTATTAAAAAATTATTTTTATAAAACATCAGATTAATTACAAATTTACTAATTTTACCATTTATTCTTAATAATTTATGGAATTTCAAAGAATTGGATTTCTGCCTACAATAAAGATGGTACATAGAGATGGAGAAGAATACTAAATAATAGCAGCAAAGACTAATATATCAAGGTGACTAAATTAATTTAAAGTGAAAAGAGATCATTGTATTAATTTTTTTGGTGCAAATTTAATATAAAATGCTTACAATAGTAAACTCCTAGATGCTAGAGGCTGTATCGTAGTAATTTGGAGCCATTACAACATTTTTGGATACACTTCATATAGATCCTTTAATATTTACTAAGGAGATACTTTGATCAGATTAGACTTATATAATGGTTAATATTAGAAAATTTATATTTCTTGGGGTGTTTCTCACTCTATGGCTTAGAGTTTACTTAGGATGGAAAGGATTTGTATGTTGCTTGTCTAAGTTATGCTTTTCCTTCCAATATTAAAATCTATATTTATGACATAGATTAAAACTGTGAAGCAAAAGTAGCTCTAAAATGATTCTAGGCTAAATCCCTAGTAATTATGGTGGGTTATCAGTAGGAAGAATGGATAATATTATAGACATTTAAGGAAATAATAATGAGAAGCTATTTATTTACCAACGAAAAGCCACTTCTACAGTTATCACTGGAACACCCCATAGGAGTGATGTTACTGAATTTGCTTAAATGAGATTTGATAGAAATTTTAGTTTTATTTGCACTATGATGTTGGTATCGGCTGTACAACTTGAGTGAATAATATTAAAACTGTTATCTATGGTAATAATATTTTGCTAAGCTATATTTTAATTCCAGGAAATTAGTTAAAAACCTAAAAAGAAACTCAGTTAATTATGATGAAGATGTAGGATACATTACTCTACTTAATGGGTAGGTGGATCGACCATTTTGACAGCGTCTATATCTAATGATTTATTTATTAGTCCATAAGATGACTGGAGAGTTTAGAAGATGGACGAATTACTTTTCCTATGATTGATAAGAAAATTCAAGCTTTTATTTTACTCCTTCTTTAAGCTGCCTATTTAATTTAGTCTGATAATTAAACTCACGGATTCAAAAATCTCTTAAATATTAATCGTCACCTTTAAGAAACAGCTAGAACAATGTTTGTAATAAAAATAATAATGATCCTAACTATAGCATAACTGGTGTCGATGCTTAAATTAGAAATGTTAGTAATGATGATATTATTGAAACTTAAGTAGGATAATAAGAAGAAATTGAGTAGAGTAGTTAATAACGAAAAATCCTATCAAGAAATGTAGTAACATCTGCTACAAATTCTATTAGAATAGGATTTAAAATTGGAGTGGTATTATAATAAATATAAAAATGGTATTGATAAAAGAATAAAAATTACATAATAAGATATAGTTGATAATATATATTATATAATATTATATTATATATTCAAATAAAATAATATAAATGTTAATGGATTTTCTAATTTTATATTCTTACCTCTCTTTCTAAATAAATTTTCTTAAAATAAAAGAGGCAATTCTGAAGATATGAAGATAAGGACTCCAAATTAGGAAAATAAATTAAGTTAGCTATCTAATAATTCTTTTATTTTTAAAAACCTATAATATAGCTATTTAATAAGATATCTATTAATATTGAAAAAATTATCAAATATAAGAAATTAGAAGGAAGAAAATACTTTTAATATCAATTTCAAATACCTAATTTGATCATTTTTAATTATATTTTGATAGAGTTTGATTAAAAATTAGTGAAAGAACTGTTAAATTAGAAATTCTGAATAAATTAGAAAATTTAATAAGATATTTTAAATCTCTTTTTTTAATAGAATGACCTCAAATTGGAAATTCATCTAAGAAACTTATATTAAAATAAATTAAATTTTATAATTATAAATGTATTTTTTGTTTAGTTAATTTGAATTTTCTTTTAATAAATAATACCTAGAAATGAAATATATAGAAATGAAGGAAATAAATGTTCTTATATTAATATAATTCTAGTTTATAGCTGTAAAATAAAGTATATATTTTAAAAAACTTGATCTTGAGGGAAATCAGCGAATAATGCAAAATGTTACTCTTAAAATATACATTTGATTACTATACTATGTTATTTTCTTCAAAGTGCAGTAAAATCATCTTTAACATTAATTTTATCCACAAATTTTATGAATCGAATTAAGAACAAAAATTTACCATAAAAATAAGTAAACCAATTTGATTAAAAAATACAATTTCATAATTAGAAAAATAAATAGTAGCCATAAAATAAGGAATAAGAAAGTAATAAGGTGTTAATTTCTAATTTTAAAAGGATTAGTGGAAATAAAATTTCAAAGCTATCTTGATGAATGATTTATTTTCTACATCTTTAATATTCGCAAATCAGCTTTTGAAAGAATGAAAAAGTCTTATATCAGACAAATAGGTAGTCATATTTATTAATGAATTGGTTCTTGAAAGTTAGTATTTTGATTTTTTTCCCCTATTTTTAGTTAATTACATTAAATAATTTATGCTAATTCATGTATTTAATGGATCAATTTTATTTTCTCTACAACTTGAATTATACGTTAATCAGTCTTTAATATTTCGACCAATCTTATTGAAATTGAAAAATAATTGCTTTATTAAATTATAAATTCATTAACTTAATAACCTCATTTATTACGATTTTGAAGATGTTTGTATAGTATTATTCTCTGAGCTTATCACAAATACAAATGATAGTCAGATTTTATATCCATCCAGAAATTCATCAATAGAGATAAAAAAAGTATTCAGACAATAAATTTAATATTTTTCAGTAATATAGATTAAATATATTTCAGGTTCATTAACTTATAATAATTTTCATGTTTTAGAAGTGAAGATTAGTAATAGCTAGCAAATTCTAATTAAGAAATACTTCAATAAAAGAAGGGCTTACATTGATTTAAGTGAAAGGTCTATAGATTTAGATATTTTAGAATACTTTATTCATTAAGACTGTTAGTCTTAAAGAATAAATTTAATCTACTTGAAAATATTATTTTATTTAAAAGGAATCATGGTAAGTATATTTTTTACATAAAATAGCATTTATAGTCAAGTATAATCATAAAGTAAAGTAATTGTTAAAATGAAAGAAATTTTATTTGATTGTATAACTTTAATTGCCACAATCAAATGAGTTTTATTTCTAAATTTTGGAAATTGTGGTTATGGTGTTAAATATTCTGCTTTAAATATTTTCACGTTTCCATTTATCCAGTATAATAAATTTGTGGATAAAAATAACTTTGAATTAATTTCAATATTATCCATTGATTTTATTAAGAACTTCAAACTTAATTTGTTTTTACATATCTAGATGATATCAATTATTCTATGACTTTTAATCAAATTATTTATATTATTTGAGATTCTAAATCTACAAAAAAGCAAACTTCTAAATTTAAAAAGAAATTAGATAATTAAAATTCATGCTTAGAGAAATTTTATTATTTTCATTATTTTTCCCAAAAAACCATTAAAAAGCAATTAAATAGGTAAATTAAGTATGATTTATATAAGTGAGGTGAATCAATTTATTATTTTGTTTTTCAAATTGAATAATAGTTATGTTTCTTCCCTGTCACATTTTTAATTGAATGTTAAGATATTTTAGCTCTACACATTTCTAATCTATGTTTATGTTTGATTTTACTATTACTAATATACTAATTACATATATTCTGAAATAATTATGATTTAAAACTCATTAAAGAAGATTGCACTAAATTCAGTAACATTTGAGAAATCGATGGTTGATTTTCCGCAAGTAAAGCTTTTTAATTAACACAATTTTTATGGACAAACTTGATTTGGATTTATTTATAAGACCCCTTTCTTAGATTAACAATAACTATCAGTAATTATACAGCCTACTTTAAAAATAGAAGAATCAAATTGAAATATCTATCATTAATTAAATTAAAACAAAAACAAATTACAAAAGATGTTTAATAAAAAAGTATATATTTTTGTCTTACTACTATTGACTTCTCAAAGCGCTCTAGCTTTAAGTTAATGCAAATGCACTTCAAGTAACACTGCATTCCCAGGATCTGATACTAAACCTTCAGAAAAAATTTCTATTTCTACTGAAAATGAAATGATAGATACCACTGATATAGGAAAGCTTATTACTTTTAGTACAACTACTATTCTCTAAAAGATCTATGTCGTTTAAAAATCATCTTCTGCTAGTCTTGTTCATAACTGCCCTTCTGGATACTCTCCTCTCACTTAGGATGAGCTTAAAGTAATTATTGCTAGACCTGATTTTGCTGATCTTATAGGTGCATCGTATTTAAATCTTGATTTCACAATTAATACCTATTATTCTTCTACTAAGGTTAATCCTTCATCAACTAGTGGCAGTGATAATAATTCCTACATTTACTATATTTTGAAGTTAGATGCTAATAATAAACCTATTATAGATAAAGAAAGCACTTATTATGATAAAAAAGTAAAGTCTACTATTTGCAAAAGGGTTCCTATCAGTTCTACTACAGTTTATCTTGAAGGGTATGAAGGATATGACTTAGAAAAAGGAAAGACTTACGAATTAAAAATTACCAACAGGAATGTTTAAAAATATTATATTGAAGATAATAATGGTAATGTTTTTACAACTTAAACTTTTTCATACACTCACAAAGGAAATAACAACTGGGGCTGTGCTACTCTTAATGTTAGACTATAAATTTTTGGTGGTGAAATTGTAGGAGATTGCGTTTCTATTTGGACAAAACCCTAATTTGCATTTAATGCAGATTCTAGCATTTCTATTGATTAAATTTAAAAAGTCACTCTTAAGGATGTCAAAGCTAATGTTAATAATGGAATGTTCTTTAGCCCAGGCTCAGCTCCAATTGCTCCCATTGTAGATGATTCGAGCTCTTTCTATCTCTTCTACTCTGATAAAACAACTAAGGCTCTTAGAGTATAAAAATTATCTAAAGAAGGTGCACTTATAGGTAGCCCTATAGATACTAAAGAGATCGGTGATCCTTTTGATATTGTTTCAACTGAATTCGGTTTTGTAGTTATGGCTAGAGATTCTACTTAAAGAGTTTGGATATAAGCCATAAATAAAGATGGATCTAACAGATGGAAAAGAAATCTTATTAATAATGGTGACAAACCAGATGCAATAAAAGAATAAATTAAATTTTTCTCTAATGACAAATGTGAACTTCCTTTTGGTATGTAGATTATGTTTAACCCTCACAATGGTAGATTAAATTATGCCAGAGGTAAGATTTAAGCTATTTGGGCTCATTACAACCACTTCGGAATGAAAGACGGTAAAAGAGATGACCACACAGGTGATACTATGATTAGTTTAGATGCAGATACTGGTTATGATCAAAAAATATTTTGGTCTTGGGGTTGTTCTCATTCTCTTTACTAAAATTTACATTATGATGGTAAGAAATTATATGTAGCTTCCCTTGGTGATGCTTTCCCTATGCAAATTTTATTCAAAGTTTGCGATATAGATACCTATACTTGCATTAGTAGTAGTACAGTAATTCCAGGAGCAATTCCAGGAAATGGTGGCGGTATGGCTTCTGGAAGAGAAAGCAGTTTTATTGATATAGTTGGAAGTAGAGGAGAAAAGTTCTTTATTTACCAAAGAAAAGCCGCTACTGGTGGATATTCAGGATCTACATCTACTAATGACAAAAATGAATTTGCTATTATTAGACTCAATAAAGACTTAAAATTAATTTCAACATAGGCCATTATTAGCGATAGCTCTTCTGCAAGAGTAAATAACATAAAAGCAGTAAGATATGGCAAGAACATTCTTGTTGCATACACCATGATTCCTTAAGCTGAAGTTTAAAATTATAATCGTTAAAACATAAATCAAGCTGTTGATGAATCTTATGTTACATTACTCAGTGGTACCGATGGTTCTATTATCTATTAACCTACAAAGTTCTTAACATTCTAAGTTAATTCATCTGATGACTGGAGAATTCTTGAAGATGGGAGAATTGTTTATACTCTAGTTGATAAAGATAATAATCTTAATATATATTATACTCCTGCAATTTCTACTCCTGCCTACCCTAATCCTATTAAAATATCTGATAAGACATATGGCTATGGTACATTTACTAACATAAAAGTTGCTCCTAAAAAAAACAATTTTAACGATGTTTGCTTGAAATAAGGTGACTCTAATTGGAGTATTGTTGATTTCCCTGGTGCAATCAATAATAATGGTGGCAGCGGAAGTGGAAATAATAATGATTAGATAACAAATGTATCCACAACAAGTGCATTTTAGATTGGATTTACCTTACTTAATACATTATTGTTAATATTAATTTTGTGATATTCTTATTTCTTTTTATTTATATTTCTACTTTTTATTTTATTTATAATTATTACTACTTATTTAAATTGTTATAGATTCATGTCTAAATTAAAAAATTAATATTAAGGTTAAAATATTTAAATATTTTTGAATATTATATTTATTTTTATAATATACCATTAAGGAATATCCCTAAAAAAATAGATAGATCAAGCAAGCCTATTAATTTTTAGGATAAATCAAGAAAGAAAAATTCTAATCTATTGTATAAATACTATCAATATACTTGATTGAGGAAATGAGTGAAAAATGAATGGACTGATTACCCATCTTTTCCTAGTATCCCATCAATACCATTTATTGGATGGGTTTTATTTAAATTAAACATTAACTAAATCATATTTTTGATAATTTATTACGTATCAATAATTAGCTGAAATAATATCAAGTATTTTGTCTATTTCATTTAAATAATTTTTATTTAAGTAAAGGAAAGACTTATAATTAATATACTAATTACTTTATTTCTTTTTATTTACAAAGTAAAATGGTAAAAATTGAAAGAAATGTTTTTAAAAAAGCTATTAAATTATCTTATTTAATTTACTTATTAACTTATGATAAATTTTTTTGAGAAAATGTGTATTTTAAATGTCAATTAGATAGGTAATAGAATTTAATATAGAGCATTTCATTTTAATTCATTAAAAATTTTTCATGTTTTCTCGCTTTAATCTAATATGAATTATTAAACAAAATAAAAAAGGAAATGTGAATGTAACATAGAGTCAAACTCTAAAAGATATAAAATATTTCTTTTATTTTTCTAAGGAATTTTCAATTTAAGATGATTTCTAAACTTACTATCTTGGTATTTATAAGTAAATTGCTCCTATTTATACAACGAACGCCATATAAAGAAACTCTTTTTTTATAATTTAGCACACAAATTATTATTGTGTAAAATTTATAATATTTAATTCTTGGCGGTAATGAACTCCAATTCTATTTAATAAATCTAATATAGTAAAAAATATTTTTTATTAGAGCTCATAATATAGGTTGTTTTATTAAAATGATAGAGTATCAATAATGTTTGTTGGTTTATTTGAATTATGTTTCAAAAAATAGTTTAAATTTATAGGAAAAAGCAATAATTCTTGTAAGATATATAAAATATGTTAATAGACAATGTAATATTATGTCAATATTATATATTTTAAACTTTTTAGCTTAGAAATTTTACTTAAAGTTATGTCAAAGCTTCTTTAATGAGATAACACTGTTAATATAATAATAATCCTATTTATTTCTTTAAGAACAATAAATGGTAAAACTCTGGAGAATATTAGAAGATAGTAATGACTGTAATAATATGAGCTTTGGATTCACGATGCAATTTAATAATCAATATTTGTGGTAAAAGTTATTTAACTTTTAATTTTTTAGTTACCATTAAATTAAACACTAGAAGAATAAACCAGAATATACATTCTTCTCTTATTATGAAAACCATAAATATTATTAAGAGTTTGAATTAATTTGATTAGAATTCTAATACGAAAGTAATCTCTTATGAATCTATAATTACAGTCCTGAAATTAACTTAATTGAAAATATAAATGAATTTTAATCTTTAATTAACTTACTGGAAAACATAACAATCACTAGTAATTGATAGGACTTTTATTAAGTCCAAATTAAAAATTATCATCTAAGCGATTTATAATTTACTAAAGATAATGAAAGTAACTTAATCCTTCATTGTTATTATAGATAATAAAAAATGATTTTACTTTATTTCCATGATCACCCTACTTAATTTATCTTTTTTTATTCCAAAATATTTAATAACATTTATTTATAGTTATAATTATTCTTGTTACTGAAAATTTATTAAAATTCACTATTAGATTTATGATGAAAAATTAAACTTACAATTTACTTCACCAAAATCCACAAAATAAATTAACCTCAGATGGTTTAGTACAATTAATTTAAGCTGTTTATATCCATAATTAATAGATATAGATACTGACTCTCTTCAATCAGGTTTATTCTTTCGTAACCATAATATAAATATTTTCAATACCAAAGAGAATAATATATAAGATCTCTCAGGGTTATAAAACCTCATAGGAACTCCAATCAGTACAAATAAATCATAAATAAAAAATAATTAATATAACTTTACAAATATGAAGAAAATACTTTTGTCTTTAGTTCTAATCATATTAGCTACTTAAGGGGTCTTTGCATTAAGTTAATGTTAATGCACTAATAACTCAGACCCGTTCCCAGGGGCAGAAACAAAGCCTTTAGAAACTCTCCTATTATCTCCTGAAAATGAATTTGTTGGTTCAACAGATATCGGTAAACTAATCTCCTTCGGAAATACTGCAATTCTTTAAAATATTGCTTAGGTAAATAAAGGATCTTCAAGTTCTCTCAGCAATAATTGTCCTAGTGGCTACATTCCCTTCACTAAAGAAGAGCTTGAAGCTCTTACTAAAAGAGCTGATTTTGCTGAATTGATTGGATCTACTTATTTAAATTTAGATACTACTTTGGTTTATTTCTCTAGCACAAAGACTTTTCCTAATACTACTAATGGTAGCGATAACAATTCTTATGTTTATAATGTATTAAAATTTGATGCCTAAAAAAAGCCTCAATTGGTAACTGAAAGTTCTTATTGGCTTGCAGAAAATAAAAGAAAAACTATTTGTAAAAGAGTTCTTAATAATTTTGCAGTGAGTCTTTAAGGCTATGAAGGTTATGACTTAGAAGATGATAAGACCTACGAATTTAAAGTTACAAATTCAAATGTCCAAAAGTATTACATATAAGATAGTAATGGTAAGGTTTATACAACTCAAACCTTCTCATACATCCATAAAGGCAATGATAAATGGGGATGTGCTACCCTTAATTTTAGATTTTAACTATTTGGTGGTGTAATTGTTTCAGATTGCATTGGAATATGGACTCTCCCTCGTTTTGCTTACAACGCTGACTCTAATATCTCCAATGACTTAATTAAATAAGTCACTCTTGATGGTATCAAGTCTAATGTCAACAATGGCATGTTCTTTGGTCCTGGCTCTGCTCCAGTTGCTCCCATAATAAATGACTCTAGTTCTCTTTACATTTATTACTCTGAATAAAAAACTAATGCACTAAAAGTTGTAAAATTATCAAAAGATGGAAAGCTTCTTGGATCTATATTCGATACAAAGGAAATTGGTTAACCATTTGATATAGTATCAACACATTTCGGTTATGTTGTTATGGCTAGAGATTCTACCTAAAAAGCTTGGATAACAGCATTCAACAAAGATGGATCTATTAGATGGAAGAGAATACTTATTAACAATGGAGCTGGTCCAACAACTCCTGTTGACCAAATAAAATTCTTTACCAACAATAAATGTGAGCTCCCTTTTGGTATGGCTGTTATGTATAATCCTCATAATGGAAGACTTAATTATGCTAGAGGCCGTATTCAAGTAATTTGGGCACATTATAACCACTTTGGTATGAAGAGTGATGGTTCAAAGAATGATCATACTGGTGATACTATGATTAGTTTAGATGCTGACACAGGTTATAATTAAAAAATATATTCATCTTGGGGGGCATCTCACTCTCTTTATTAAAATTTCCATTATGATGGAAAAAATATTTATGTTTCTTCACTTGGTGATGCATATCCTATGAATATTTTATTCAGAGTGTGTTCTGTTGATGGTAATCTTTCATGTAAAACATCAAGTTCTGTTATTCAAGGAGATATACCAGGAAATGGTGGTGGTTCTGCCTCTGGTAGATCAGGTGGATTTATAGATATAATTGGAAATAGAAATTAGAAGTACTACGTTTATTAAAGAAAAGCATGTTCAGGAGGATATGCAGGCTCAGTATCAACTAATGATAAGAATGAATTTGCATTGATTATCTTAGATAAAGACCTTAAGTTAATTTCTACTAAAATGATCCTTGAAGGAGAATTAGCAGCAAGAGTTAATGCAATTAAGGCAGTTCCTTATGGAAAAAATATTCTTGTTGCTTATAGTATGATTCCTGCAAATAAAGTTGCTAATTTTAATCCTTAAGGAGTAGATTAAACAAATGATGAATCTTATCTAGTATTATTAAGCGGAACTGACGGCTCCACTATTTATGGCCCAACCAAATTTAATACTTATCAAGTAAATTCTTCTGATGATTGGAGAGTTCTCGAAGATGGCAGAATTGTGTATACTATTGTAGATAAGAACAATAATATAAACTTTTATTATACACCTAGTCTTAATACTCCTACCTATCCTAGTCTTATTAAATCATCTGATACTGTTTATGGATATAGTAGTTTTATTAACACCAAAGTTAGTATATCTAAAAATAATTTCAATGATGTTTGCGTAAAATAAGGTGATTCTAATTATTCAATAGTTGATTTCCCTTAAAATAATTCAGGAACTAGTAACAATAGCAATAATAATGTAAACGAAAACACTGAAGTTAGCTCATCTTCAAACCTATGTTTAATATTTTTAGGATTGATTTTATCATTTTTAATTTGATTACTATTAACTCATTAAAATCTTTCAAGTTGATATAAAACTAACTTACTTATATTATATTTTTATCCCTTTAAAATATATTTTTTATTTTATCTTTGTAGCATTAAATCATTTAATACCAAACAAATTCATCTTAAATAATAACATACATATTTTCTAATTTGATCAAATTTTTTGTAAAAATAAAATAGTATAGCAAATTTTGATAAAATAGCAAAATTAGGGAGTAATAAAGAAAATTTTCAAAGAAGCTGAGGATTAAAATTCTTGAATACCAAGACAATTTTGAATTTTTAAAAAATTCCCTTTTCTAACATACCCAAATTACTATTACATTTAAAAAATAGAATAACTGTTTGAAAATTACAACCTAATGATATAGTCTTTACTAATATTACAATTAACAACTAGAATAGCTAAAATAATATTACAATTAAATAAAAAGATTAGAATAATATAACTATTAGCTTTATTATAACTATTCTAATATCTGAATTAGCTAAGAAAACACTAATAAATATTACAATTGGCTGATATAATAATTATACTTATAATACTATTAAGTAATATAATAACTCTATTCATATTACAATTAATTCAAATTGTCTGTAATAGTATTGCAATTAACATAATAATTGATAACTATAGTATGAATTTACTTGGTCAAATTATTATACTTAATAATAAATCAATACCATTAAAGGTAATTGAACATCTTCCTATCAAAATTGGACTCTATCTATCTATCAATCTACATCTCTTTATTAGAACTAAATTATTAAATTTTATTAAAATACAACAAATATTTTTAAAAAATAATAACAAATAAATAAATAACAAATAAAATAATTAAAAAAACAAAAGATACTAAATAAAATGAAAAATTAAATAGTATTTATAATAGTTTTCTTATCTATTAACCACATTGTTATTGCTCAAAGTCAATGCAAATGCTCTATAAGTACTTAAGATTTCCCTGGGTCAGAAGCTATATCTATTGATACTTTATCTATTTCTAGCGAAAATGAAACTTTAGGATAAATCGATCTTGGAAAACTAATTTCTTATGGGTCTAATTTAATTCTTTAATAAACTTTTTAAGTCTAACAGAATTCTAATGTGAATCTGGTTAATTAATGTCCTTTAGGATATGTTCCTCTAACTAAAGATGATCTTTAAGTATTAATTAATAGAAATGATTTCAGCGAATTAATCAATTAAAATTACTTAAACTTAGATTTTAGTAAACAAACATATTACTCATCTACTAAGGTTCATCCAGAAGCTACTTATGGAGGTTAAAATGAGGCTTACATTTATTATACCTTATCATTAGATGATAAAAATGAACCTTTTATTAATTAATAAAATACATATTGGGATACAAAAGAAAGATAAACAATTTGTAAAAGAATTCATTCTAGCTTTTCTGTATCTCTAGAAGGATATGAAGGATATGACTTAGAATAAGGAAAAACTTATGAAATAAAGGTAGTCAATAAAAATATTTAAAAGTATTTTATTGAAGACAATAATGGGAACATTTTTACAACTTAAACATTCTAATATACCCACTAAGGAAATGAAGAGTGGGGGTGTGCTACCTTGAATTTTAGGTTTCAAATTTTTTATGGCTAAATTGTTGGAGATTGTCTTTCTATTTGGACTAAACCTTAATTTGCATATAATGCAGATTCTAATATTTCAATTGATTAAATTAAGAAAGTTACTCTTGAAAATGTCAAGGCTAATGTTAATAATTAAATGTTCTTTAGTCCTGGTTCAGCTCCTATTGCTCCTATTACCAATGATTAAAGTTCTTTCTATGTGTTCTACTCAGAGGTAACTACTAACGCTCTTAAGGTTTAGTAATTATCGAAAGAAGGTACTCTTTTAGGTAATCCAATTGACACCCAAGAAACTGGTTAACCTTTTGATATTGTATCTACTGAATTCGGATTTGTTATTATGGCCAGAGATTCTACTCAAAAGCTTTGGATATAAGCTATCAATAAAGATGGATCTCATAGATGGAAAAGAATCCTTAGTAATAATGGTGATAAACCGAATTACATAAATGATTAAATTAAGTTTTATAAAAATGACAAATGCGAGCTTCCTTTTGGTATTTAGTTAATGTATAATCCTCATAATGGAAGATTAAACTATGCTAGAGGTAAGATTCAGGCTATATGGGCTCATTACAATCATTTTGGTTACTAAGCCAGTGGTAACAGAGATGATCACACTGGCGATACAATGATAAGTTTAGATGCCGATACTGGTTTTGATTAAAAATTATTTTGGAGTTGGGGTGCTTCTCATTCTCTATATTAAAGTTTACATTATGATGGTAAATATCTCTATGTTGCTTCTCTGGGTGATGCTTATCCAATGAATATTTTATTCAAAGTTTGTGATATAGATCTTTATACTTGTAAGTAGAGTTCAACAATAATAAAAGATGAAATTCCAGGAAATAGATTAGGGATGTCTTCAGGTAGATAAGGTAGCTTCATAGATATTATCGGCAATAGAGAAGAAAAATTCTTTATCTATCAAAGAACATTTTTCTAAGGAGAAGTTGCTATTATTAGACTAAATAAAGATCTATAATTATTATCTACAAAATCAATTTTTATAGGTAATCTAGCAAGAAGAGTTAATAATATTAAAGCTGTTAGATACGGAAAAAATATTTTAGTTGCTTTTACCTTAATCCCTTAAGCAGAGGTGAAAAATTATAATAGGTAAATTATTAATCAATAAGTTGATGAATCTTATTTAACTTTACTTGATGGATCAGATGGTTCTATTATATATCAACCTACAAAATTTTCATAATTCTAAGTAAATTCTTCTGACGATTGGAGAGTTCTAGAAGATGGTAGAATAGTTTATACTATAATTGACAATCATAATAACCTTCATATCTATATTACTCCACCTCTTATTACTCCTATTTATCCAAATCCTATAAAATACTCTGATGTGTCTTATGGATATGGAAGTTTAATTAACAATAAAGAAATTCTTTCTAAAAACCATTATAATGATATTTGCTTAGAATAAGATGACTCAAACTGGAATACTATAGATTTTGATAACAGTATAAAAAATAAAGAAAACAACAAAAACATTTATGATACCATTAACCTCCTCAAAAATAACAATTAAAATGTATAGGAAAAACAAAAATAATAGGAGTTACAATAAAAACAACAGTAGCAATAGTAATAATAAGTACTATAATAATAAGAATATAAACAATAGCAACAATAATAGTAATAACACAACTAATAACTAAATTAAAAAATAAAGAAATAAGGTTAAAAATATAGATATTAGAATAATAATAAATCAAAATTAAAACGAGGATTCACTAATACATGCAACAACTATAATAATAAGAATAAAAATAGCTTCAATAATAACTAAAGCATCAACATTGATAAAAGAAAAAAATATTGATAAATTAAATAAAATAAAAATAAATTAAAAAGATGATTTATTATTGTTTCTCCAAAATTGATATTTTTTTCAATCTTATATTTTTTATTTTATTAATTATTTTTGCTAATTAGTATAAATAATAAAATTGTTGATTTAGTATAAATTTAATAGAAAAAATTTAAAGAATTTGTTTAATTTGTAAATTGAGTAATTTTTTGACTTCAAATAAATAGAAATATTTTATCAAAGAAATAATTATTATTGAATAAGAAAGAATAACTAACTATTAATAATTTATTTAATTGTTTAATTTAATACTACTTTCTAAATTTATTTTAGAAAAACATAAAAGCAAAATTTAAATATTAAAAAGGAATTTATGGTTGGTTGGTTGGCTGATTTAGTTAGTATCACATTTGAGAAATAGTTGAAATAAATAAATATGTAAAAGAGTTATCATAACTATTTATTATATAGTTTACTAAAAAATCCTTCCTTATTTTTTTTTAAGTCAGAAACATGACCACTTTCTACTATCTCTCCTTTTTCTAGTACAAATACTCTATCAAAATGCTCAATATTTTCAAGTCTGTGAGTGATCACGATTAATGTTTTTCCTTATGTAAATTAGAATAATTTTTCATGTAAAATTGCATCAGTAGTAGGATCCATATTAGAAGTGGCTTCATCTAGACAGACTATATCTGTTTCTCTTAAAACAATTCTAAAAAAGTTAATAATTTATTTCTAACCATTGGAAAGATTCTTTCCTCCATCTTCAATTTCAAATTCAAGATCATCTTCCTATTGTTCTGTAATTTAAACTTAATTTTATGAAGGAACTGTATTTTTATTAACATTATTATTCTCATTAAGATTTATAATTTCTTTATTTCTAATATTTCCTTAATGAGACTTACCAAGCTTCAAATTGGTTTAATTGATTAATTACTATATTTTAGATCTCTCTATTTTATTTTAAGGATCTAAGTTATCTCTGAATGAAGCATGATAAAGAAATCCAAACTAAGGAATAATAGACATTTAATTTCTTAGGTTTTTTAAAGTATAGTTATTAATGTTTTTATTATTTATATAAACCTACCCTTTAGAAATAGGATACATACCAAATAACATATTGAGGATAGAAGTTTTACCAGAACCAGTCCTGCCACAAAAGGCTACTTTTTCTCCTTTCCTAATGAAGAATGAAATGTTTTTAAGTGCATAATGTAATTAATTTGGATTCTTAATTTCTTTGAGAGAGTTTAATCCTTCTTCCTCTTCATTATCATCATAAGATATAGATACAGATTTAAAAATAATTGAATAGTTCTGTTCAATTTCCTATTATGTCAAAATATTTTCTTGCTCTTATAGTTTATTTTTTTAATTCCAATTAATTTAATTAAGATCTTCCTAAGGATTGTCAAAATATTATCTAACTCTTTCCACACTAATAAAGTTCTACTCGCAGGTGCAAAATAATAGAATACAATCTGCAAATGTATTAGTAAACAAAATGGAGTAAGTTAATGATAGAGCAATAATATTATAATCTAGCGAGATTTCTGCAAGTACTACAATAAAAGCTGTTATTGCTACAAAAGATTAAATGGCACTACAAATAGTTAATAGTCTCACATTCATCCAAATCTATAAAGATTCTGACAATAAAAAGCTATTAATGCTCCTACTCAATTTCTCTAAATAACTAGATACCATGTAGTTTTCTTTATTAAATGATCTTATTAAAATTAGCCCTCTACATGACTCTGAGATATGAGTAAGCAACTTACCCGAATCGACAGCACATAATCTCCTCATTTCTCTATTAGATTCTCTATACATTTTTTAAATTACATACGCTATTCCAAGTGCGATTAAGACAAAAGCAATCAACCAGGGGTTCTAAACTACAATTGCTACAGGGTATCTATTTTTTAATTATTGATAAATTATTCTATGCTTGCTAACATTTAATTTTTCAATTAAATTTAATAACAATTAAACTAAAAATGTTACCAATAAGTTAAATGAATTTATTTTTTATTAATATAATAAATTTAAACTAAAAATATTTACCCTATTGCATATGAGAATTCATCAAGAAATATTTATAGATACATCGGTAGAACATCATCGATGGTATTAATGTCATCAGATAAACGTTTTAGAATTCTACCAATAGGATTTTTGTCAAAAAACTTAATTTTAGAGAACATGATAGAGTTATTAAGTTTGTTAAATATTCTATAACTGCTTAATAAACAGAGTACAAAGTAAGTGATACCACCAAGGACAGAAATAAAAACAGATAGAAGGGTCAAAAATAAAAACCTTTATTCAAAACTGCTAAAATGACGATTCACAAAGTAAAATGAAAACTACTTATCATCTTCTTAAGAAACTTAATCCCTTAACCAAAAATCTGTAAATAGGGAACTTGCTGAAGTAATCATTTAGAAAACTATAAAAGGAATAATAATATAGAATCCGATAGAATTAGCATATGCTTTCCAAGTTTATGATTTTATTTCTCCCTTTTCTCTTAATTCTTCATTATCATCCAATTATTCATCTTCCTTCTATTTATTAAATTATAAAATGTTTAATCGATTAAAAAATTTATTTAAGTACTTTCTTCATTTAAAGTATGATATCTAAAATTAATTCTCTTCAAAATTAAAAGAATTAAAAAAAACTGTAATTTTCCTTAACAAAAAGTAACAATATAAATATAAAAATAAAGGAAGAAGATAAACCTTAAATTATTGACTCAACTACAATCCGACTAATTGCACATTTTGTGGTAATTAATGTATTTTATAAAAAATAATAATATTTACTTCTATTGTAGTGGGTGGAATAGTTGGGTGAGAAAGAAAATTTGTTCTTTAAGCCTTATTATGAGATTAAGTAGAGATGTTATCTTTTTCTATAATTTCATTTTGATCTAGATCATCCTATTAGATTTTGTCAAGGTTATCGATATCATGCTAAGAAAGTGATTATTAAATATATTATTTGATCAATTAGGAATCTTCTACTATATTGCCTTCATTCATAAGTAATATTCTAGCATTACTTAATGTATTTTTGAGGAAACCATAATGACTCGTTACAAGAATTAGTGTTTTCTTTAACTTATTAATTAAAAGATCAATTATATTTTGATGAATTCTATGAGCAACATGTACATCAAGACTTGAAAATATATCATCAAATAAATAAATATCTTTATTTTAATAAATTGATCTACAGATTGCAACTCTTTATCTTTATCCTCCACTCAAATTACCACCATCTGCCGATATTAATTTCATATCACCTCCATTAAACTACTTAAAATCAGTTTCTAAATCACAAGCTGAAACACATTAATTATACCATTCTTAATCAAATTACTTTCCAAACAAAATATTTTCCCTTACTGTTTAACTTTAAAGCCAATGGTTTTATCCGACATACCCTACCTATCCGTTAATTATTATTCTATTTTATGCAATAATATCATTGTTAAATTTATCTTCAGGTTAATTTAATTGATTTATTTATATTCCAAAAGCCAGATTGTTTAAGTCATTTATATTCTCATTTAAATTTTCTTTATTGTTAAATTCTTTCTTTTAAATTTTAGGTAGTAATAAGGAATCCATTTCATTTAGCAATGAGAGTAAAAAGGCTGTCTTACCTGAACCTATGAGTTTATTTAAAGTAAGACTAATAAATAATTTTAATATAAATTTACTACCTATTTTTCCTATCACATAGTTAAGAGAACCCTAATTAATTATTAAATTCTCAACTTTTAGTTAAAATTAAGGTTCTTAATAAGTCTTCATACTTGATTTTTCTTCATCAATTTAACTTCTTTTAGGTGATTTAGTATTTTTATTTTCTATATTTTCTCTACTGGGCCATAAGAAAACAGAGTTATTGATATGAATAGAGATATGTTATTTATACTCATTTTCATTTTTTTCAACTTTTAAAATTTAATTTTTTTTAAGTAAAATTTATTAATTAAAATATTAATTACCTATTTCCTTTTAAATTTCTGGTTAATTTAAAAACTATTTGATACGATTATAAGAAACTTTGCTTTGAGCAATTTACTCAATTGTGTGAGGAAGCATACCTAGAGGATATGTTAAGTTACCAAATAATGCAATAATAGTGAAGATATTGGAATCCTTTAGATCATGACCATCTTCAATATAACTTTTTAAAAAAGTAAACAGGAGTACTGCTTTTAAACTTTACCAGAATATAGTCAAAATACCATCAAGAGATTTTAGGAAAACTAAACCTTTATACTCAAGATATCTTATCTTTTTAATTTTTTCCTGAAAGATTTATTCCCAACTAAGGTATTTTATACTTTTAATACCTTCAATAATATCTTTACTTAAAACTGATCTTTTATCTTTAATATTATACATATATTCCATAGCTACCTAAACATTACAATATATATAAAATTAGATAATTTCTAAATTCTTAAAATTATTTATTTACCCCAACTAATAGCCCTACTATCATGTTAAGAAAGAAAGCTCCAAGGAGAATGTATAAACCATTAACTATAGCACCTCCAATTTTATAATAAATCAATAAAATAATGATAGTGATTGTGAGAATATTAGAAATTGTCTCAATAAAGGCAGTATAAATTTTGAGAGTGCTCTCAACATCAACAGTTAATATGTTGTTTATATCAGGATTTTTATGATCCTCTGATTAGTTTTATTCTTAATTTTTATCAATATTTTAATTACTATTAACGTTACTCTTTTGTTAATTTGAGTATATTTTCATTCTTAAGGCTTTTTAGTAAACTAAATATTAAATAGAGGCTTTACATTTAGAATGCCATTTATTTCCTTACCATTAGTATTAAGTATGGAAGATACTTTTCAAGTAATAGTTTAGAATAATTGCTAAAAGTAAAAAGGATATTTCTACTTTTTAAGCTGTTTCTCCTTTGAAATCTTTTAAAAATATAGTTATTTCATCTAAAATTAGAATACCAAGTGCATTCAAACCATTCATTAATAAAGATAGTAGAATACCATTTAAGAGATTCTTTCCCGTCATAAAATAGAATATTTTATATAAATTAAATTTCTCAGGTTAAAAATCACTTTTATTTGCTAGTTTAAAATTTTCTAAGCTTTGTATTAACAACCCAACCTCTGTTTCTTTTGTTATGTACTTTCCAATATCATTACTTTGTATTTATTAATCAGTCTTTAAATTTCTAATTTATTTGATCAAATTGGTTAGTTTAGTAAAGTATATATTATGGGAATGAGCCCCTTGAGGATCAGGTTAAGGAAGTTTAAGGATATCTTAGTAATCGCTTTTCATTTTAAGATATTTTATGTTTAAATTGTCTTGTATATGTATTTAGTATTTATATTAAATTTTATAAAATAAGAATATTTATACATTTTTTAAAGAAAAATCCTAGAATTTCATTCATTTTTTGCATGAAAAATAATTGTGATTTTTATAAAATATGATAAATTCTGTTAATTTAAATAACTTAGATTGAAAATTAATTAAATCATATTTTCTAGAATTTTCAATTAATTTTTTTCAATTATATTATCAGTAAGCATTAATAATCCCATTAATTGACGAATCTTAATAATTAAATAGTCTTTGACTCTAATACAAATATATTATATCCCCCTTTTAGTTATGCTTCTCATAATTCAGATACATACGAAATGATGTAATTTAGTTCTTATTGTTAATTCAAATTTAATTGTTATAATAAAGATATCTAATTAATGAAATAGAAAAATGGATTACTCGAGTTCTCTTTTATTAACCCCTACACCTTAATAATATTATTTTCAATTTTATACTAAATTAATTGGCGTATGTTAATTATTATAAATTAGATTATAATTATTTCATGATAGCAATAGCAATTTTGAAATAATAGTATATATTCGAAAAGATTTAGATTATACAAGGTTTTGATGATGTAATTATTTGATTTAGCTAATGAGTTTAAAGTTAATTATCTATTGATACTAAGTAAAAAATACCTATATTACTATCCACTGGCTTGATAAAAATAAAACTAGTCCCTATTAAATTATATTTATTTTCTTTTTATATTTATATTTTGAAAAATATTAGCAAAATAATAAATTCTTTTACAAAGAATAATTAAAATTAGTTAATGTTTAAAGATTCTATAATGTTTTTGATAATTCAATATTTTTTTAAATTCATTATTTTTTTATTATACTTCTTTTTATTAGCAAAGTACCCCCTCCACAAAAATAAATATTATTTTTCTAACTTTAACTTTAAAACACTAAATTTATAATCTTAGTGGTTCATCATCGAATAAAATTAATCTTTTAATGAGGAGTGATTTGGGATGGGATTGTTAAAATATAAGTGGATAGGTATGATGGTGCAAGCTTACTAATTAGATAGCATTTTTCAACCTATTATAAGGTTATTATATTTTTAGAATTATATGTTCTTAAACCAATAACTTGACTTACATAATTATATAATTATGTTATAAAAACTATTATAATTTTGCTAGATATAAATTTTAGATATTACATCTTTAAAAAGATATCTTTTTAGATTTATTAACTAATAGATTATATGATTAATCTTATATCTAATTAATAGTGGAATCCAAAAACTTTGTCAAAGTTATATTTACATATTTTACATATCACACACAGAACACGAAAAAATATTTTTGAAATAATGAGTAAGCTATATTATTAGGGAGGGAGCTTCAGTTCTTTCCTTAAATATAAGCAATCATATATTTTTTTTAAATAGTTTTTATTAATATTTATTTGGTAATAGATGTTAAGAAATTTGAATTTTTAGAAATGTAATTTTAGCAATTTATCTCGTATCGAAGGTAAGAAGTATAAATAAAAAGTATGAGATGATAAATAGAACAGTAAAAAATATACTAAATTAAAGTATACAAAATTTACAATAGACAATAACTTAGTACTACAAAATCTATTAGATTAAAAAATAATCTAAATTGCTTACAGATGACAGAAAAACAAAATGTACTGATGCTTAAAGTAAGGAAAAGAAGGAAAATGTATATTTTAAAGATAATGACTAAAAAATGATAACTGGTGATAGAATATTTTTAAAATAAATTCAATTTATATTTCTTATTTTTTTATTTTCTGAATTAAGGCATAAAAAAGAAAAATAGAAAACGTATTGAAAATGATAGATTCAGTATTAATAAGAAGACTATTACCTTTCTTCTAATAATAATAATATTCTATTAAGATTTTATTTTATAAATAGAATTGAAATAGTACCTTAAAATCTCTCTTAACTTATAAAAGGAATGTTAAATTGTAAGAAATTATTTATACATAATTATTTTGAGGTATAAAAATAGAAAACTGGATTCATTTTCATGTTTGTATTAGGCTTAAGTTAAATATTAAAGAAACAATAACCAAATTAAGAGTGGGAGTAGAAGAATCAGTGTTTATTTATAAATTTAATTTATTTGTAAAACCAATAGAAATCTACAAGCTTTAGTCGATAAGATTTAATTAAGAAATATGTAAAAATGCTTTTGTCTACTGTTTATAATTTATTCTATACAGCACAATCGATGAATTCACTCATTCTCCTATTTATTTTTATTTTATTGAGCTATTTTATCCTTAGTTTTGATACGTAATAAGAAAAAAAACCTAATAAAAGATATTTTTACAAATTTTCAAAATGTAAAAATAAATTTAAAATAACTAAGCTATATGATAAGCAGACATTTTTGTTTACAATTTTAATAAATACACAATATCTCAATGACCTTTCAAAGTATCTTATTAACTAAGAATCTTCAATATATTTGAAAAGAATATAAACAATTAATTGAATGATTATTTCATAAAATAGAGATTGTAATTGATTATATTAATTTGTTTGGAGAAAACTTGAATTATAATAAAATAAAATTAAGAAAAATTCTTTTTATTTGTAATACTAAATCTATTTACTGATTTTTATTAAATCAACAGATTTATTAAGTCAAGAATAAATCTTTTACATTATTTTAATATCAAAATTTATTGCTATTTACATACCCATCAGTATTGTTTATTTCTCAATTCTTAGCAAATTTACTGTTAAATATTTTTCTTTTTAAATATTAGCTATATTATTTCGATTAAATAAACACAAATTTTGCATCTATCAAACATGTAATTATAAATATATTTGGTAATATATGTAATAATAATATTCCATTTTAAATAATATCTTTCATATGTATACTGTCGTTTCTCATAAATTAACACCCATTTTAATTAAGAACTTTTCTCCTAAATTTTTAGAAAAATTTTAAGTATAAAAGTTGGGGGGGGGGGGTTTGAAATTTAAAACGTATAATTTTTAATAAATAGTAGCTCTTTTATTATGAAGTAATGTTTTGTATTTTTTGTATATTTTAAATGTTCTTATTTTGTTCCAGGTTCTATTCTATACCATAATAAATGTAAAGATAATTTAAGGATATTCTTTAAAATTAATAGAAATCTTAAACTAGATACTATTTATGTGAGTTACATCATTTAATTACTTTAGCATTAATTATATAGTCTGTAATCAATAATTACTAAATTTCTAATGGAGATATCATTAGATTTTTAACAAAAAGGAATTGGTAGTTTAGTAATATCCCTTATTGTTAGTAATAGTAAGAGATAACCATTAGAATATAACAAAGAGTTTGTGTCATTTAGCATTAAAGATAGATTTTAATTATTCAAACTGGTATAAAACTAATTGATCAAATGTATATCTTCATAAATTATTCTATTTGAGCTACAATTTATTTGTTTTGTTTTTAAAGGAGTTTACATTATACTAATAAATTGTTGTGATACTCTTTTAACTGGTGGTTTCCTCATTCACAAAATAGCCTTAATAGAACATAATTTAATCCTTCGATTACTATAATTTGGTAAGTATTCAACATTATGAAAATATTAATGAATTTTTATTATAAATGAAAAATTTTTATACTTTTTTAAACTATTTTTTTTCTAAATGTCTATAACATTTGATATATTATAATAGGGCTTATACCTTTGAAGTAAAAAAAATATGACAGACCATTTATTATTTTAATTCATATATTATTATTAAAGAAATAATTTAAAATACCTTACCCTTTTTGAGGATTTCAATTAGAATGAATAAAAAATATCCTGATTAGGAAGACTGATTAATTTATTTATTTAGATTCAAGCATATATTGGCCTTTATGGTAGATTAGTTAAGAATGTAAGATCAATAAAAATAAGGATTTATATTGAGTTACCTAGGGGTATATAACTGCAAGTTTATAAGCTAAAATCCACCTATTAATAACCACCCAAACGCTAAATTTCTTACAAAGTGAGTTGTGTGATGATTTATGGTTTTTATCATCAAAAGTATTTGATTTTTATAATTTAAATGGATACTTAGTTATCGTTTAATTTTATAATTCTAGTTAACTCTATATGATAATTTATTAATCAAAATATGAAATAATAGTTTTCAATTTATTAACTAATTTAGATTTCTTTGGATAATATGGGAGTATAAAAGCATCTTTAATTATTTATCTATACTCTATCTATTTCTTAACATCCTTTTTATCAGCTAATACTTAAAAATTATATAAAATAATAAAAATAATGTTAAAATCTTTAGGAAATAAATTAAGTAAGAAAGTAAATTAGCAAATAAGGTTTTGCAATAAATTAATTAAAGGAAGCAAAAATTTTATCTAAATTATGGTAATTAAGGGGTATTCTACAAATTAAATAAGAATAAATATAATTAAGAAAAGTATATACCCTTATAAAACTGAATAATATCAGAAAATATATGTAATAAAATTATTAAAATAAATATTCATGTTAGTACTGACAAAATTCAATTGCTCAATATTTCATATATAAAAAATTAAATTATTTGTTAGTTGAATGAACTTTTAATTGATAAAAATCAATTTTTTTAATATTATTTAATAATAAGGTATTAACTTTTTAAATTAGTCTTTTATCATTTTTTATTATAGAATATTTTTCTATGCTAAGTATTCCTAACAAATTTAAATTAATATTTGATAAAAATTAATAAAAGAAAATGTGTTGCTTTTAATAAATTAGGTTCAAAATTGAAACATTCTAACTAATAGAATATAATGAATTTATAATATAAAACATGGTTGTTAAATTTTGAAATTATAGAATGAGAATGAGAAAAATGTATTGGATATGGAAAGGTTGAACCCATTAGGTAAGAAATAAACATTGATTATATTTCTCTCAAGCTCGATATCAAAGTAGCTGTCTAAATCAAGCATATTTAAAGCTAATTTTATTTTAATATTTATTATTATTAATTTTAATATTCTTATTTATTCTAAAAAGATTAAATTTTTAAAATAGGAAAAATAAGTATAAGTAGATTTACCTACCTACTTTTCACTGTAAGTAGATTTAATTAATAAATATATTCCAAATGAAAAGTAGTTTAATCTATTTAACAATTACTAATCTTCATTAATTTATTAAAACATTATTATTGTAAATCAATGATACAAATTTTAAATGGTATTTGGTATACATACTATTAGAAATTAAATGATATTGATTGTTTTATATTCTGATCCTATATTTTAGAATAATCTAAATTTCTATAATTCAAAAATAATAATTAAAAATAAATTAGATTATTATATGAATTTAATTTATTATTTAAACTGATCTCTCTTCAATTTAAAAAAATTTTTTTTATTAAGAATATAAATCCATAGAAGGTAGTTATGAAATTATCATTAATTAAAATAAACTAGCTTATTAGTTTTCGTTTATACTAAATTAAACAATTTAAATTTTATTTTAAGAATATTTGAATTTTAGAAATAGTGAAAGAATGACAAGAAAGTTATAACTAATAAATTTGCGAAAGAAAAAGAATTTATTCATATTTAATACTAGATTATTATTCAAAGTTTTATAAAATTAGGTAAAATTTATTTGAGCTATAAATATGCTTAAATAAATAAATAATTTAAAAGACATATTATAAAATTAAAACTAAAGAAATAAATTTGAAAGATTATAATTTTATTTCTTACTATTTTAGGTTAAAAAATTTACTCTCATTATTTGTTTGAACTCTTGAAATACTAACTACTTTATTATTGTTTATCTTTATATGTAGCTTGTGTTTTAGTAATATTATTATAATTTACTTTCAAATAAAATATTTATTTGCTTAGTAATAAATAAATTCAAAAATGAAATTGTATAACAAATACCATTAAATTTTTATTTCACTTTTAAATAAATATAAAATTATAAGCCGTTAATCTTATTTTGAGGGTATTATTTATTTTAGAATGCTCAATTATCAGATTTTATTTTTTTTACTTAAATAATATTTCTTAAGTCATAAATAAATTATATTTTTTGTAAAAAGCAATATATTTTTAGCCCTCTTATTATAGAAATTTTACACTATAAATACAATAATTTTAACAACACCACAATTTTGAATTATATATTAAAAGAAGATAAAAACTATTAATGCCAAGCATATTTTTCCATTCATTTATTAAAAAATAAATTTTCGAAAACTAAGAAAAATTTGGTTGGTATGAATTATTATTACTTTATGAGATCATAAATAATAAAGATATTAAGTCATTTACAAAAGAATATTTATCATTTTAAATACTAAAAATGAAAAAATGTAACCCTATGGTTTTTAAGTTCATCAAAAAAGATAATTATGAAAGAAATTAATATTCATTCTGAAAATAAAAATTGATTACAGAAATTCTAGTAATTATATGCAATTAGAATAGTTAGAAATTAGATTTTTGGAAAATTATTAAATCTAAACTCAAAATGAAATTATTCAGTGTGGTATCTTCTAAATTTTGAGTAAAATATCTAATTACCTATAATATTTTTATTTCAAAGATTATCATAAACTATCTTCCAATTATCTTTTATGTAGATAATACTAAGAATCAAAATAATTCTAATATTATGTATTTTTTTAATTTAAAAAATAAGTTCTATCTATATACTTCCATAAAATACTTAATTATAATTTAGAAAAATTTGGATTTATATATTTTAAAATTACATTTATATTTTGATTATGTTGAGTTCTTAAATTATCAGTAAATGAGAATACATCTAGAAAAAAATTTAAATAACTCGTTAAAAGGAATAGAAGAAAAAATAAATTAAATCATAATAATAAATTACAAAATTTGATTTCAAAGTATTTGAAATCAATAATAGATTCCTTAATTAGAAAACTTTAAAAATCATAAGCTTGAATTTCAAGTTTATTAAAATTAAACTTAGTTTTTAGTAATGTAATTCAATTATTGAATGGATTAAAATAGTTGCAAGCTAATCCAAAATAATTATTCATTAATAAGGAAGTTAGTATTTTATTATTTTTAGCAAAAACAATCAATTTTTCATGGTATTAATTTTTTACTATGATTGTTCTAGGAATGTATGATAAATTGAAAGATTTTTTAAAATAGATTTATTTCAAAGACTTACTTTTCATAGCAAATAATCAATAACTATTATTATTGTAAATTTAATTAAGTTAATAATATTACACTAAGAAGCAAAATAATAGTCAATGTAAATTAAAATTTCGCATGAAAATAATGCTTGCAATTTTAATTTTAGAAAATGTTAATTTTTCATTTTGTTTTTCTTAAAATCTGAATGGAACTCATAGAATATAGAATTGAGTACTTTAATATTTAAATAATTATAAATTTTGCAAATGATTACTGTTACAAATCAAGTCTTCTAAAAAAAGTAAATGGCTTTCAAGTAATTTTCATCTGAAAATCATGAAATTGTAAGTAGACAGTCTTTTAATCTTCTTCATTAATTAATAAGCCTTTATATTTTTATCCTCTAACTTATTATTAGTAGAAATTAAAAATAAGATATCTTAATATTACACCAGTAATTTAATGATGCTAAAGAACATTTTTTATCCATCAAAGAATTACATTCAACCATAACTACATTTTATTATACTTTTTTTGAATCACTTGCATTCCCAAAATTTTTAAGATGATAAATATAAAATTTATTCTCCAACTTATGTAAATAAACAAGGTACGAATTGAAATTTGCTATGAGTAATTCAGTAAATTATACTTCTAATTCTTAATAAAATAAAAATCAGAAATTTGATATTTTATAAAATTTCATGACTGCTCTAATATTTTATATAAACCAAAATTAGTATAAATCTATCATGTGTAATTACATTTTATTATTATAATCGCTTATTCTTTCTTTAATTTAAGACTCAAGAATATTGAAAATAAACAAGACTTTAAAACAATCATTGGAGATAAAATATTATAAATAATTCTAGTGTGATGATAAAATAGTTCATAATTTAGTTTAATTTATAAATTTTTCATCAAATAAATCCTACATGCTATAAAACTAAGTTATCAACTTCCCTAAATAAATAAGGTGATTAATTATTCAATTCTTTTATTTAAATAACTTTCGAACAGGTGAGAACAATTCAATAATTATTCCTAAATTATTTCATTTGTTTTGTTTGAAAATTTGGATCATTGAATTGAAAAAATATTAATCTATGGATTAATGTAATCTTACTTTGTAATAAAAAAAATATTTTTAATTTAAAAAAATAGACTAAATATAAAGGGTAATCAAATTTATTGATTAAGCAATTAATCCATAAAAGAATCTAAAACAAAAACATTTATTTTACTCTTAAACTAATTATTAATAAATAATATTTTTATGAAAAAGTACTCAATTTAGTAAATAATTTGGAAATCATAAACACCAAATGAAATAAAATTATTAATGCTTTAATATTAAGTAAGATTTTTATAATAATTTAGAAATTAAATTAGAGTATATAAACCAAGATTTTTCCTCCCCATACTAGACTATTATTTGAAATAGAAGTAGATCTAATAAGATAATATAGACTATAGTCTAATTTAATACCACCTTCATTTATGATTAAGTTATAACTAATTCTCTTCTTTATAAGAAAAGTTAATGGAAATATTAGAACTATAACAAATTTTGATATTAAAGCTAAGAATTATTAATTAATTCAATTTTTCTGTGTAAAATTATTGATTTAAAGTAAAGATTTAAGAATATTAGATATTAAAAGTTTTATTCATAGTAATGATTGAGGGTTACTAATTGATTCAACTCAATTAGAATCTCTAAATTGATTTAAATTAAACTGTATTTTTTTTATTCTATTTTTCATCACAAAATTTGATTTAATTTTACTCTAAGAATACACTTTTGCTTAAAATCATCAATATTTTGATAAATTAAATCTAAGTAATTTCAATGATCTGAATTAAATCAAAATAATCTTAATAAGATCGTTTTTTATTAGCATGCTCATTATGATAAGTAAGCCAGGTAAAATTATTAAAAGTGTTAAGTCTTTTCTATTAGAAATGGTATTATATAATAAAAAAACATAATTCATTTGAAGATTAGATAGATTAAGTCTATTCAATATCTTAATCAGTCAAGAAGGAATATTTAGATTGATATCCAAAATAAAAGTAAATATATTTTTATTGCATTAAAGAAGTTTGTTTTTAGAACAGAAAATTAATATAAAAGAATAGTAAGAAAGTAAAAGATTGATAAATGGCTGACGAAAGAACTTTTATTATGATCAAGCCTGATGGTGTTCAAAGAGGTTTGGTAGGTAATGTTATTTCTAGATTTGAAAATAGAGGTTACTAATTGATTGCCATGAAATTCTAATTGGCCACCAAGCAAATCTTAGAAAGACATTATGAAGAACATATTGGCAAGCCTTTCTTCCCCTCCCTCGTCAATTTCATGCTTTCTGGACCTGTTGTCCCCATGGTCTGGTAGGGTAAAGATGTTGTTAAGCAAGGAAGAGCCATGCTTGGTCAAACAAATCCTTTAAGTTCTGCTCCTGGTACTATTAGAGGTGACTATGGTATTACTATGTAGAAGAATTTAGTTCATGGTTCTGATTCAGTAGAAAGCGCCAAGAGAGAAATCTCCATTTGGTTCAAGGACTCTGAATTGACTCAATGGAAGCCAGCTCAAAACACCTGGATTTATGAATGAAGAAATATCATCCAATGAGATATTATTAAAAATTTAATAGGAAAAAGTTAGCAAATAATACAAAATTTTAAATTTTGATACAAATTTATCTCATTAAAACGTATGTATTTTTTTTATTAATTTAAGTATATATGTATGTATGATTTTTTTTACCTTATTTTTTGGACATTTGTCTTAACCTTCATCTTTATAATATCCTTTATAAAAACATCTAATAATTATAACAATTGTGATTTTTGAGAATATTCTTATGTCATCTCTTACTTTTCATATTTGTTTTTTCTTAATTAAAAAAAGAGACAAAAATTTACATACTATGTTATTTACTACTCCATTTTAAACATTTAATCAATTTTTAAAGCTAATTAAATTATAATAATTATTATATTTTTTCTAATATGAAAAGCAGTACATTTTAAGGTATTTTTTAATTTATAGTTTTGGTATTTTTAATATAACAATTCATAAACAGTTTCTGTAAATTAGTAATGTAATCCAAGATAGGATATTACATCACAATAGTAAATTACTTAATTATTTTACTAGCTGATACTATCTACGTAATTTAATTTAATATTATCTTAAATATTTGCATTATGTTCTGATGTTGTCTTTTACTCTCTTCATATCACCCACTTTTAAAAATTTCTTAATTGGCTAATATTTTTCAAAGATTTATTAGCTTTCTCCTTTGTAAAAGATAATTAAATGATGTTGTTAAATAAATCAAAATAGCTTATCTAAAATAATTGAATTTTACTAAAATATAGGATACATTCTAAAATCTCAATTTTACTTAACAATATTTTTTAGAACAATTAATTTAAAAAATCAAAAAGCATTTATTAAAAAGCTAAATTTAGATAGGGGAGTAATTATAAGTTCATAACCTCTTAAATTTATAGGGCATAAAATTATTCAATTAAGAATTGGACAATTAATTGTGTAATCTAAATATTCTTAGTAAGAATTTATTCTTATTAGATTAACCAGTTTAATTAAAAAAACGTTTTAAGTAAGTACATTAAACTAAAGAATTAGAATTTTGAATAATAAATAATTTGTGGTTGAAAAAATCCTTTGAGTTAGAAATTATAAAGAGGATTCAACATTACGACTATCCAACTAAAAAACGAGTGGATACAACCTAATTTTTGATTTAAATAAAATAGAGGTTTCTTAAAAGGAAAATAATATGAAATAGATAAGGGGAAAGAAAAAGAATTTGACTAAAAATACTAAAAAATTAATTTGAATTTATTCAAAAGGTTTTTAATATGCTTAATGCTGGTGGTTTATCAAATTTGAATTACATTCTCAATTATAGAATCTAAGATTATTTCTATATTGATTTCATATTTTAAGATAATGTATGTCAGCCAATTTCTTTAAAGGTTTGTTTACAAGTAAGTAAATAAGTACATATATACTCTCTTCGTTGATATTTAATATTAATTCTATGGTTATTTATTTATCTATCTATCCATCTATCTCAATCTATCTTAGTAAATGAAGTTACAAAAAACAATTCTTTTCTCGGTGTTACTGTAGACTTCCAATGAGGCTGTTTATTTTTTTAAATAGAGGATAAGTTAATATCAATCTATTCTGACTAGAATACAAAATTATTGAAAAAATCAAAATTGAAATTCTTAAATGAGGCATTTGAAATTATTTATGAATAGATCGATCTTTCTTTTTCTACATTATGATAAAACTGGAAATAGAACTAAAATTACAAAAGGTGCCAATGTGGAATTAAAATTAACCTAGATTGTGAGAAAGATTAAAAATACAAATAATTTCTAAACATACTTTTAAATTCTTTAAGTTACCTACATTCATTACCAATTTCCCCAAAAACACCTAAGAACTCTTCAAAGAGGTAACAAATTTTAAATTTATATAAGAATAAATATATTTCAGGTTAAAAGATTCTTTTCTAATTGAAGTCATTGGTAATACTTTTTAGTTTATTACAGTTACAGTTTTTGATAGACCACAACTTATAAATATTAATGGTGATAGACAGATAGTTAAGTAATTTCGAGGTGGAGTTTATTAGAACTATTTAAGATCACGCGATATTAAAATTAAAAACTGCCAGAAAGACTGGTAATTAATTTGATTTTACTTTCAAATAACATTAACATAGAAAATACACCTTTGGGATTTTAATTGTTAAATAAATAGTAGTAGTAAATAGTAATGCCACACAATAGGAAATAAAGAAAATTTGTTAAGTCAAAATTTGTAAAATAAAGGTTCTTAGAACTGTCACATCATTAATAATTTTGATTAAACGATTTAATATAATATCAAATCACTTTTCTATAATCCTAAAAGTTACTAAAGAGTGGTTTTCCTTAATTGAAGAGGCAAATAATCTAAGGTGTAAGTAGTTAATAAATTAACAGATTCCAAGTTGTAAGTTTTAGATTAGTTAAGTAGATGATAAATTTAAAATATTCTTAATGTATTATTTACTATTCACAAAAGGCTTGCTTTATTTGTCTATTAATCTTCCCTTTAATATACACCTAAGAAAATAAATTACTTTATAAGTAAATTGATATTCCCTTTCTAAGGTAAAGAGAGAGGGGGTATGTGTTAAAGTTGAGAATTTGAAATATGATAAAGTGTAAACAAATAAAGGCACATTAGTTATATAAATTATTACTACCTTACTAGTTTTGAAGTTTTAAAAAAAGATAGATAAAATAGTAAAATAAGCAGTTAAATTCATTTAATTGAGAAATAGAAGAATCAAAAGAAATAGATAATTGAGCATTTAAGTATCAACAATAAATTATAGTAATAATAATTGGAGAATCTAATTGGGAAGTAAATACTGTAAATATAATAGATGTAAACAGTAGGTGAGATATGAATATAAATCAAAATTTAATTTTAATACGGTTAAGTATCCTCAATAAAAGAAATTTATTTTGAAATTAGAACTAAATTATTTTTGTGGTGGATACATATGATTCATACAATTCTTTTATCTTTTCATTATTGTTTTTAATTAAATTATTGGTTTATTTGCTTGCTACTTCCTCTAAATCTTTCTAACAAAAATCTAAGAAAATAGTAAATAAAACAGTCAGTCATAGAAGTACTAATTTAATATATGAAGTATCTCGCTATTAAGAGGTAGATCTATTATTTTAATTATTATCTTCTTATTTTTACATTAGTTATATTTGTCTCTTTCCTTTACTTTACCTTCCCCCCTTTTCTATTTCCTCAATTTCTTCTTTCTTAATCCTTAGAATCCCCCAATTCTATAAATTTACATGATTAATTTGATATTTTTTTCACTTCTAATTATTTTTAAGTATATTAATGTTAATTTTAAATCATAATTGCAATATTATTTGACAAAACTTGGATTTTAGTAAGCTTTATAAGAAAAAGATTTGGTTTAATATTTAAAAAAACATTATTGCAGATTAAATTTGGAAGAAGTGAGGTGATTCATTGGATTTAAAATTAACCAAATATTAATTTCCATTAATCTGTTGTTAGAATTCTGAATATTGATCTAAATTATTGTCTATGATAGGTTAGATTAGGAACCTATAAAACCTAATTTAAATTAAAAGTATAGATGGTAAGATAGGTAGTAACCTAATTTGAAATAAAGTAATTCAAGATTATATTTATTAGACAATTTTAAAACTCTGCTTTTTTCTTTCAAAATCCAAATACAAGATCTAACAGTGTAAGTTTTAAAAATAAAAATATAAAACTTACATGTAGATAAAAGAATTAGAAGATTCTAATATGATTAAATTAAAAGAAGGCTAAATAATATGTCTATATCAAAAAAATTTTAAACAGAGAATCTAAGAACATAGCTTCAAAGTCAACTTGGAGAAATATAATATTTATTGGGATGTAATCTAATGAGAATTAATAAAAAAATGAATTTTGAAGTTATTTTTGGTTTGTGGAGATAAAGTATTAGGGGAGACTAGTTGGTATATTTACCAGAAATACTTTCAAGGAGGAGTAGATGTAGATGAATAAATTATACTGAAAATGATGATATCATAAGTAGGTATTTTTTCTTATCTAAATGAGTAACTTAAAATACAATTTATGAAAGTAAAAGTTAATAATATTTTCAGCTAAATTTATAAAATGATGTATTTAAATATAATTAATTCTCCCTATTCATGCATTTAAAATTTAAAATTGATAAAGTTAATTTAAAAGATTGGTTGGCAATTCATTTTATAAGTTAGCATCACTCTATCTGCTTAAAAGATGTTAATAAAGTAGCAGATACTATGAATAGAAATATTATTAAGGATAGAAGTGGGAAATATGAAGATTATTTAAAATGAGTATTAGGAATGAAGAAATTATAGATAATTAAAAGGGGGAAGAAATAGAAAGAAAGTGTAAGTTTAAATGATACAATAATGTGAAGGAAGATGAGTTAGTTAATTATTTTGGGTAAGACTTTAATTATTAATAATGTAAATTAATTAAAAATATATTGACAAATAAATACATTTACAGAAGGTTATAATTAATGATTTTATATAGAAGTTGATAATGATTGATTGATTGTTAAGAAGTGAGGAGGCTTTATTATTGTTGTTTTTGTTGTTGTAGTTGTTTTTTGTTTTTAGATAGTTTATTGTTTAGTGATTTGAAAAATTATTTTCTAAGAGATATTTTAAACTTCATACATCATCCATCCAGCCGTCATACTCAAGAAATCCTCTTTCTTTCTTTTTCCAATTTTTTTTTTTACTTGTTTAAAAATTTAATTATTAAAAATTTGGTAGTAGATACTCGCAGTTTTGTAGGTTGGTTGTGAGTTAGATTAAGTTACTAAATAGGAGTGGTCTATTGGAATAATGTAGTCAAATTGATTTTTTGATGTAAGATTGAAGTTTAAAATCTCTCAAAGATTGTAAGTTAGATGGGATTTGATTATTAATTGTTTTTTTAATTATAAATTTATTAGTTTTGTTAGTGCTTATTGCTAATTATAAAAATATTTGAATTATTATTATTATTTGTTTGGTAATTAATTAATTAATTTATTAAAAGAGGTATTTAACTAGAAAACTTTAATCACTAATTCAACAAATTCTGGTAAATCATGCGTCTGAAGAAGGTAGAAGTTTAAAAGGAATTTAGAAATATTTTAACAATTAAATTATTCCCAAATTCCTTTTTCTTCTTACTCTTATCGAATTTTTTTAAGCAAAGCGATTACAATTCACCAATAAGATTAGCAAATTTACTTTTTTAAATGATTGATCAAATAAATATATAGATTTATTTTATTAGATATTTTAGATTAATATCAAAGGAAAAGATACTCAAGATATAGAAAGATTTAATCTTCTATTATTCTATCAGTTTATTCAAACAGATTGGATAGAACTGGTAGAGGAAGAGAGAGAATCGCTCATAGTAGAAATAGTAGAAACTGAAGCGAGGGTAGGAGTGTGGATGGATAATTCTTATTTGAAGTAATCGTTAAGCAAGATATTCTTAATTTAGTTATTTCTGCTGCAAATACTGCAACATTCATAACACTTAGCGTTTCTTTAGAGTTATTCAATTTTAATCTTTGCATTGTTAATACGCTTTTGGAAATTGCCCATTACGCGCAATATTTCTTTGTAGTAGGGAGTTTGATAGTTCTTCTTAGCATAATTGTAAGATTCAATAGCCATAGAATTGTCCTTCTAAAAGGAAGGATTGGAATCGTCCATAATCAAGTGAGATTTCTCACAAGCGTCATATATCTCTTCACGAGCCTTTGAGATTTCGTTACTCAAATCAATATATTATTGATAGAGGTAGTGGGGTTGGGATGCTTATGCAATAGCAGCTGACATATTATTTTATGTAGATAATTTGAGGTTTAACGTGCCTGAGTAGTTTACTTATTGTATTCAGAAATTGATTAATTGAAAGAAGCTGATTGTGTCTTCTTGTTTGCTTTAGTTATTTTTTTTAATTTGATGATGAGAAAGTAATTCTGTAGAGTAATGAAATTTATTATTTTTACTTTTTTTTTTTAATTAATTGTTATAAAAATATTAGTTGTTTGTTTTTTGATTTTAGATAAGGTTAGAGACAACTGATAAATGAGTCTATATTTCATGTAATTCAATCGCTTTACTTTTTGCTTTGATTTCCTTAATAGCTCATATTAAATTTTGGATGATTTATTAGTTGACCGACAGATTTTATTATCCTTCATTACCCATTTACGAACAGCTCTCAAAAAATTTAATTAACACCTGCCCATATCTAAGCAAATTTTTAATTGTAAACGAAATAGAGCTATTTTAATTAATCCTCCCTCCCCCTTCGGTATCCCAAATTCTCAATAATATTTTCCCTCCCCGTTAATTGTTTAACTTAGATAGAAAAGTTATAAAACAAATAAACAATATTTTTTCTTTATTTAGTTAATCAGCAAGCGCTTTTTTTCTATGTAATCTTAAGCAAAGAAGGAAAGGGGTTTGACAATAAAATTTCAATTCATTTATTTTAGTTGATTTTGTCATTCTCTTATTTTTGATTAAATTGTAATGATATATATTGATGTTTTTTTATTTGATTGCCTAATTCTCGCACTTCTCATTTATGTGTTGAGATTCTCAATAGTTTTTTCATTCAATTATATATACAGACATTAGAACGTACACTCACAAAGTTCTTTCTATTATTTCTATTAAGATTTTTATTAAATGGAAAAAAATCTGAAATTCTTTGTCTATGTCAAAATACTATCCTATCAAAAAAAAAAGAAGATTAAACCATAACCACTACAATACTACAATGCGATTGTTATAGACTTAATCCAATGCCCAAACTCCTTATATAGAAAGAAACCTTGTTTTCTACCCAAAAATCTAATAACACTGATTATTTATTTATTTGATTCTTGTTTTTTGTTATCTATTTTAAATAAACGGGCTTCTATAAATAATCTAAAAAATATTATTTTTACTAGAAGTAATGAAGGAGTTTTGACTAAATTCTTTCATTAAATTTAAGTATCCGAATTAGTAAAAACTGCCAAGGTGTAACAATTACAAGATAATTTATTTTCAAATAAAAGGTATACTTATAAGATATGTGATTAGATTCTGAGGTTTATATGACTAAACTAGAACAAACATTTCCATTTGTTAATTAACTTAGAAAAGAATTTATATTTTAAACAAATTATTAATTTGAAAGGGTTGCTTTATAGAACTCTCAAATATGCCTATGATTGCAACTTGCTCTTCAATTTTTGAATTGGTGAAACTTTTTAAATCTTTCATCTAATTTGAGTATAATTGTTTTAATTGGTTTCATGGTATTATTTCGTCCTTTTTTTAAACCAAAATTGAAACAAACTTAAAAATTCAAAATTAGCCACTTGTTTAGAAAGAATATATTAGCCAGCTCTACTCTTATTCAAGAGTTTAAAAAGAGAATGGAATTCTAAATTTATCTAAATGTCATAATCTGATTATATCTGCCTTTGTAAATATGATATGATTGACTTAGAATATTTATCTTTTTTCATTTAATAAATCCAAATAAAATCCTCTGATTGAAATGATAGAAAGTTACACTCCATTTCTTAGAGCAAAATTAGACATTAATGACTTAACTTTATTTATTTTATTTAAATTCACCTATTGTAAATAACCTAAAAATCATATAATCAATTGTAATTAATAATTAAGACAAGAAAAATATATACACATTCAATTCAAACCCAGTAATAATACTATTATATACTGGGAATTAATGAAGATTTAATTGCATAAATTAAGTCAAATGATAGTGAAATAAATACAGTAAGAACCATGACCCTTAAAATGATATATTTACAGTAAAGAGATTATCATAACTATATTACTTTTACTTAAAATATGTAATCACTTTTTAACTCAACCAATAATTTCACTTGTTTTAAACATAAAAACTCATTTTTAATGCATCCCCTATCAAGATTCTCTACTTCCCGTCAGCTTAAATTAAATTACTAAGTGAAATTGGAGGAATTTAGATTAAGATAGTTTTTAAGTTGAGTGAATAGGACTATCTATTTAGCGATATTCGAAATTAATTACCAGTAAGTTGGCAAAGTAGTTATGCCTTTTATTATTAAAAATAGGAAAAAAAAGAGGATTTTCTATTTGTAATTAAAACAAAGAAAAAATCATTCTACATTATTAAAATTATTAAATTTAAGTTTCTTTTTTTAATGATCTGTTTGATATGCGAATATAAATTTATCAAAAATTAAAAGTATTTTGATTGAAGTTCTTCCTTACAAAGATATTAAACAGTAATATACAGTAGATAAACCTTTTTCATGTGAGTTTTTAAAAGAATTTCTACCTAATAAATATTGTAAATAGGAATAAGCATTACTTAGAAGCAATTTCAAGTTGAATTATTTACCACATCTAACATCCGCTTACATAAATATTGTTATTTATTCAAAGGTTGGGCTATCTTTGACTTGTACTTAATAAATCAGTAAGTACTATCACAAAATAGATTGATTTTTTATAGAATAAATTGTACCTACTGGCAGCTTTTTTTATTCATTCATACACACATGTATATAGATAAAAGTTTGATGAAAAAATACTAGAATTAAAATTAGGGAAATCCTGGCTTAAATTACAAAATATTAAGATTTCATTTTAGTTTTCAGACACTACTAAACTCCATTTTCAAAGTGCAATCTTTTTTCCAAACCTCTTTTTTAATCTCTCTTTTGCCCGAAACTCATAATTATTAAAAGTTAAGATTATTTAGAAATTCTCATGTGTCACTGGCAAAAAACTTTCTAGCCTCTCTATTGACTCATCTCCCAATTAATTTAAAGAAAGATTTATCATTGACAAAGTATTATTCCTTGCGATTGCCCATTCTATTTTAATTTATTGTAAAAAGTATTAAATTCTTACTAATCTAAATAGTAATTGAGTGGGGTATATGTTGATTAATATCTTTAGTTTATATTTTTGAGATTATTAATATGGGTACTGTAAACTTTATAATTTGATGTAAATTCAAGACTGAATTTCAATTTCTAAAATCTTCAAGAGTGTTTATTTTAATAACAAATAATCTATGAATTTTATCAATAACTTCTAAAATAAAATAAATAAACCTCTACAAAAAAACCCCTAACTAAAATAGAGGTTTTAATTGGTAAATGAGTAACTAAATTGTATATTATATGACTTTATTTTAAATAATTTTTCATTTAATTATATAAAACTTAGTTTTTAGAATGATATGTTGAAGAATAGTCGAGTTAATGAACAGAATAATCTCCATCAAGATACCCAAAAACAATCTACTTCTCTCATTTAATTTTATTTTTCTATTAAAATTAATAATACTTTTACTTTCTCGAATTGTTACCAAATATTCCTTTTTAGTATTTTATCATATTATTTAGTATAGTAAGAAAAAATTGACTTAAAATATAGTCTAGTGTTATTTAAATCTTATCATTATTATATTTTGTTATATTCAAGCACATAACTTTGATAAATAAGTTGAAATATAAATTAAAAAAAGTGAGTCTAGCCACTAAAACTTCATTATGAATTATTTTAAATTTATTTAATAAGTAAATAATCAGACGGGCTAGTTACATTTCTGCATGAATGATATATTCTATGGCAGTAGTTAAAATGAACAGAAAATTTAAGTTAGACTTTATAAATAAACTAACTCTTAGAAAAATAATCATCAATTTGTAAGAACCAAAGTAACAATCTTTGAAAAATGTTAAATAATATAGATAATTTTATAGAAGAAAATTAAAGGGCTTACTATTATCTCCAACTTATTCAATTACTTCCAGCTCTGGTACTGTTTCTGCTTCTAGAACTTTTTTCCCTTTTAACTTTTATTAACAAAATATTTAGAGTTTTTTATAAAATAAAACAATTTCTGTTGCTTGAAAATGCTGTTTGTTTATTTAATTCAGGTGATTTTAATTCAATTAAAAATAAAATTTTTAACAAAACATCTATTTTTAAACACAAAGATTGTTCAAAAAATAATTTGAATATAATTTAAAAAGTTCTACCTTTTTATTACGCTCAATTATTTGATCTCTCTCTTTTTCTGAATTTCTATAGGCAAGATACTACTCTTCTGTCATTGGATATTTCCCAATACTTATTAAAATCTTCTCAATTGAGTTAATATCTGAAATTCCATTCTTAGCCAATCCTAGAGTTTGGAGATTTTTATTTTTATAAATCATAGCACCTAGTGCATTATAACCTATATTATATTGAGTATTTTTCAATTCATACTAATTGAAATTCAAATATTATTCAAAATTCCATTTAATTCATAGTAATTTATTTCTTTTAATTCATTATTCTCAACAGATAATGTAATATTTTAGAAATTATTAGAGATAACCTTTAAATATTTTATATTTAGATTAACTAATTCAAATAAAAAATACCTTCAATACTTAATTAGTTGTCATACAAATCCAGAAATTTGATGTTAGATGGGTTAACACCTAGAGCTGGAGTGAGTGATTAGGAGATATTCGCAGTCATATCATCCTTCAAAAGGTTGCATCTTAGAACTAAGTTGTCTATGTAAATAGATTTCGATATAGATGAAAAGAAGGCTATTCTCTTTTCTGAATTCTATAGATCATTCCACTCGAAAAAAAGTTTCTTTATTTTAGAGCTCGCTTATAATATATTAAAGGATGGTCTAATTAAATAGTTTATAGTACAATTTATATCCAGAAAAGAAACAAGATATTATTATACTATTATAGGTAGAGGAAAAATTAATACAGATGATCCAATCCCATAAATATGGGAAATTACATTAAATATAATTAAAAATTGGGGGGGATTTTCTAAAAATAAAACCTATGAATAGCTATACCTACCTTATTTAACAATAAATTAATTGGAAATTGGCAATAAAAATAATATTAACTTGAGAGTATTTTTTACAGTAATATGATCTTTAAGAGATATTTTAAACAGGTTCAAGTGGAAATAAATTAAGTAAAGGTGGAGTGTGAGATATTGTAGGAGTATATTAAATCATTGTAAAATAAAATTTTATTGCTTTTGAACAAAATAATTAAAGGATCATATATTTTTCTTTACTACTTTAGTAAACAAATCTTGCCTAACTAGAATATAAGTTGGATATCTAAATAATATTACCCTCTGAATTGAAAAATGCTATGAGTAGTTCTAGAGTTTCATCATCAAATTAATTGTTATTAAATCTATTTATTAATAATAAATTTAATATTACAGAAAAGTAGCAAATCCTTGCATTTATGACTAATTAAACTAATATTCCATCAACCAATTCTGACTCTTACCAAATCCTTAGGACATTTCTCAAACATATTCTAAAGATCTTAAAAATATTAATTAATCCATAAATAGGAGATAATTCTTTTCTAATTATCTCAAATCAATTAAAGAAATTATCAATTTAAATTCCTAAAAAGTAGTATTCTTACGTATTAACTTCAAAATAAAATATGTCTACGAAGAATTAATAAAATTTATCAAACTAGATTAAAGGAGTGGTGAATTTATTTCAATAAGAAAAAGGCAAATCTTTTTAAATAATAATTTGAACTACTAAACTATAAAGCTCAGATCATCAAAGGCACAATATAATTGTTAAACCAAAAAAATAGCAGAGAAAATTAATTTTTTTAAAGGATTATATTATAAAATATGTGGTTTTTTTCTATAAAATTTGTCAAATGGTGGAATATTAGTGTTATTAAAATATAATATCTTATTATAAATTGAGATATTCTTCACCATTTGTTAAAGAAATTTCTGTCAGTAAAGGCAATTAATTTCTAATGAATCAATTTTATTAAGAATTAAATACAAATTAGATTCCTCGATCTTGTAGATTTCTTTGATTAAATTGTGGAGGAGAATATGCTTAAATGTGAAAGTGAGAATTTATAATATTTAATTGAATAATTGCATATTATGACTTCAAAATCAAGATATTCTATTTATGATTTTACTTGATGGTAGTGATGTTAGTAAAGGGGAGCTAAAAGAGCACCATTTTCATTGTCAAATAATCAATCCTTTAGTTTGTCATCAAAAAGTATGGGGGAAGCTCTTGTTTTACTTCTTCTTCATTCTCAATCAATTCAATCTCAGTGGCTTTTTTGAGATCTTTTATATTTTATTGAGTACCATCTTCTTTCTTTGGGTTTTTCTTAGGGTCTTCCTTACCCGTAGCAACAGGCTTTAATTCTTCTTTTTTGGAATTTTTAGGATCAGCCTAAGGCTAAGGTTAGTTTTTTAAATTCTTCTAAGATTTGGCTAAATCCACTTATGTTTGCTATTTCTTTTATTCTTCTAATTCAATTTCTTTGAGTGTCTTTGCATCCATTGATTAATCTATGGAGGCCTACTTAAAAAGAGGATTGATTCTGCTACCTTTTTTATCATTAATTCATAATAAAAATGGTTTGGAATAACCTTGAAAAATCCAAAAATAAAATTTATAGTTGAAGGAAAAGCAATACCTATACTAGAAACTTAAAACTCCATGTTTTGATATATATTTTCTGTCATTTTAACTGACAGTTCTTTTTGAAAATTGACAAAAAAGGCATCAAATTATTATCTTTCCTCAGGAGAATATTGTTGATATTTCCAAAAGAGGGGTGGAACATTATCCGCGCTGTAAATTGGCACAATTTCTAGTATATTTTAAAACAAAGGATAAATTTTTATGAAAAAACATGATAGAATTCGTAAAAGAGTGGATTTTATAAAATTGGTTGCATACACTTTAACTCGTCTTTCTTTTTAGGAGGCATTTTTGTTTAAATAATATTAACTAACTTTCCTAATAATAACCAAATAAGATAACAATATATAGATACAATTTAATAATTTGATTTTAATTTTTGTAATTTTAAGTTTGATTTCTTTATTTTATTAATCATGATTATTTTAACAAGTATTGTTTGAATTTGCTCTCATAGCTTAACAAACAAGCAAATATATACCAATCATTTTGTTTATTTTTTATGAGTATTTTAATTACTTTCTTTTTTTTCATTTACAGAAGTTATATTTTAGAATTAATAATAAAATTTTAATTTTAAAATCTCCTGATTTTGTGATAGCAATAATTACTTAACGTTTACAACTAACTACTAAAATTAAAATATCTATCATTTTTATCAAATAAAATGGTGATTTTAATTTAAAAAAATCTTTATATATAACTCATTTTTCTATAAGTTATCTCTACAAAATCGGAGATATGTCTGTTATATTATTTTATAATTTATAGTTTTACCTTACAATTCTAGAAATGAAATATCTGATATCTAAAAAGTAAACGATGTATCCTTTGTAAAATAATCTATTAAGCCTTCTCAGCAATTAAAATTATCAAAATAAACCATAGCATTAGATCATTATAGAAAGAAAGATAAATAAATAATAAATACCTTTAGTATTAATGAATAGCTATGTAATATTTTAAACAAAATGGATAGAAAAGATATAAATATTTAAGACAATTTTATGATTATTTATATCTTTTTAGAAGTTAAATGAGTGTTATATACGAATGCATTTTCAATTTAACAAATTCAGTATTTCTACGGGGTGATTACATTATAAAATATTAGCTTTTCATTTTTATGTACAATAATTCAGGGTAAAATATGAGCAATTAAATTTATACTTTACTAGAATGGAAGCAATTTCGAATATGATTCCATTATAAGTTTTAATTACTTATAATTTTGAGATTTGCAATCTAATTTTTTAATTGATTCTAAGTAAATTTAACAACAGTATGGACATTTAAATTTCTAGGTATTTGTTTGTGAATAAGCCAACCTGCATCTTAGTACTGTAACTACTTTAAAGAAGAGTAATATTAACTTATTTAAATTAAAAAAACATAATTTTGTGCTAATTTTTGTTTGAAATTAATGAAAGATAGAATAGGAATAGTGCATTTGATAAAGGCATGAATAGATAAGAGTTTTTAAAAAATACTAAGAATGAATTGTAAATTAAAAATTTTTTACAGAGTAATAGATTCATTTAGAAATGCTTACCATTAAATTTATGTAAATAAAAACTAATACAGTATTTTATTCTTAAGGATATAAAATAAAACATAACTGTTGTATGTATATCTGGGAAATAGATTATGAAGTAATTATTAAGTGAATAAAATCTTAATATACATTTTTCTATATCTTTTAGATAGTTTTCTTATCTTTTCAAAATTCTTTTTATTAAACCAAATATTTTGGATTTTTCTTGTCTTGAGTTTAAAAGCAGATTTAAACAGAGTTAAAAGGAATTTTTACTAAATATTTAGTTGAAATATTTTCAAGTAACTTGAATAACATAGAAATGAGCTCTTGAATTTTCAAATTAATGAAACTGAGAAGAAAGTATTATTGACAAATAAGTGAAGAATTTAATTGATGGTAATTCTTGGTTGGATCAAAAATATAAATGAAATTTTGTAAATGCAATTAATTAATTAAAAGAAAGGTATATTTTTTTACCACATCAAGTTACTATTAGAAAGATATTAATTATAGTGGGCTGTGTTTAAATTTTAATATTAAATGAAAACTCTTTTTTAATTTAATTATAGGTTGGTCTTGGAATTTTTAGATGACATCCTCCTCTTCAATTAATTTTAAAAATGTAATATTTTTTAATTATCAACTATAGAATGCTTTATTATTTTGTTAGAAAAATTGATCTTCGATTACACATTTAAATAAAATCACTTTCCTAGAAAATAAAATTGATCCTCTATTAATTATATAGAAAAGAAATTAGCCTATGATAACTTTTGTAAAAAAAGATAGAAATGAAAAAAGAAAAATATTGATAAGAAATATTAGTAGAGCTGTAATGTTAATACTCAAAGGAAAGCAAATTATTTTTAAATGATCAACTATGATTGGATTTAGAGACAGATAATGGATGGGTAAATTCATTTGATTAAGATTGATAGATCTAATTATGTGATTAAAATCTTATTTTAATGAAAGAAGAAGGTGAATAAATCAACCTGAATTGAAATAGATTGTAAACACGATTAAAGTAAATAAATGTTATTTTTTATAAGTAGGAATAGTATAAACTTTCGAGAATAACCTCAAAAGAGCTGATTATTAGTTATTTACCCTCAGTTTTAGATGGTAAGAGTTTTCCTTATTAATTCTAAAAAATAAAAATCTTACAGAATTTGATTGTAAGAATTTAGAGGAATCCGAAATTAATGCTATTAAAGTATTGTTATACAATAATATAATAATTATAGTGGCAGAAAAGAACTAAGGGGTTAGTTAGTTAGTAGCCTCATTCTTTACTATCCTATATTATTCTGCTCTAATTAAAAGTTTGGAAACATTTTGTATTTACATTTAATAACGTTATGCTTGAAATAATAAATATCACTTTTGTCAACACTCATAGATGTGATAATAAATATCTATATATATTTGTTTGTAGTTTGGATGGGGAGGAAGTGACCAAAAAAAAAACTAAAAAGATCTGAATATTTATATTCAAAATGTAATATTTTGAATAGATCCCTCAACCAATTCGTGCCTGAATTAAGAGAGAACTCTCATAGGTAGAGAAGTAAATAACTAACTAACGCTTGAATTAAATGCATTAGAAGATGCTTTCATCAAATCAATTAAATTCGACCTACCTAATCTCTACTCAATCAATCACTCTACCATTTATTCGTGTGATATTTTCAATTATCTTTTAAAAAGATATCTGAAAAGGAATTAATTAATTGATCAATTAAAATGTAAATTAATAGATACATGCTTGGTAACTCTTAGCCTCTCCATACCTGAAACGCATTTATATTTATTAATTTTAAATAAATGTAAAATATTAATTTCTATTTAAATGATCAACTTATTCTAATCTTATCCAGTTAAATCCTCTATTATTACACCAAATTCTTAATATATTTAATGAAAGGACGACCCTAACTGGAAATATAATTCTAAAATAAGAATTTTGATATGTAAAAATCTATTTTCTTTTATTTAAAATGAGTCTATTTCTAATGGACTTATTAATTATTAATTTTTATATCTGTAATTGCAATTTTAGTTTAGTTTAAGATTCACTTTCACTTACAAAGTAGCAAACAATGGATCAAATGAATATATATTCTTTTTCTCCAAATTAATTATAAAGATATCTACAAAAAATATTATTTGTTTTTTATATTAAAATACGATCTTTTAGATTTTATAAATTCATGAGAAGAATTTTTCTACAATTCTTTTATTACATCTTACGTTTTTATCATCTCATCAAGCTATTTCAATTATGCAATCGAATTTGATATAGACTTTTAATTTGGCTAAATTGTTAGTCAAAACAGTAGGGAGAAGAGTAATTTAAGATAATATTAGCTAAAAGGAATGAGAATACAGATAAAATTAGTAACTTAATCAAATTACATGAATCTTTTTGACGCAATTTGTAAATTATAAAAAAAATAATTGATTAAGCAGAAGACCCTTAAAAAAAATTAATAATAAACTTGGCATAATATGCTCTTTCTATTCCAAAAAAGGGTAAGCATGTAAATAAGCTTTTTGTGTATTAAAAATAAAAAATAAATATTTGGATGATGTTTATACTTTCGTTCTACCGAACCATAACATATTCGTTATGTCGATTGAGGATATCTTGATTAATCTCTGAAAAATCAAATATTATATTTTTTACTCTATTATAATTCTTATTTACCTACCAACAAGTCACCTCTATAAGTACTATTTTTTTTAATAATTCAGAAAGAAATATGTAATTACACATAACTCTTTTTAAATTGTGTAGATCTGTGGTAAATATCCAATTGTTTATTCATTAACATTATTTTATTAAATTATACTTGAACAATTTATCTTCATGTTAGCATTCATTTACTTTTTTAAGATCTTGTCTAGGCTATTCATTCAACCAATGCTATTTCTATTAAATACAAACCACCTTAAAATTTTTAATTCTTAAATGATATTTTGTATATTATATGCTTGCACATTTCTTTTTATTATCCAAAATGCATTTAAAAAGGAATATACAATCTTCTAATAGTTATATATTCTTCTCACAATTTCCCTAATCTTGTTTTATAAGATTTATTTATTAGTGTGGCTATGCTTTTTTAATCTATATATTAGTAATTGAATGGTGATACTTTGTTATTTTCTCAATTAGGAGCAAATTTTTAGTTTAATAAAATAGTTCTAACTTTTAATTTAACCCATTTTATACCACTCAACTTTCAGAATATCTTACAGCCATATACGTTAGTGTTTTATTGAAATGATTAAAATTAGAGATAAATAAAATACTACTATTTCCAATTTAAAATTATAATTTCATCAACTCTGCACCAAATGATTTGCTACTCCTCTATTGAGCTTTAACAAATATATATATTAATCTATCTAAAGAAGTTTCTCAATTATTATTTTAATTCAATTATTCACACATGCATTCAATCATTGAATTAAATGTAAAAAGAAATTCTAATTATAAAAAAACAGGTTAATCCATTAACTCTTATGTAAATAATTACAAATTTCCTAGACTAAAAATCTGCATAAAGCCCTATAAAAATTAGTTCCTGACTAAACAAAATAACTCCTTCAAGATTAGTAATGTATAAACTTTTACTTTGAATTATTGAATTTATAAATTCTCAAGAATTTAAGCTTGAATTTAATTCTTTATCCAATTGAACTTTGATTGAGTCATCTTGTCTTAATTTGGTTTTTATGGAAATTTATAGGAATATTTTTAGAAGATCTGATCTACTTTTCGTTTTTATTTTACAAGTACAATATTAAAAATATTTAAAGCTAAGGCAATTAATATAAAAATAAGCAAACATTCATGAATAGGAATGTGATAAAATTTATTGGTAATTTTGAATATAAGCTGATCGTAAAAAAAGATTAATCCTAAAATATATTTTGCATCTAAAATACCTTTAAGATTTAGATTAAAAAGATATCTATCTAATTATTTTTTAATTTTAGGATACAGAAATTATAAAAACTTTATCAAATGTAAGATAGAAATCCCATACTCTTCCATTTTAAAATTTTGTTATTTTATAGAAATTTATATCATTTTCTTAAGTTATAAGTATATAGCTATATGTTTATTAAGCTATCGATTTTTGTTTGATCTGACTACCAGAAGCATTTAAAGACTACCAAAGCATTAAATGATAAATTTTATTATTGTAATAGTAGTCTCTTAATAAATGTAAAAATAGTAAAAATATTTACTAAATATCATTTTTTAAAGTCAAGAATAATTAAAATGAAAAGAATCTAAGATAAAACCTCAAATTTTTCAATTTTACCTTATGCTTATATTTTCTATGGATAAATAGACGTATGGATTTTTGAAACCAAATTAACATTTATTGTTAAGAAAGAAGATTCATTTGAAAACTCTTCTAATTGGACTATGATAAAAAATACAATTTTCAATAAAATTTATTAGACTATTTTAAGAAAGCATAGATTACATTTAAATAAATTATAAAAATTACTCAAATTTAGTGCTAATTACTAGCCAGAAGAATTATACTTTTAAGTAGTTTTATTAACTTTAAACGAAAAAATCTATCTGTCTATCTAATATAACAATTCGTAAATTTATTTATTCTAGCACCTGAATAGGAAATAAACTAAAAATCGTAGGAATCTTCTTTTTGTAAATAGTTTGTCCATATAAAATAGATAGAATAGAAAAGAATCATAGGATATATTTTGGAATTTTTCTAAATTTATACTTTATGTATGGTCTTTTATCATCCTTATTAGATATCTTCTTAAAAATAATTTACTTATATTAATAAATTTACTAACCATTCTTACTCTTTAACTCTCCTATTTAAAGGATATTTAATATATTTCTTTGACCTTACCACCTAGAGACAGATTCATTCATGTTGAATTAACACTTTTGAAACTCTAATAATTTCTATATTTTTTGCCATTTTTTAAATAACAAATAATTTCATTTATAAATCCAAGCTGTAAGATTAAAATTATCACTTTAATTTAATAATTTTTAAACAATAGAAATTAAAATATTATTATTTTCTCTAATTTTTAAAACATGGAGTTTACTTTATACAATATTTATAAATTTGTGCTTTTGTTACGACTTTAACCAATATATTCAAATAAATCCTCCCTAATCTTAGTTTTTCAAGCTATTTGATACTATAATTTAAAGAGAAAACTGCAAAGACTTTTATTTTTTAGTAATAAAAGTGCTTGTTTAAAAATGTTTAAATAGAAAATACTGCAATTAATAATATATTGTACTTGATAAACAATCTACTATGGTTTAATTTATATGTTCTTAAACTGATCTATGGTTTTAAAAATATCATACAATTAAAAAGGTTTTAATTAAATTCTATTAATTAAAATTGATTAAATTTGATATAAGGGTAATAAAAAGGATTTATTAGATGTATAAACAAAAAATGTTTGAGTTAACAACCCTAACATAATATATAAGAAGATAATAAAGGATCTTCCTAGGAATCTTTGAGAAGGGTGTGATGTGGAGGGATAAAATCACTAAGAGGGAAAAAGAGAAGAATATATTAAATGAGATAGGAATAGTATTGGTAGGTGGGTTAAGAAAGAATCAAAAGCAAAATATAAATATTGATTTGATCTATTTTACTAATAATTTATTAATCAATAAAAAAAACTTCATTATTTATAAGTAATTAATCATTTAATATTAAAGATAGCAAATTTGAAAAAATTTAACTAGCGCGTTGAAATTAGAAAGAAAATTAGGATTCTTTTTGTAATTATTGATTGTTGAAATTTAGTTTGTTTGTTGAGAAATGGACAGTAGTGGAAACGAAGAAATCAATATGGATCAAGATAAAAACAATCTTGAAGATGAATACGGTTATGAAGATGACGGTTACAATGATGAGGCAGAAGAAGGGGATAATGCTAATGAAGAAATAGCCAATCAAGGATAAGATGAAGAAGCAGACGAAGAAGAAGAAATTGATGACGAAGAAGAGGAAGATGATGATGAAAATAACTAAATTTAAGAAGAAAATGACTAAAATAATAACGATTATGATTTTGGTTCTGAAGCAAATGCAGATAACGAAGGTTTATCTAGTAAAAAATCAGGTTAATATCAAAATAATCAGCGTGGAGGAAGCACTGGAACAGCAGGAAATGTGAGTGCATTTAACTAAAAATAATAAAAGTAATAATAAATGGAAGAAGAGGATGATGAAGATGATGAGGAAGAAGATGAAGATAGACAAAATATAGATGTAGATGAGGATGATGATGATATCGATGAGGACGAAGATGATGACGATGATTTTAATGCTTCAAATTCTAGGAAAAAATAAGCCAAAAGTAGAATTGCAACTTCAAGCAGACCATAAATTTAATAAATCTAAGAGAAAGAAGTTAATTCAAGGACTAGAGGAGGCCGCACTAGAGGAAATCCTGCAAATATTAGTAGTTAAAGTAGTTTAAGTGCAGCTGCTAATTAAAAAAAGGCTAATGAGTAACTTTAATAATAATAGAATCAGCAAAATATCAGATTAAGTGGTAGACCAACTGCTAGAAATGTATCCCAATCGGAACAAAAAATAACATAATAATAGTAACAACTGTAGCATCCAGCTTCATCAAAGACCAGAGGAAAATAGTAGTAGTAGTAGACTAATATAACAGAATAAAAATAAGATATGATTTCATAAAAAAAGAGAAATGGTGTTTCTGTCTAGTAATAAGAGGATGAAGAAGATGAGAGATAATAAAATGGTATGGATGAAGAGGATGATTAAGATTTGGAAATAGAAGATGATGAAAATCGTGCTGAAGGAGAAGATGATGAAGATTTAGAAGATGAAGTTGATGAGGAAGATGATGAAGAAGATGAAGAAGAGGATGATGAAGATGATGGATAGGGTGGATCTGGTGAAGGATCTAAAAAGAAATCAAAGAAAAAAGAAGGTTTAGGAGGTGATAAGAGCTAATCCTAAGACCAATCCGATGCAAAGAATTTAAGTGGATCAAAATTGAGTAATGAAAAGAAGAAAAATGAATTCTGGAAATATCGTCATAAAAACAAAGAAGAGAAGTGGAAAGCTCCTCAATAGGAAATAAGACATATCAGCACCTTAGATGACGATTAAATATTGAGATATTCTATAGAAAGAGCTGCCAAATTTAATGAAGAAATACTTTAGCAATAATTCCGTGTGTCTGAGATATTAAAATTCCATGAAAAGAATAAAATGTCTTAGAGATAAATTCCTCTAGAATAGTAATAGAACTAGCTATTCCCTTAAAATGTACCTGTTATTGTTGTTACTGAAGATGGATATAAATACTTAGTCAATTACAATCAATTCTACTAGAAATCAACACTAGAAGATTTTATAAATAAAAATGTATAAAACGAAAATACGGATTGTCTTGGTGATCTTTCCAAGTTCGGTATTAAGAAAATGCCACTCCCCAAGAAGAAGCCAATTAAAAAGAAACCATCTAAAAAGAATACTTTTGGTGCAGATCTTATGCAGTAATACGACTGACTGACTGATTAATATTATTTTATTCTTATTTATTTACACTCACTATAAATATAAATGCAAAGCAACCCTAATCATTTATAAAAACAAGATATTTAATCAATTTAATTAATAATTTCGATAATATTTTAAATGTTAACTAATCTTAATAAGTAACTTATATATCTTTTTTTAAGCAAATTGTATTATTCATACCTTCATACGTTGCTTATTCTTTCTTATTATTAAATTAGGATATTTTATTTTATATAAAAATATGATACTCTACTATCATTAGGGATAAAAATAGTCTTAAATAAGTTTAAATTAATTAGTGGTCTTTATGTAAAGCAATTAACAATCCCAAATTTAAAATAACTTCTCATCTACCCTTAAAATATAAAAAGAATATTTTAAGTTAGTCTAATAAATTAACTTACTAATTACGTTATCATAATAAATATCAAAATTTTTTATCTTTTAGCTTACAATTTATTAACTATCAGTAATAATTATTAATTTCTGACAAAAATAATAAATAGTTGGAAGCAATTTAAACTGAAAATACTATTTAAAAAACCTTAAAATTCCTCACTCATAATATTTTATAATCGTAGAATCATATAATTTTGATAACAGCAAATTTCATTCTTGGGTTAAAGTCTTTTCAATTTTTATCTCTGCTTCTATCTTAGAATAAACTATTTGCCTTTAAATGTAAATCAGCTTCTAATATATTCTTTTTTGTCTGCCTAAAAGCAAATAAAAGTGAGTTTTATAATCCAAAAAATTGCAATTTTTCTAACCACAGGAAATTATATCTAAAATCATTAAATTTGAGGTAAAAAAATTAAATTTTCTTTTATTGTTAGGGCGATTAGTTTATCTATAATACATATTTGAAATATCTAATAAACTCTGAGTTTTACATAGCTTTCAAATAGCCCTAAGATATTTTAAAAGGAATAAATACTCTGAAATTGGCTATTACAAACAAAACTATGTGAATTACTATTAATATAACTAATATATTGGAATTATTTTTAAGTTTAAATAGTGTTATTATAACTATTAACTACACATAGATTTTGAATCTCACAATAAAAATTCTTTAACATTTGATTACTCAACTTTTAAAACAAAAAATGCAAATTATAATCTTCGAAACATCCTTTATTACTTTTTAGTTTGCAAGCGAAAAGAAAGATAATTAGAATCAGGTAAAAAATCTTATTTATCTATTTTGATGGTTTTTATGTTTAAAAATTACAGAAAATCAAATTTGTAAAAGTATATTTGTTTTAACTGAGTACACTTATAATAAAGAACTTAAAAAAGCAATTAATAGTTTTTATAAATTAACCTACTGTATGCATTTTATATATTACAATTATATGTGTAAATAAGTTTAAATTACATATTTATTAAACTTCTTGAGAATTATCTTAAATTTAATGGTGTACTTTTCACAATTATAGGTAGCTAATCACATTTCATCTTTTGATAATTTTATAATTGATTTGGTATTATTAATGATTAAGAATTAATTTACAATTATTAGAATCTATATCATTTACAGATATTGGTTTTAATTTTTCTACTAACAACTAGACAATAGTTATGTGTATGCTTGCATATACATACTAACTGTAATTGCAAATCTCATTTTGTTAATTTATATAAGTTAAACATATATGTATTAAACATTCATACATACATACCCCTTCATAAAATAATCTTATCTCAATATATTTATTGAATTATATTAAAATAGTTATTGAATGACTATCAATCAATACTTATTAATTCTAGTAAGAAAGTTCATTTTCTCGAATTATAACAAGGCATTCTATTCTTACATCCCATACATTTCCCACATCCCTCTACAGGCTTTGCTTTTAGTCTTGTCTTTACAACATCAGTATCTACACTCTTTCCTGACTATCTTCTTTCTTCTTCTGTATCTATTATTGTATCGTGCTGACTCCATGATCCACCACATTAGCATGAAAAACTAGTTTAAAACCCTGAACATGCACATCCAGCTTTAGAGCAAGGACCTGGTGTTCCACTGGAAAATAAATAAAATAATATAAGTAAAAATGATATAAATTATAATAGGACTATTGATAATATACCAATTATAGTTAAAATAAAATAGTAGAGGGAATTAATTTTGAATTTGTAGTAGGAAAGGCAAAAAGGATGATAAAAGATAAAGTTATTTCCATATTTTAAATATTTTTAGATTCTAAAATCTCTTCAAGTAGTAGAAACAATATAGAAGAATAAAATCCCCTAAAAAACCATAAATTTTATTGATTAATGAAGTCTAAAATGATTCAAAATATTAATCAACTTCATTTTTCCAATAAAAACTGATAGAACATAAATTACACTATCTTTGATTATCATCTCTTAAATTTAAAAAGTAATTAAAAGTTGCTAAAACCTTTTTGAATTTATGTGTTTTAGGTTATATTAGTTAGCTGTCACAACTTAATTTTTTTAAACAAAATATTACTTTTACGCCAGAATAATTAATTTTTCAAGTAAAATCAGAAGAAATTATTATTTTTATGTTACAACAAAATTAATGTAAAAACCATCAATTATTTAAAGTAGTGAATGAATGGGTGAATATACTTACTATTTATGATAAAAAAGAATTACTTTGGGTTATGGTCGATTGCTGTATGTTTACACTTACACATTAAAAACCAGCTTCCTTAGTGGTGTAAATACCTATATTTCGTTATAAAATAAAATATATTTAATAAAACTTTTGTGATTGTTATTATTTGTAATTTTTTAAAAGAAAATTAGATAATATTTCATCCATTTATTAAAAAATGAGTTATCAAATAAGATAGAAAATAAAAGCTATTAATTTATTTTATTATTTTTAGTATTATACAATTATTTTCTTGTTTAAGTTTTACTTTAATGATGTAAAGATATTGTTTTCATTAAATCATTAATGGACTTTACTCTTACAATGGCATTGTATTGTCTGATATGAAAATAATAATAACTTGATTACTAATTTAATTCATTTATAATTAATATCCTTTTAATTTAAGAATAGTAAAACGAAATAAAATTTTATGAGATGGCCAATTGATAATTTTCATAATATTCACTAGAGTTCTACCTATATTTTGCACATTTACACCCTGGAGCTCTACATTTCACTTATTTTGTTTCTGAATCCCACCACTCATGAGTTTTAAAGTGATGACCACAAAAGCAAAGACAAGGGGGCTTAACTCTAACACACTCTTTTTTAATGTCTACTCTTGCAAAATGCACATATAATCTATTCTACCAGGAGTCATGGTATTTTTAAAGAATTTCTTCAAATTAATCTCTATTTAATTCCTTTCCTCCATCTGCCTCTCCTACTAATTTGTTGTAAGTGTAATAATTCATCTTTTTTTCTTCATTAGTCTTTGTCGCTATAGGTTTTTTCAAAGTGTTTATTCCTTTCATTCCACCACCAATTAAAGTTTTCTATTATATTGGAGGTAACTTTATTAACTACCAATAAATATTTTATGGTGATTTAAAATATTTTCTTCAAATTGATTAAATTTACTGTCATTATATTTGGGTTTAAAGAATTTGAATCTTTTTTTCATTTTAAAATCTAGATTTTCACAATCAATAATATTAATTTAAAAGTATTTTTATAAATAGTTTTTATGATTAACCGCCCTATTTTTAATATATGTTAGTTTATTTACAGGCTTGAGCTGAGGAATTTAATTTTAAGAAGTGGGTTTTGTAGATTTAGGCATATTTGCATATGAATTCTAGTTGAAATCAGCCATCTATTAATTAACCAAAATAATATAATCTTTAAAAATAATTATTTAAATAGTGATTTGCTAAAAATGATAATTTATGATGAGGTTATTTTTTAATCTTACTGAGGAAGGGGATCTCCTACTTTCTTCCTTTGCATATTGTCCATATTTGTGAGGAGATAATGATTTCCTTTCCATTTAATGTATCAAAAATATTATAAAAATTCTATGTATATCTAAATAAAAGGTTGTTGGATTTTATAGAATATTTTAATTTTATAACCAGTCATAAAGCTTCTACAAAAAAGGGGAGATTGGTGATTAATTAATGAGAAGATTGGATATTTCTAAAATAATCTATTTTTTTGTAGATATAAAAAATATAGCAAAGAAAGTAGATGAATTAATACTCTTATCATAAAAATAATAATTTATTAGTTAAACCTACCTCATTTTAATGTTTACATTTCTAAATATTTAATACTATACATACATATAATAAAATTAAACTATTTAGTCTTTTATTTCGAAAAATATTAACTTCCTATTTCAATAAGCAAATTTGAATATAACAACTCTTATTAATTTTTTTAATAGAATTTGCTTTATCTTTCTTCCAACATCACTCGAGATAAAGTTTTATCTATTTTGTTTATGTAAATTAAATATATTTATTTAAATTTTAATAATATATTTACGAAAGATTTATCACACATTTATTTAAAAATTTCATTTTAACTACTTCATTCTTAAGATTTAATAATTATTATTCTTTTATCCCACATTTCCTAATAATTTTAATACATTTTATTTCTAATTGATAACATTCCCAAATTAAAAGTATTATAAATTACTGAAAACCGATATTTAAAAATTTAAGGTTATTCATTTGTGAAATAAATAGTCCAAACTGCTATATTCCTTCACTTATCAGATTTTTACTTATTTTAAAAATATTTAATTCAATCAAGATTAAAATAATGTCATTTTATTCTAACTTACCAAAAACTGATTTACAAATCTTTAAGAAATGCTAATTTTTGAATCGCTTAAGCCATATATTCAACTCCTTCAAAATCAAATTTGTTTAAACTAAAATGAAATAAAATGTTTTTAGAATACTTTAGATATTTGGTAAGTTGTAAATACCCAAAATGAAGAACTAATTCGCTCAAATTGATTAATTTGATTATTTCCTGTCCTAACATTTGTATACCTTCTGTTTAAATTTTGTTGTGTCTGTAAGGTATATATAATACAAATATATTAATTTTATTTCTATTATAAAATGTCTTTTACTAAAAGTTGATTCTTAAAATATTAAGGTTAATAATCTTTCCAATATTTTTAGCAAATTTAATTATCCCTTAATCATAAACACCATTTTTTCTATTAAATTATTAATAAGTTAAAATTATTAAATAATAAAAATAAATTTACGAGATATCCAAAGTTAATTATTTTAAATAGAAAAACTTTGCTAATTCCTCTCCCAGTACACTAACACCTTCATCTCCGATTGTATTATTTCTAGAAGATTTATAGATTTTAAATTTGATTATTTTAAAAAACCGGATAAATAAAAATTTTTAGAATTACTAGAATTATAAAGAAATAGTATCAAGTCTTTTCAATTTAGAAATATTTTGCATTAGATTAATTAAACCATATAGACCTATCGAATTATCTCTTTTATTATATCCAGATTAAATAAATATATGATTAAAATATATTTACTATAGGTTAAGATCTAAATAAGTTAGCGATTTACAATTATTTAGCACTTATCCCAACGAAGTGGCACCATTAGCTTCTATATTGTTAATTCTAATATTTTCAATGAAATCTAAATTTTAAGGTTTTTAATAAAGTATTTACGATAGATTAAGAGTTAAAGAATTCAGGTGCTTACATTTAGAAATATGAGATATTAATTGATTAACACTTTAGCTAGTAATTTTATTATTTCTATTATCATATAAAAAGTTCATATTGTTGATTAGATAATTTAATTTAAATCTTACGAAAGTTGTAGATTTATTTATTTTAGATTCTTACATTTAGTTAAATAATCTCCAAATTAAGAATAATTTTTATCTAAAATTATTTCCCCTCTATCATTAAAGAATATTAAATTATTAAAAATAGTTAAAGAATATTTAATTATTAAAATTAGTTAAAGAATAAAAAATAACTTTAATTCTAGAAATAATGTATTAAGATTAATGCAAAGAGATATTTCCTCATCAAGCTTTCTTAAATGATTTGAACTTATACAGGGTTATCTAAATTAAGTAAAAGAGAAATTAATAAAATTACAAACCAATTTTTGATTACCCAAATGAAACTTTCAAATCTTTTAAATGAGATAAGTTAGAGTACTTTAACTTTTAAGCATAAATTAAACAATTAAAATGCTAAATAATTAATATATTAATTACTTTATTTAAATATTAGAGTTTTACTTCCATTTATGCCAATTAGAATTTATTTTATCTAATTTCTTTATTTCTTTTTTAGAACAATCAAATTAATTAATCAATATATTCCTATTTTTTCTTCTTTTTTTATATTTTTGCATAATTGTTTCATTCTTAAAATTAAAAAGATTGAACTTTTAAGCAACTTCAATTTAAAACAGTTACTTCAAAATATCACCTTTCTATTTTTCTTTTAAATTCTGTTAATTATATCATAAAATTTATCATAGAATTTGTTTTATTGAATTGAGGTAATTATTAAAGCTATTAATGAGGAATCTTATTAATTTTGTTAGTTTAAAATTCTAATAGATACAATCAACTGTGAAATTAATGGCTTAAATATTTTTATTGATTACATCTTTATTAAACTATTTTAATTTTCATATATCAAATACTTTTCTTTATTTAAAATTAAAATTAGAATATTATTAAGTATTTTTCATTAAAATTATTGTAAAATATTTATATTTAAAAATAAAACTAAGTTAATAGGATCTTTTGAATATTTCAATTTAATAGTTATTATTAATTTACATAATTTAATTGTAGTAGGTTATAATATAATTTGAAATAATATTAAAAGCATGTTATTGTTGGCAAGATGAAGGATAAGTTTGTTAAATATTTTTATTGAAAGGTAATAAGCCATCTAATAAGGATTCTAGAATTTTAAATTAGTAAAGATGAAAACTAGAAAAATTTACTTTGAAATCAGTTTTATAATTTAAATTTAACTATAATTTTAGTATGCTATAATATCCAATAACTTAAAATTAAATATATTTTTTTGAGGAGAGTAAGTCTAATTAAGAACATCATTATTACATTCTCAACTTTTAGTAAAATAAGTTATTTACTTTAATACAATAAAAGTAGATATTTTACTATATCCTTTATTTTATAGTAGAGGATTGTTCCTTTCAGTACCTATCTATTTTATTATTTTTCTATTAGTCCTAAAAGATCTAATCAGATTCGAATCTTAATGAAATAGATAATTAAAATAATCGAGCAAATAAACCAATCAGAAAATATCATATCTACTATTCTTTTTCTTTAAATAATATCAAATGAATAGTAATTAAACTCAATAATTCAATTATATCAAAAACAAATTATAAAACAAACTAACAAAATAATAATATACAATACAAACAAAAAGGAAAATAATAATACACATGTAAATTTTCGTTAAGACTTTGACTGGTAAGACCATCACTCTCGATGTTGAAGCCTCTGACTCTATTGAAAATGTCAAGGCTAAGATTTAAGATAAGGAAGGTATTCCTCCTGATTAATAAAGACTTATTTTTGCTGGTAAACAACTCGAAGATGGAAGAACTCTTTCCGACTACAATATTCAAAAAGAATCTACTCTTCACTTAGTATTAAGATTAAGAGGTGGTATGTAGATTTTCATTAAGACTTTGACTGGTAAGACCATTACTCTCGATGTTGAAGCCTCTGACTCTATTGAAAACGTCAAGGCTAAGATTTAAGATAAGGAAGGTATTCCTCCTGATTAATAAAGACTTATTTTCGCTGGTAAATAACTTGAAGATGGAAGAACTCTTTCCGACTACAATATTCAAAAGGAATCTACTCTTCACTTAGTTCTTAGATTGAGAGGTGGTATGTAAATCTTTGTTAAAACATTGACTGGTAAAACAATCACTCTAGATGTTGAAGCCTCTGACTCTATTGAAAACGTCAAGGCTAAGATTTAAGATAAGGAAGGTATTCCTCCTGATTAATAAAGACTCATTTTCGCTGGTAAATAACTTGAAGATGGAAGAACTCTTTCTGACTACAATATTCAAAAGGAATCTACTCTTCACTTAGTATTGAGATTAAGAGGAGGTTCTTAATGATAGAAATTGATACAATCTAATTTATAATATAAAATAAATGCAATGTTATAAAACTTATGAATTATATGTAGTATAAAAACAATTAAATATTAAATACTTTAATTAAATAATATCATTTATAATTCCATTTAAGATTTATGATTTCATTCACTTAAACCAAGATAAAATGCCTTCTTTTTAATTCATTCTATATAATTGTACTGAGTATTTTAGAGAATAATTTAATAACTACTTACATCAATGAAGAATAACACATCTCTTCAAAATGTTTAATACTTTTCACATCTATTCCAAAACAATCTTTTAAGATATATTAAAATTATTATTTAAAACTAAATATTTCTTATTGTAAGAAAGTTTAAATGATTTAGATTATAAAAAAATAAATATTATTTTAATTTCATAAAAAAAGTATTTTCTCTCAAATTTTAAACTTCTTCTTTTTCCTTAAATTTTAACATTAAATTGTAAAGAAATGAAGTATAAAAAAATTTTTAAAATATAAATAATAATATCCATTTATTTATCTTAAAAAATTTATTATTAAAATATATATTATTCAAGAAGGTTTTATTTGTTCCAACTCTTTATTTTGTCTTATCATAACTTATGAAATTATTATTAAAATATATAATAACATAAATAATAATTCCTTATAATACAAATATAATTATCATATAGCATACATTCTTATTTCTTTTTTAAATTTACTTTAAGAGTTTTTAAAATAACTTTTTTATCTTATTCATTTTAGCAATCTTAAAAAAATAATTTTTTAAGAATTATTAACATATCATTACATAACATAATAAATTTTTAATTTTCAATCTGAAATCATTATGCGATTCATTTAAAAACTAGTAAAATCAATCTATATTTTCTTACTGATTAGTAGAGGTTTTAATTTTATTTTTTGAAGGGTCTGCATATATACCTATTGAATTCTTACAAACCTAATCAGATTCGATTATTAATGAAATAGATTGTTTTAAGAATATTATGAGTTTTTACTTTTTGAACAAATAGTATCTACCTCTATTTTTCTTTAAAAAGAATTTAATTCCTAATCCAATAATATAATTAAATCAAAAACAATCAATAATTAAAAAACCAATAATACCCTTAAATATCTATTAAAAAAGAAATTATAAAGATAAAAATAATAATGTAGATTTTTGTCAAAACTTTGACTGGTAAGACTATCACTCTCGATGTAGAAGCCTCTGAC